>CM062817.1:1210622174-1211181172 GCA_031772625.1 Pinus tabuliformis | reverse complement strand
TTTCGACTACCAAGTGAGTCCATCATCAGGGGAGGATGCGTCAATAGATTTCTTAAGATCTTAATGATGTATCCAAGAGCTATAATTAGGTTTAGCTCTAGATAATCTTAATTTCTCGAATTCTGATGCGTTGTCCATCATATCCCTTCCATAGTAGGATTTGATGTTTTTAAATAATGAATCCATACAGGTGAGGATAGTTTTAGGTAGAGGAGGAATGACCTGTTGTAGAGTTTTATGAACCCAACTTTTTCGGACTACCAAGTGAGTCCATCATCAGGGGAGGATGTGTCAATAGATATTCTTAAGATCTTAATGATGTATCCAAGAGCTATAATTAGGTTTAGCTCTGGATAATCTTAATTTCTCGAATTCTGATGCGTTGTCCATCATATCCCTTCCATGGTAGGATTTGATGTTTTTAAATAATGAATCCATACAGGTGAGGATAGTTTTAGGTAGAGGAGGAATGACCTGTTCTATAGTTTTATGAACCCAACGTTTCGGACTACCAAGTGAGTCCATCATCAGGGGAGGATGCGTCAATAGATATTCTTAAGATCTTAATGATGTATCCAAGAGCTATAATTAGGTTTAGCTCTGGATAATCTTAATTTCTCGAATTTTGATGCGCTGTCCATCATATCCCTTCCATGGTAGGATTTGATGTTTTTAAATAATGAATCCATACAGGTGAGGATAGTTTTAGGTAGAGGAGGAATGACCTGTTGTAGAGTTTTATGAACCCAACGTTTCGGACTACCAAGTGAGTCCATCATTAGGGGAGGATGCGTCAATAGATATTCTTAAGATCTTAATGATGTATCCAAGAGCTATAATTAGGTTTAGCTCTAGATAATCTTAATTTCTCGAATTCTGATGCGATGTCCATCATATCCCTTCCATGGTAGGATTTGATGTTTTTAAATAATGAATCCATACAGGTGAGGATAGTTTTAGGTAGAGGAGGAATGACCTGTTGTAGAGTTTTATGAACCCAGCATTTCGGACTACCAAGTGAGTCCATCATCAGGGGAGGATGCGTCAATAGATATTCTTAAGATCTTAATGATGTATCCAAGAGCTATAATTAGGTTTAGCTCTAGATAATCTTAATTTCTCGAATTCTGATGCGCTGTCCATCATATCCCTTCCATGGTAGGATTTGATGTTTTTAAATAATGAATCCATACAGGTGAGGATAGTTTTAGGTAGAGGAGGAATGACCTGTTGTAGAGTTTTATGAACCCAACGTTTCGGACTACCAAGTGAGTCCATCATCAGGGGAGGATGTGTCAATAGACATTCTTAAGATCTTAATGATGTATCCAAGAGCTATAATTAGGTTTAGCTCTGGATAATCTTAATTTCTCGAATTCTGATGTGTTGTCCATCATATCCCTTCCATGGTAGGATTTGATGTTTTTAAATAATGAATCCATACAGGTGAGGATAGTTATAGGTAGAGGAGGAATGACCTGTTGTATAGTTTTATGAACCCAACGTTTCGGACTACCAAGTGAGTCCATCATCAAGGGAGGATGCGTCAATAGATATTCTTAAGATCTTAATGATGTATCCAAGAGATATAATTAGGTTTAGCTCTGGATAATCTTAATTTCTCGAATTCTGATGCGCTGTCCATCATATCCCTTCCATGGTAGGATTTGATGTTTTTAAATAATGAATCCATACAGGTGAGGATAGTTTTAGGTAGAGGAGGAATGACCTGTTTAGAGTTTTATGAACCCAACATTTTGGACTACCAAGTGAGTCCATCATCAGGGGAGGATGCATCAAAAGATATTCTTAAGATCTTAATGATGTATCCAAGAGCTATAATTAGGTTTAGCTCTGGATAATCTTAATTTTCTCGAATTCTGATGCACGGTCCATCATATCCCTTCCATGGTAGGATTTGATGTTTTTAAATGATGAATCCATACAGGTGAGGATAGTTTTAGGTAGAGGAGGAATGACCTATTGTAGAGTTTTATGAACCCAACGTTTCGGATTACCAAGTGAGTCCATCATCAGGGGAGGATGCGTCAATAGATATTCTTAAGATCTTAATGATGTATCCAAGAGCTATAATTAGGTTTAGCTCTGGATAATATTAACTTCTCAAATTCTGATGCGCTGTCCATCATATCCCTTCCATGGTAGGATTTGATGTTTTTAAATAATGAATCCATACAGGTGAGGATATTTTTAGGTAGAGGAGGAATGACCTGTTTAGAGTTTTATGAACCCAATGTTTCGGACTACCAAGTGAGTCCATCATCAGGGGGGGATGCGTCAATAGATATTCTTAAGATCTTAATGATGTATCCAAGAGCTATAATTAGGTTTAGCTCTGGATAATCTTAATTTCTCGAATTCTGATGCGTTGTCCATCATATCCCTTCCATGGTAGGATTTGATGCTTTTAAATAATGAATCCATACAGGTGAGGATAGTTTTAGGTAGAGGAGGAATGACCTGTTGTAGAGTTTTATGAACCCAACATTTCGGACTACCAAGTGAGTCCATCATCAGGGGAGGATGCGTCAATAGATATTCTTAAGATCTTAATGATGTATCCAAGAGCTATAATTAGGTTTAGCTCTGGATAATCTTAATTTCTCGAATTCTGATGCGTTGTCCATCATATCCCTTCCATGGTAGGATTTGATGTTTTTAAATAATGAATCCATACAGGTGAGGATAGTTTTAGGTAGAGGAGGAATGACCTGTTGAAGAGTTTTATGAACCCAACGTTTCGGACTACCAAGTGAGTCCATCATTAGGGGAGGATGCGTCAATAGATATTCTTAAGATCTTAATGATGTATCCAAGAGCTATAATTAGGTTTAGCTCTGGATAATCTTAATTTCTCGAATTCTGATGCATTGTCCATCATATCCCTTCCATGGTAGGATTTGATGTTTTTAAATAATGAATCCATACAGGTGAGGATAGTTTTAGGTAGAGGAGGAATGACCTGTTGTAGAGTTTTATGAACCCAATGTTTCGAAATTTACCACCCACCAACAAAGAATGAAAAGGTTGTTTGATAATAAGTCTACAATGGACAAGGAATTCCAAGTAGATGACCTTTTGTTAAAATAGCAAAAACCCCATGAAGACAAAGGCAAGCATACCAAGTTCTAGTCTTTGTAGCTCAGTCACTTCTTCATTCATGAGAAACTTGGCCTTAACACTTATCAATTACAAATCTTAGATGGGGAGATAGATTCCCTCCATGTTAATGGCCAAGATCTAAATGCTTACTTTCAACGACAACTCTTTGTGTTATTTTAACTTGTACATATTCTTGTTTGTGCCTTTTTCTTTCCTTTTTCCATATCATTCCTTTGTTTTGAATTCAATCTGAAAACATTGTACATAAATAACTGGGTTTTTTATATATATAACTCACCCATATTAATAAATAAATGATGGTTTATTGATGTCGTGAATGGGTCTATAGTAATTGTTCATCGATTGGCTAGCACTGTATTTTCGTCAATTGGTTAAGTTGTAAACATCTTTACAAGCTTGCATCATACATACAGAAAATAAGAATCGAGTCTTATGGGGAACTTGATTAAGCTAAGAAAGACTGAAACTTTAATAGGATCTCTATGACTTAACTGGTCTTGAATAAATAGATTACGTGCCTACGTGCGTCAACCCATTAGTTAGAGAAGAGATGGGGAGAAAAATGCAATTGTGAGCAAACCCCTTCCAGAAAATCTTAAAAGTCTCTACATAACAAGGAGGAATCCTTTTGCCTCATAAAACTAAGTCGAGATCCCTCATCCACCCTAGCGTAAAAATGCCCCAAATAATAATGCAAAAATTTGCATATAAAGAAAATCAATGAAAGGGTAAAGGAATGAGAAAGGCTTCTCACACATAAGGGTGATGTAAGTAACTTCGTAAGGGCTGTGGACACTCACTGAAAATGAAGTAATGTTTTTGATCCTTTAAGTAACTCGGCAAGGGGTATGGATGCTCGCTAGTAGTGAAACATGTTTGTGATCCTTGAAGTGACTCCATAAGGGTTATGGATGATCACTAGTTGTGGAGCAACACCAAAGACTCATCTTAATTTTGAGCATTTTTTAACTCACGTGCATAATATCCCCATTTCCCATCAAAACTTTTGGTGTTTTACTATTGTTGAAGTTAGTGCATTATGGACCAAGATCAAGATAGTTAATAGAGAGACTAAAACCTCTAAACAAGATCAAATAACTGAACAAATAGTACCCACAGAGTCAAGTCAATGCTTCCAAAAATGTTAATATATATCATAAACAAAGGCTAAACCATAGATGTTGAGGTTCTACTAGTGATTCATTAATTGTTGTAGTAACTACAATAGCCCTACAATTTTTTCAACAAGAGCCAAAATTTAGGGTCCCCTCCATTCAAATTTTAGACATCTATATGGTCTAGCCCCTATATTTATTCTTCATACCCTTAGGTTGGAAAGGGAAAGGGATTTTTTACTTCAGAAGTTTTGAGAAGTAAAATGGTGCATCACAATTTTAAAATGTTGATGGCGCATCACAATCATTTATTCTAGTGTGTCACACACATTTTCATCCTCTCCTTGCAAGTCCCTTTGTGACAAAGCATTAAAAGCACATTTATTGTGCTCACACATGCGATGAGCGTATACAAACCCCCCATGCCATTCATTTTCACCATCGAATTTTTTTGCTGACCTATCTCGCCCCTTACACCACACACCTTGTTAGCTCTTATTTGTCCTTTGGGTCTATGCCACACCACTAGTCCTCGTAACATTTATGCCACGCATAAGGGGAGTCCTACTTGCCTAACCCTCCCGTTGATTTATTTCAGTAATTTCTAAGTGTCATGTATTTATGCATAACCTTAGACTTCCAATATACATATATGCACAACTATTACTTCCCCCTTCAAACACTTAACCATTTTTCTTCTCACAACCCCTCTGTTGGTGCATCACAGCCTCATAATGCATCACATTTTCCACTCGCTTCATGCCTTACCCTTTTGTGTCATGCACGTCGCTTCTTCATGCCAAAGTAATGTGTTTTTTTTCCTATCACATTGCAATATCAATCGTTAAACTAATCTTTTGTCTTGCACAATGGTGCAATTGCCTCACTTTAATAAATATTAATGAATTATACAATGCAATGTAAGACACATCATCATACCTTACTTCATCACATCACAATTCGATTTTGTAGTTAGCTTCCAAAGTTGCACTACGGTGAACTTTCCCTTCTCAGTCTGTGATGAAATAATGTGGCATGCTTTATAACCTAGTCATAATGCTTTTGTACACCACATCACATTCCCTCTTCCTAGCTTAATTGGTTGCCTTGCACCATAGCGCATTACATTTCCCAAGACTACACTATATTATTACATTGTTTGCCACATTATTCTTTTGTTTTTTGTTTTAGTTACCATGATAAATATCTTTGATGTTTGAGGTTTAGTATATCTATAGTGCTTTAGCATATCATCATCATCTAAAGACACGGGTCCCCTGAAAAAGAGAATTGGCAAAGAAATTGCAGAGGAAGGGTTAGAGGAAATCCTTGTTGCTTCAATACCCGCGCGTACTAACACAACAGACTTCATTGAAAAGTATATGTCCATCACTTGGTCTGATATATATCACCTATTTTCCAGGAAGGAATTAACATTTGGAGAATAATATATCTATGTTTATCAGAATGTAAAAATATCATGGCTACACAAAGTAATGTCCCATACAACAATCTTTCCTTGCACAAAATCTATTAAATGGATCATCGAGTGTATTGACATCACAAATATGACCATCAAGGACAACCTTGGCCAAGATATCACTACACTCACATACCCTTGTATTTCTAAATATTATAAACTCCCCAAACATCAAATGGCTCTGTCAACAGGTTGGTATAACAAGTTCGATCTGAGTAGCAAAGAGCTTGTTGTAGCTGCTATAGCCATGCTCAAAAAAAAATCTCATGCTTTGTTTTGGAGCCTCCCTTCTGTCCACAAGAGCCTATCATTCATTGTCATCAAGTATTCATGACATGATCAAGATTTATCTTCCATATTGTGCTTGTGTTGATCCCGATTTTATATCTTTTTGGCACAAGCTAACTCTTGACTTGACTTTGTAGCATTGTCAATCTTCCCTCTAGAAACTACACAATCTTGGAAGGTAGGCCAACCTTAAGAGTCTGAATTGAACAATCCAGACAGATAGGCTAGCCTTGAGCTCAGAAACTATGGCACAATTCAAACAGACATGCTAGCCTTAAGCTTAGAAACTGCGGAATTCTAGGAGACAACCGGGCCTTGAGTTTAGAAATTTGCAAAGCTTCCCTTAAGCTCTGAAACTGTGCAATTCATTGAGTCAAGAAGTTTCTCAGTGGTTGGAAACTATGAAATCCTTCTTGGTAGTGTGAATGGTCGGTTTCCAGAAAGAGAAAAAAAGGAAAAAGCAAAAGGCAATCCCTAGAAAATATGGAGTGGATAATTAGTTTCCTAAAGGATGACACAAGTTGTTATTTTTGGACTTTCTTCCAAGTATCACTTTTTCCTTGATTTTAGGCATGAGAATCATAAACCCTAACTAACCTAGATCAATATAATATATTCCCATATATCTCATTTGTGCATTTGATCTTGGAGCTCTAGCCTTCCCAAGGAGATCAAGGAGCCTTTAGTGGAGTTTTCGGTGCTTTTTCGGTTGAGTTTTTCTTTTGTCGTCTTTTGTCCCTTTTTCTATCGCTTTTTTCATTTCTCTTCTATGAGTGCTTTTTTGCTTGTTTCTCTTCATGGTTGCTGGAATTTTAAATAATATTAGCTTGTAAAATTGTTGGTTTAGTTTGTCGTTTTCCTTTTACAAGTGTCACATCAACTTTCTTGTTTTTACCCATTAGTGGTCGTCATTTCAGTGACTCCCTATGCATGTTCTTTTTCCTTTGCGTGTTCATCTTCCACACTTAATATTCACTGCTAGATATTTCCTTAGTCATATCTAAACTCTAGCTTGCACCATCACTCATTTTTCCACTTTCCCATCCTCTTTACAGGTAAATCTTCCCCTCACTTTGCCAGAAGTTTCCTTGCTTTGCTGGGCATTGCGCAATTCCAAGGCTCAAGCTTCAAGCTTAGCCTCTAAGACTACATAATCTATAGTACCTAGATTTCACAACTGTGTATTATGCAATTCCAGGGCTCAAGCCTCGCCCTTGGTTGCTGAGACTGAGCAATGCGTAGTCTCTCCCTCAGTCTGCCCAGGCTGAGACAAAACATTACACAGTCTCAAGCCTCAAGTTTCTCCCCTGGTTGCTGAGACTGTGCAATGCATAGTTCAGGAAGCCAACCTCTTTCCTCAGCTTAGGATTTGTGTAATTGTTGCCATCATTCTTGTGGTTGTTGCCTTAATCTTGTTGTGTGAGTATTTTTGTTTAAGTTAATTCATCTTTTCCATAAGTGCTTTTCCTCCTATAGGTATTGCAGTTGTTGAGCAGCTATATTTATTAGTTACTGTCATCATGGCACTAAAGAGATCTACTTGAAAGGACACCACTGAAATCAAAATCAGGGAGGTAGTTGAGAGTACTCCAATGAACTTTCCAGTTTTTGCATATACTCAACTATTCAGAGAGAAAGAGTCTAATATCACATGGAACAAGGTAACTCAAGATTTCTCAGCAAGAAGCTTTGAAGCGGGTCTTGTGGACCGAAAGGTGTATATAAATGTCCAAAAGTCAAGGTTACATAAGGTTTCATGCAAGTATCCAACTTTCCCATGTGCATATGTTGTCATATGGATAATTTCTCATATATATTCCAAGACTATGACTCTTAATAATGCCAACGGACAAAGGTTTGCTTCTTTCCTAGCACTAGATTACCATCTCATGTATCATTTATCAGAGTTGGAATCACTCATGCATCCTTACTTCTATGTTGTCACTAGCTACTTGAGCACAAAGGAGGTGGTTAAAGGTTGGGTGAAAGAGCCAACAAATTTCCGTTAGACACCCAACAACAACTACAAGATAAAGTATCTTAGGAAGGCTTATCAGTACTTGATATTTTTATGTTGCAAGATCCATGGTCAACATAGTACTGACACCTTCACCGAAGGGTGGCCATTCTTATTGAACTAGGTTGTGAATGAAGGAAAACCATTCAACTGGTCAGACTTGTTGGCTCATCAGCTGAAGATCCATGTAGCTAATTCCCAAAATCCTCCCAAGGACAAGCAAACCAAATTTTACATGTCTACCTACCTACTAGATGCGATTTGCGCTCGCAATTCATTCCCAGGCATGAATTGGACCTAAACACTGAGGGAGTCTATCGTGCACACATCTATTGCAAGTTGCTTTTAGAGTGTAGCCACAAAGGAGTAATGGAAAGGTTGACTGATCACTTCCTCATTCTATTATACAAGTTAATATTTGAGGAAGAGCCACCTTGCATGTCATGTGGGGAAATGGAAGCAATGTCAGAGATAACAGATTGATTTTCCTCACTGGATGACACTTTCCTCAGAGTGTTTGGTAGGAAAAAGTCATCACATATTTTTCTGAGGTATGCCATAGATAAATTAGTCATGCAAGAAGTTACTTACCACCTTTCCACAGGGTTATCAGTAGTTCTACATAGGAAGAAGAAAGCACCTTGGCCCATTTTACCTATGCAAATCGGATTGGCAAGGAGATATAAAAAATGCATTCGATAATTTGGACTTCAATTCGTACGATCCTAGGAATTTTTTCAAAGACCACTATGCAAGGATTCATTTTCTATGGCCAAGAAAGAGTTTTTCAGACTTAAGGAGGAAGCATTGAAGAATTTTTATAATACCTCCAAGTCTCACGAACTAGTCAGCTTCGCTGGAACATCACATGTTACTCTATAGAAAGAAGTCACTCCATATGTAGTACGAGCGTAAATATGCAACCTAGTGAATGAGAAGGGAAGAGGAAAGTCGTGCACTGTCCAATGGAAGAGAAGATCTGCAAGATGAAATCATATCAAATCATCTTGAAAGAGACAATAGAAACAAAGAAGAGAAGGAAGGAAAGGGAGAGGGAGGAAGAGATGAAGCAGTGGGAAGAACAAGAGAAGATGATATTGGAAGAAGAAAGGCAAAGACAAGAAGAAGAAGAAGAAGAAGAAGAAAGGTGAAGAATGGAAGAAGAAGTAGTAGCATGGAAACAAATCAAGGAACAAGAGTAGAATCGACCACTACAAGAGGAGAGTGAACAGTTACAGGACAAGGAGCTTGCTCAAGAAATTGAAGAGTTAATTGTGATTCAAGACATGGAGGTGGAACCAGAGCTGTTGAATCAAGATGTTGATGTGATGTCGAGCACTTAGCAAGTCATCATTCAATCTCCCCCTCACTTTTTCAATAGAGCAAACTCCAAGCGAGGAAGATGAAATGATTCCTCTTGATGAGGGTCTGGTTATGGACATGTACAATTTGACTTATGATGAGATTCAAAAGAATATTTTACAAGCAATGAAGAAAGACTTTTTGGATGATCTCGCATCTCCTACATTCATCAGAGAAAGGGTGATTGTGACATACACCAAAAGGAATTTGAATGCCATTACCGCAACCAACTTGGCCTTTGTAGGTGCTACAAACTAAAACATGGAGTATCTGATGGTCAAGAACAAACATTTGGCAAAGAACTTATAGGTTGAAAAGCAAGAAGTTGGACATATTCGAGCAAAGGTTCAAAACATAGCTCCCGCGTAAGTTTATCTGGAAGAACTTAAGGCAACCATACTTGGTGAAGTATCGACATTGGGAGAAACCATGTGAATCTTGTATGAAGAGCTTGTCACCGTGCATAAATCAGTTGACCTCTTGCACACCATGCAACAAAAGTGTAAGGATAATGCCAAATCTCTCAAGGTTGTCCATACAACCATCTCTATTGTGCATGAGTGGTCAATGTAATACAAAGGGTCACTGTCAGAATTGGCGAACAAAACAAGACAACAAGCAGAGATGGAGAAAGTGCAAGTGCATATGATCATTCAGAGCAACAAACAACTCACTTCATTCATTGCCAATATTTAGGCCTCATATGCATTATTGTACAACAATGTGGATTTCATGGTGAAATCACACAAGATCCCATCAGTTGGCTCACTCCTTGAAGCCAAACGTAGGAATCAGGTTAGGCAAGAGGATGAAGAATACTTGGACCAATTTAGATAGATCGCTAATAAGGAATATCTTGAAGTGAATAGGTAAAACATTCAGAAGTACATTGGTGGTCCAGTCAAGATCAATACTATGATGCACCTGCTAAAGAAGGAAACTCAGACCAGTTCCAAATCATTGTACTTGGATTCCATGGAGGCTAGAGTCTGCTTTTCGCTCGATCCCATTGCACAATTTGGGGAAGTCATCGTGTAGTATAGAGCTTCGCACCATCATGTGACCGAGAACCTACAAGTTGAAGTTGTTGAGTTGAAGTTTCCTCAAACTCAAGCTTTACTTATTTGTCTTATTAGGCTTTCTAGTTGGCTCTATCCAATTTTGTCTAATATGGGTACGAGTATATTGTAATATTCTTTTGTAATTAATTTGTAAGTGGAATTCCAAGTGTCAATTGTGGAATGTGAAGAGTCATTTTGTAAAGAATTTGAAGGGTCATGAGAGAAGTCTAACAGTTACAAAAGGGAGATGAATAATCACCCCTTTTGTTATAAATATGTCCTCATAACTCATGTAGAGGGCTTTTGGGAGCCAAGCTTTTGACTAGGCTTTTAGCTTAGAATCAAGAGCTTGGGTGTTTGTTGAGAGCATCAGCTTCTCGGTAGCATAGAGGGAGTATTTCTTTGGAGGAGAAAGTCTAGATTTCATGTTCCACTATTGGGACTATTGGTTCGTCAATGGTATATGTCTACTTGGAACTTTCACTTTACTAAAATCTCAAAGCCGACATGTTTCCATGCATATGTTGTGAATATAGTAGGACTATTCTTGTTATGTTTGCAATATATGTTATTTCACTTGTGTTAATGCTTATGAACTATTTCGTTTGCATTAGTATGAATCTTGTTGAATGTGTGTTGTTGTATGTTTCTATTATGGCTAACTTGTGAACAATTTTGCAGGCTAACTCGTGATGTATTTTATGCTCATGTGTTCCTTTTAAGCTGCGTACTATTACAGGCTTCTAAGGGGCTCACTCATTTTCCCCTTGTGTGTGAATTACACCACTTTACGCATTATTGTGGCCAATGTACATCATTAAAACCCACTACTTTGGCAACCGAGCCATATTTTGGACAGGGCTCCTACACCAAACAATGTGAGGTCTAGTTGGGACTTCATATCAAGGAGACCCCCTGAATTTTGGCGGGTCCAACACCATCAACATTTATGGCGCTAGAAGGAGGGCCAAATGACAATTTGAGCCTGTGAGGTTTGTTTGAAATTTCTTTATCTTTAATGGCTTCCTCCCATATCTTAACCCTGACATGTTTTTCCATAACTACAAATCGGAAAGTGCCCATGGGGATAATCAATGACTTGTCCAATTTTAATTTTGATGGCGAGGGTGGAACAACCATTCTCAAGCACACTGCTCGCTTTCTTGAATTTTTCACTAAGAAAAATATTCATTTTGAGGATGATGCTTGCAGGTTGTTTGTTCTCACATTTGAAGTGTGTGTAAAGGAATGGCTTTACACATTACCAACCATTGATATACACTCTTTCAAACATCTTGTCAAAGAGCTCTTCTGCGCCTTTGGCATGTATGATTATAAATTTGTTTTCAAGAAAATCACACATTTACAAAAAGTCTTGGTTATGATTTGGGCTAACCTAGGTTCGATCTATACTGCGCACCAACAAAACCCTCAATCACTAGCCCCTTCGGCAACGACTTGCAAGTAGATCGCAGTCTCACCCGAAGTGACTGTGGGAGGATACATAACCAGGCTTTTGTAGCTTTGAAGGATGATGCAATGTGGTTTTTTTATGTTTTCTTATTCCTAACATTCATAAATTACATCGCCACATTCATTTAAGCACTTAAACATATCATATAAATCCATAAATCATTGTCGTGCTGAAATAAAGTGCAACTATAATAACTGCTACGCTACAACAAATAATAACCAATATATATATATATATATAAATATATATATATATATATATATATATATATATATATATATATATATATATATATATATATATATATATAACAATGTAAACTTTGAAACGAGAACTGATACTATTACCCGTTTCATAGAGATAGCAAAAAAGTGACCCGATTTTGAAAAGGGGTGATGCAGAACACACATGTTTTTTTTAGAGCATAGTTTTTGGCACTTTAAATTTTTTATGTACATTGTGTTTTAGAATGGTAGTGATTTTTATGCTAATCTTAAAAAGTGGTAATTCTGCATCAAGCCCTTTTTTTAAAAGACCTATTTTTTTACTTTAAATTTTCTAATGTATGAAATGTAAATAATTATTTTCTAGATTTAATAATTTTTGAAGTGGTCTTCTTCTTCATTTTTTTATTTTTTTTTGTAGTGAGGTTTTTATTGTTTTACATATTTAAAGAAGAATGTCGATATTTTGAATTTTCGATATTCTACATATTTATACATCATTAATTAATTTTTCAACCCACATGAAATAATTGTCTCTAAAAAACAATAATTTTTAATAATTGACATAAAAATAACCATTTTTAACATAAATATAACTAAAAAGCTACACGTTTTGATAATTTTTGTAATTTTTTGCTAGAAATGACATGTCAAAATCACAATTTTATAGGAAAATTTTAACTAAAAATGGTTAAATAATAGTTTTTTTATGAATTTCATGTCAAAAAAATAATAATAATCACTGTTTTTTTCAAAAAATAATGATTAACATAAAAATTAATGCGAAAATCACATAATACAAATATTGAACGCATAACAACCTTAATTGATCTCTTATTCTTCTCATAAAATGTCAAAGTCAAAATATTACAAGTATAACTAATTAATAGTTACAAAAAATGAGCTTGATTTCCAAGCATAACTTAAATTTAATCAACAATGTCATGTAATCCAAACTCTTCGTCCTCTAGAGTTTCATCATTGTCTTCTTCCGCAATATTTTCTGCTTCATTTTTCTCATGTTCATCTTCTAATGGATCTTTGATGTCCGCGAATCTCCCAATGTATGCCTTTCCAATCATTCCATGTAATGGTGGTTGGGGTTCCTTTGCCTTCTTTGCCACACGTGTTCACTAAAGTCCCCTTTCTTCAACCCAATTTCTTGCATTACATCTCGAAGAAATTGAAGAGCATTAATTCTTTGCTGAATAAAATTGCATTGTATTGGATCTTTTTCAATGGCAATGCATTTCTTCCTTTTGAAGATAACATGCTAGTGTTGTACCTAATTATCAAGCACAAAAGAAACAATGAAGTAAATTAGTACAATGACATATAAATTAAGAAATAACATATTGAAATTCAATTCCATATAATAAAACTTACCTGAGCCATAAAACAAATCCAGAACCGAATCTCCTTCATTTGAACATATGTCTATAAGATAGTTAATCAATAATCGTGTTTTTTGATAAATGTTAACTATCTCTCCTTTTGCTTCTTTGTCTTCATATGTTAGTTTTCTCACAATAGCATCATAAGTCAGTATTTGGCTATGACTCTTTCCATCTTCCTGATTAAAAATCATAGACATATAATTATCATCTTTTGCCCAACTATCAATATGGATGAACTCACAGTCATTTATAAATAGTTTATCTTCACAGTTAAGAAGATTTGAATTTTTCCTATAACATGAAATAGTAAAAGTTCAATTAACTTGTACATAAATGATTTTTTTAACATTAATCAAATATACATTTTAAACATCTTACCATGTAAGTTGCATCCTTTGTAAGAACCCACCATAGGGTCTTCTAACAGATCTATATTCTCTGGGAATTAAATGCAATAAGAGGCAATAATTTACTTTCTTACTAGATATTTAAACAATGAAAATTTTTCCATTTACATTCTAATCCCTACAACTACAATAGTGAACATTTCATTTCAATAACTTACATGAGTAATCTATGCATAGAGGATTACATGTACTGATGGCCCGGTGGAGATTCCCTTGAGCTGTTGCTCCTCTTGACTACCAACTAGAGTTACCTCCCAGCCAACTAAGAAATACTTCCTAGCCCAGGAAACCTCCACAGGTTCTCTAGCCCTTCAAGCCCAAGTCCAACCAGATGTAGTGTGTCCAAGATGAATAATCTAGACCAAGATAAATAATACTTCCTACAAACTCCAAGCCCAAGAAACCTCCACAAGTTCCCTAAGCTCTGCCAAAATCACAGCCAACCCAAAACTAAAAGTAAGACCTAACATCCCCCCTTTCTCTCTTCATCCTTCCCTTTTTATGCCTCTCCCCTCCTCTCCACCTCAACCACCTCTCATTAATTTCATAAATTCTCCCTCATCCTTACAGTTGACTTCTCTTCTCCCAAGTAAATATGAGAGTACATTTAGGAATGTGATATGAATATATAAATTGGTAATTAATTGGATAGGACCATGTCTTCTCCCAAGTAAATGTGAGAGTACATTTTGGGGATGAGAGATGAATATATAAAGTGATAACTATTTGGAGAGGACCGTGTCTTCTCCCAAGTAAATGTGAGAGTACATTTGGGATGAGAGATGAATATATAAATTGGTAATTAGTTGGAGAGGACCATGTCTTCTCCCAAGTAAATGTGAGAGTACATTTGGGAATGTGAGATGAATATTTAAATTGGAATAATGGTAGGAGACTATATCCTATCCAAGATTAATTTTGAGAAGACAAGTTGGAAATTTGATTAATAGCAATAATAAATTTTACCTCTGTAAATAAAATTTACAGTTTTCTCAAATGAAGGTATTCACCAATATTTCTCAATATTTTCAGGTAATGTAAACATTAATAAAATTTGCATGATAAGATTAAGTGGGGCATTACATACACCCCTCCTTCAGAAAACTTCGTCCCGAAGTTAGAGTGAAAAGATATGAGTTCGAAGGCATAACAAAGTAGAGAGAATTACAGTAGTAAAATTGATAAGTTAGACAATGACATTACTTTCCCCCAAGAGTCTCCAACTGATCTATATCCTCCTATCCATCATGACCTACTTTTTTCCCGCCCTATCTGTCCTCTGCTGCTTTATATGGTGGCATCGGCTATACCAATATAACCACTGATAAAACCAACATGGTGGAAGCGTCAACTACATCGACCTAACTTCCTTAGCAGGCAATTGGAAATCGTCATCACATGTCTAGGGGAGCATGTCCATCACTGCCCTCCCACAATTCAAGGTTTCAGAGGATACACAGTGGAAAATGCCTCCACCCCTCCTTACAACTAGGGTCAACACCCTAATACGGACCACACTACAGCGCTGGTTGGACTTGCCATCGAATAATCCAGTCAGGTATTCTTGCCACCTGTCATTTATATTTTACCCATGTCATAAGAGTTTATATCAAGTAGATACCAAATGTAATAGAAAAATGTACATCTTACCTTTCCTCATTGGTCGTCTCAACCTTCCCCAATGGAATAGTAGATCTTGGTTATCATACGGTTCTTTCTAATCTGTAGTTTAGTTCTCATCAATGCATATATATAACCAAAAAATAGGTATAGATACATGATCTTAAACATCATGTTTATTAAGTCTAGTATCCACATGTCAATTTTTGTTGTTCATACTAGAAATAAATATTACATTAGATAAATCATAATTTCACTAAGTCATTTATTAGATAAATCATATCTACTTAAGCCCTGTACGATGAAACAATAACTTTGACAAGTCATGCACTAGATAAATTGTAACCAAGTAAGTCATACATTTGGTCATACATCCAACATTTCCATCATCAATACCAAATCCATCAATTGATTTTCACGTGTCCAACCAAATGTATATAATGTTCATAAATAAACAACATGGAACTGCAAAATAGAACCTTAACATAGGTAGTTATCTACGTCAAAATGGGCATCGTAAACGCTCATGTGACATCCTTGTGGAACCCCTCGATAACAATTAGAGTTGAAACAGATTCAACTGTCCATCATGGAAAATAGCATTTGAACCCGGATATGTTATAAGGTGGTAAGCAACGGATTAGTGTACTATCAATTCCACTAGAAGGTGCTAGAATAAGTTTCATGCATATAATTTCTTTAATACCTCAGTGAATATAAAAGTCCCACTCTTCCAATTCGCTGGTTTTTCAACTTCCAAACCAATTAGTTAACTTGAAAATAAAAGACTCAAAACTTCAGAAACTGTTTCCAGCATGATTTTCATACTTTATATTTTTTTTTTGTAAATTGAGAGAAATGTCCTCTAAATGTCAAAGGTTCAAATTTATTATATATTTAATCATTGTTTACTAGTACTAAAACAATTTCATGATATATATTGCAGCTCACAATATGACCAGACAAATGAGAAATAAATAAACGAATGGAATAATTGCCTTTGCCTTGCTGCTATTAGTATTTCCCCTCTAACTGGCACTGCATCTCTAAAGATGCCTACTCCTTTCACAAGTGGCCAGTGACCACAAAAGTTGCAAAGAAATTTGAGGGTCCTTTTATCCAAAACTAGAGACACATTATTTTTCACGGAATTTTTATTCAACACTAGAATAATGGTAAAATTGTATTCTAATATTTTCACTGGTCTTTTATTGACTAAATAAGCTTCCATTCTAAAATCCTAAATTCTCTACGAATTGATCTTCTCATTTAATTTAAGATCATTAAAAACAACTATCACAGTAAGCCCTACACAAGTCCATGGTATTCAATCTATGTTTTCACTAGATAATTCCACCACCCATAGAATAATCATTAGCGTGACATATAGGATATTTCATCACATCCTAATCTAAATTCGCGTACTTCATAGTCGTTTTACTTCTCAAACTTGAGATTTGTTATTTTGACTTCCTCCATGAAGAATGAAAAATATACTATCTGAAAGATAATCCTACTATCCTAATGGAAAATCTACTATATCTTAAATAAGAATAATGATAATCTACTAATGTCAGAATTAAAATCCACCCTCGTATGTAAAATATAACTGACTACATTCTTTATATTGGGACATATTTTGGGTATAAATTACTGGCTCAAAACTACAATTTCCAATGCAAATATTGTTCACACCATCCATATATTTAATAGACATTGAGGTTGGCATCAAAACAAGACCTCAGGTACAGATTAGTGAGAACAAAACTGCAATTTTCAATGTAAAATATAGTTCACATCATTCTTCAATCAGAATTCTGAGACCATTACAGAGTTTGTTCAAAACGTTCAAGTGACACATCCTTCAGCCAAATTTAATCATTGTGATGTGGCAGACTTAACTATACAATTAATGAACTTGGGCTGCATGTTGAAATAGAATAGCTATATCTTCACAAACCAATCATCATAGCTTGACCATAGATCCCTCTGTATGTCGGGAAAGTGACCTTGCCCATAACCATCGATCTATCGGCAATTTGCTAACTTTCCTATCATTAATTCTTTGGTTCATGTGCCGCAGTCATCCAATCATAATCATATAGTTTCCATGCATCTTCTCAGATAACAGAGATATAACGAATCATCAGAGTCATTGGATCAACATCCTTCATCATAGGCTTCCTTCATGTAATAATCATTAGGCAAGATGAGTCATCAAGTGTTATGCCAGTGATTCTATAGTTCCCTCTGAAGCCTTACTTCAGTTGGTCATCTAGCCTTCATCAATCTGCTCATTTTAAGATGAGACAATATCACGCTACAATTGTATCAACAAACTTCCAATTACCAAATCCCAACAATACACATGCACGGGAAATCTCTCTCACATGCTCTTCCTATTTAACAACAACTTCTAAACAATAATATATTCAACTGACAAACATCAATAGCAGTATCATACCTACATCAATAGTACCTTTATATTACTGATATCACAAGTACTTCTGACTGTTTGAAGATACTAAGAGACTTGATCTGAATTTTGCCTTGGAATGATCTGCTCTATTCCTTTTGATTTTTATTTTTTGCTTCGAGTCTGATTATGCTAAGGTGTCTTATGCAACACTGATTCAAAGTCCTAGCCCTTATTAGCACTATTCCTAACATTTTCTACCACACTCTAGATAGTCCAAAGAGAACCCAAGCAATAGATCAATTCAAGCTAGGCCAAGTTACTTCTTGGCCACAAATTTAAACTTGAGAACGTGTTATCATAGGCTAGTTTCATCAGGTCATCAATATGCTTGGAATATATATAACTGCTGATGTATTAGATTTCTTGAAAGATGCAGTGTTGTTGCAAAAGAATGTGGCAAATAGAGAATGCACTTTAAACTGTTGATGAAGAATTGACATCTGCCCTCAAGGTTCTGATACTTGCCAATGGTTGTTGAAGATGAAAAAAATGTGAACGCTTGTAGTAGCCTAGGATCAGTGACATGATGTTCATCACACAGTGCAATACAACTTTGACTTATTTCTCAAGCTAATGGAGGATTCAAACTACTTTAGGTTATCTTCTATATGATGTACGGTGAGAAAGAGAAGTGATTTATGTCATAAATGAGGTCTGATCATAAAACAATCTTCAAATTTCCACAAATTTGTACACCTTCAGGACTGCTTCTTTCAATGATGTTACTACAAGGCTTCAAAATAAATTATTGTATAGAAGATTTCAAGGAGACTATTTCTTCTCAAAACTGAAAGAGGATTAACTCTGCTACAAAATATCAAATTCTTCTATTGCTTGATGCTTGGAGCTTTCCTTCTATCCAATGTGACCAAAGATTTACTGATGCAAAATATCGAACCTCTGCTACTTCAAAGATAATTAGGCTTAGTCAAGATACCTCAGGTTCACTGCTTGAAGAGAAATTTCGTGAGATGACAAGACCAAGAGATGTTTGTAAGTCTGATGCTACAAATGATAAAGGATGTATTTTACAAATATCTCCTTCAAACCCTAACTAATCCTTGAGAACAATCTTAGATCAATAACAATAGTGCACCAAGTCTGATCTATCAATCGGGCTAGTGATATCAAATCTGAAAATGGCTTACAAAAATTTGTTCTATGAAGTGACTACTAAATTCATACCTTAATTCATTAATTAGAGCCATAGTGAGTACACGATATTAACTCTAGGTATCAAAAAAAACTTACGCATAGTTCTTAGATAGGTATTGCACAATGGAGCTGAAAATCTGTGCAATGATTGAGTCCTCCCACTTACACATGTATACCCTTATTTATTATGGCAGTGACTGCAAACGTTGTCATACTTGGGGTGGAAAATATATGTATTGATGACTCCAATTCAATCTCAAAAATGGATTGCATTAGTAGCTCAACTTCTTCTCACTCTGTTCTAGGGTTGAATGGAAATTGTATAGGAATGATGCTAGTGAATATTAAACTTCAATTAGGGCTCGTCTCCTAGCTTAGATAAATGGGAAAACCAAGACGAAATAAGACTGGATTTAGCTTGGATTCTCAAGGCCAAAAATATTCCACAAGAATATCTGAACCTCAAACAACCAACCTCAAAGATGTTGAAGATTATGCCCTCACGAAATCAAAAATTTCTTTCTCAGAAACACGCAGAATATTTCCCTAATCAGTGGGTTGAATTCTCCTTCGGAAACTCGAGATGAACCTCTAAGAAATGTGCCTCAGAGAAGAACAATTTTCTCTAGAAAGGAGGTCTAAAACCTTTAGAATGTGCTACAGATATCACAAGCCGAAATGTATGCCTTATTAAACCTGTCTTGAAGACCAAAATGATCCTAGCCAATAGCTACAACCCAAAATGTAAGAAAATAGCCCAAACATACCTCAAAATTTGACATCCTCTTGAGATAATTCATGAGAGTATTAGGACAAAATATCACAGAGAATGAGTACAAATTGATCCTTCTTTCCAGCCCTCTCTAAAACTCTAAGACACCACAAGTCCAAGAGGGGGTGGCCACTAAGGTTTACTGGGTTCACTTTTTGTTGCAAGCCCCATGGCATCCCTAGAGGGGGATGCAAGCACCTCCCAACTCTCTTGCATGTTTATAGTAGAATCCAGAAACTCCAAAGTAAAAACTTGACCAAAATCGAGCTACTAGGAAGCCATTCTCCGGGTTAAAGAATATTAATGGAGAACTGGCCAAAATTGCAGAGAATCCATGCTATGTTGTAACCTCTAGGAAGGTTGGCAACTTCATTCAGGGGATGAACAACCACATGCTCATCTGTGAGAAGCTAAACTCAAGGAACAACAAGCCACACAAGCATGGCAAGAGGAAATATTTTGGTCACAAAAATTAAGAATAAGGTGGCTTTAGATAGAAGATAGTAACACAATTTTCTGATCACTCATCCCGAGCTTGTCAAAACATAATAGAATTCTAAACCTCGGCACCATAGCAGGGGAAAAACTAGAAGAGAAAAAGGGGATTGAAGAGGAACTAGTCTCTTTCTCCAAAGACTCACTTAGTGAACCTATTGCTGATGAAAATGAGGTGATGACTTGATAGTGAAACACATCCTCAAGTTGGTCACCCATGACCAGAGTCAAGAATTAATTAAAGAAGTCTCACCAAGAGAAGTTGAACATGCAGTGATGGAAACAGAAACAGGCAAATCACCTAAACCAGATAGCTTCCCTATGGATTTGTATCTAGAATGTTGGGATATTTATTGGGCTAGAGCTTTACTTGCTATTGAGAAATCTTGTCATAAGGGAGGGTCCCTTGAAGCTATCAATGTCACTTAACTCTCATACCTGAAGAAGGAAAACATTGATACTGTCAACAAATTCAAACCAATTGATCTCTGTAATTGTTCCTACGAAATCATATCTAAGATCATTGTTGACAGAATGAAGCCCATCATGGACAAATTGGTCTAAAGAACAAGGAAGTTGCTTTAATGCATGCAAAATCATGGATAGTGGCCCATGAGATGATACATTCTATTCACTGTTGCTAATTTAGCGGGATTCCTAAAGATTTTTTTTTTTTTTTGGATTTTCTTAGGGCACTCTAAATCCATCTTTTGGCGTTTCAAAGGAAGTATCGTGATCGTATTTTCAGGATTTCGGCCTTCATTTTCCAGATCTTGTAAGTTGCTTACGGTGTAAGACTAAGCAGAATGGTAGCATAAATGGAAGTTGTAGATTATCATAGTCTCTCCAGGAGAGAGCTTCAGAACCTGTGCAAGAAACATGGAATACCTACAATAAAACAAATTCTTACATGGCAGATGCTCTTAGTTCACTCTCTAAGGTTAATCACCACAGTGGGTTTGGTTCAGTGAACTCTAGAACCTTATCCAAGGATGAAGGAAGTCAATCTACCCCATCTCAAATAAAAGATGAGAATGAAATGGGTGATACCGTTACCTCAGTAGATACCAAGAAGAATTACCATTCACCTTCTAAAATTGGATCAAAAAGGATTGAACTAATGGAGGAAGATACTACACTTGTAGTGAAGGATACTTATCTGGAAGACTTGGCTGGAAAAGATGCACACAGAGTAATGGGTTTAGGTGATGCAACTGGGACATCTGAAGGACAATGTTTGATGTTGCGTATTGAACCCCATGCTAATGGTGAGGATGATCTTGGTCAAGCATATGAAGACGCTGATAAAAAATTTGCAGAGAGATCACAAAATGGCATATCTAGGTCC
The DNA here is from genome assembly GCA_031772625.1 of Pinus tabuliformis. Classification (NCBI taxonomy): domain Eukaryota; kingdom Viridiplantae; phylum Streptophyta; class Pinopsida; order Pinales; family Pinaceae; genus Pinus; species Pinus tabuliformis. The sequence continues at coordinate 1,211,159,334 of CM062817.1, read as the reverse complement.
TCTCCATTCAATCAATCCAGTACTTCTTTTGACAAGAGGTCAATTCACACAGCTGTGGACTCTTTGGATGTGTCTCTAGCTTTTTCATAGCATGCATCTACTATGAAGAAAGAGGTTGGTGAAAACTTTAGGAAGATTGTAATGGCACAAGATATAAAGCAGCTTCTTTGGTATTGGATACAAAAGCTAACTCTTCCATTTTTCTAAATCGTCAAACACTACAAAATTACGGCAGTGATGAAGCTAAAAAGAATAACCCAAGCCATATTTGCAGCAGTGACGTAATGGTTTTGTTGGCAGAAGAAATAGTAGTTGATGATGCTGGGAAAAGAGATAGAGTTTACAGTGGACATGCAAGATTCAAAAAATGTCTAGTCAATAATCCTACGGCTAAGACTTCTGGGAGCTCTTCTCAGTTCTTTGTAGAGTGTGAGAATGGAATTAAACTGTCTGTTGACCTTACACAAGACAGCCCATTAAATTGGATGAAAACTTGTAATTACAAATTTTCATTACCTCAAGACCTTGATGATCACAAGCACGAAAGAGGTCACGCTCTCATGGAAAATACAACAAATGGTTCAGCTAAACTAGGTGATTTGCAACCACGGATTCCAAATATTAAGAGTTTAGCAAGTCCAGTTTTATATAAATATATTCTAGATTGGTAGGCTATAAATAAATTTCAGAGCCAGTCAAGATCAATCCGGAATTACATTAGAGCAGTTGTGGTCTTTTATCACGTGGTTTTACTTCGATCTACAAGCAGAGGCTGATGACAACTTCTGTCTTTTGAAGGTTTTTCATAACCTAGAGAAGGAAGCCAAGGGTATTTTATAGGTGAACTATTCCCTGAAGAAGGCTCAGAAAGAAAATGCTATAAAATATTTCCAAGCCAACGAGGCGAGGATTATTTCAAGGTACAAGGATAGCTACAAGAAATCTCCATTTACTAAGAATTTACGAGGCATGAAAAGTTTGGCAAGAGCATCTACCATGTGAACTGATATCCTGGCAAAAGAAGGGCTATGCCTTTTGCAGAAAGAGATTCTGCCCACTCACAGCCTTCATTGCACTTGAGTCAAAATGTACAGGAAATTCAATCTGAACATGCTACAGAGACTTCGGTAATCTCTCCTAGAGTATATCGTGAGAGAGATCTTTGTGTGTCTAGACTAAATATGGGGAAGAACCCATCACAAAATGTTCCACATATGCTTGCATCTTCAACACTTTTGGCACCAGAAAAAACGGATGATTTAACAGTGATTGGCAATGAGGACTCAAGAAAAAACAGCACTAGTATTAGTGAATCATATCAGAAAGTGTCAGCTTCGCCCTTTAAAGCCTTTGCAAGGAGACGGTTCTTAGAGAGAGCGTTGGCAGAGTCGAGAGAAAGAATTCAGGCACAAAAGATGCAACACACTGGTAATAACAATTGCTTTTCCACAGAAAATATTTCCAGCGATATTGTATATGCTGGATGTGAAAACCAAAAGAGCGAATCTGCATGCATTTTGCAGGAGTTAAATTTGACTAATTCTAACATCTTTGAGACTGAAAATGAGTACAATGAAAGGGTCACTGAATGTCAGAAAAGGCACAGGGAACAGTTTAAGACACCTCTATTTTTTTTTTTTTTTTAAACAAAGTATATGACAGTTTAACATGCCTATAAAACGCAACTATAAAATGTTTTTACTTCAGTTTTATTTCTTTTCATGGCAATAAAGAGGGTATCATTTTCAATCTAAAACAAATTGTTATATGTATATATCAGGATTACAAGTCCTTATGAGGGTTACAAGCTCTTTATAGTGGAATTTGGGTTTAGTGGGTTTTGGGTCTAGATTTTGAACCTAAGGCTCTGATACCACGTGTAAGAACCCACCCTAGGGTCTTCTAACAGATCTATATTCTCTGGGAATTAAATGCAATAAGAGGCAATAATTTACTTTCTTACCAGACATTTAAACAATGAAAATTTTACCATTTACATTCTAATCCCTACAACTACAATAGTGAAAATTTAATTTCAATAATTTACATGAGTAATCTATGCATAGAGGAATACATGTACTGATGGACCGGTGGAGATTCCCTTGAGCTACTGCTCCTGTTGGAACACTCCTCTTGACTACCGATTGGATTTACCTCCTAGCCAACTAGGAAATACTTCCTAGCCCAAGAAACATCCATAGGTTCCCTAGCCCTCCAAGCCCAAGTCCAACCAGATGTAATGTGTCCAAGATGAATAATCCAAACCAAGATAAACAATACTTCCTCCATACTCCAAGCCCAGGAAACCTCCATAGGCTCCCTAAGCTCTCCCAAAATCACAGCCAATCCAAAACTAAAAGCAAAACCTAGCATCCCCCCTTTCTCTCTTCCTCCTTCCCTTTTTATGCCTCTCCCCTCCTCTCCACTTCAACCACCTCTCATTAATGTCATAACTTCTCCCTCATCCTTACAATTGACTTCTCTTCTCCTAAGTAAATCTGAGAGTACATTTGGGAATGTGATATGAATATATAAATTGGTAATTAATTGGAGAGGACCATGTCTTCTCCCAAGTAAATGTGAGAGTACATTTTGGAGATGAGAGATGAATATATAAATTGGTAATTATTTGGAGAGGACCATGTCTTCTCCCAAGTAAATGTGAGAGTACATTTTGGGGATAAGATATGAATATATAAATTGGTAATTAATTGTAGAGGACCATGTCTTCTCCAAATTAAATGTGAGAGTACATTTTGGAGATGTGAGATGAATATTTAAATTGGAATAAGGGAAGGAGACCATATCCTATTCAAGATAAATTTTGAGAAGACAACTTGGTAATTTGAATAATAGCAATAATAAATTTTACATCAGTAAATAAAATTTACAGTTTCCCAAATGAAGGTATTCACTAATATTTCTCAATATTTTCAGATATTGTAAACATTAACAAAATTTGCATGATAAGATTAAGTGGGCCATTACATCCTTGAATTTGTTTTCCCCTTGAAGCTTGACAATAACAATGCCAATTGTGTGTCTGAATGAAATGTCACAAACCTCCATAATGGTGACGATGTGACTTCTAGAAATCCCACAACCACTTTACTAAGAGCTTGATAAGTATAAGGGTCACTATCATAGTCAATGTTTGGAATATTGAAACCATGGGGAATATCTGCAATAACTGGGGTATAATCCCTTTTAGGTATGATTTTAGCAATGTCTTCACAGTCGCCTTGTATTACTTGATAATGAATAGTGTCAAGCCCATTCCAAATGAAATGAGTAAGAGTTGGATCAAGTTCAATATTCTTAAGACATTGCTTCTTCAGTATTTCGATCTTAATTTTTCCAATAAAGGTTGTGAAACTATCTAGTGCTCCATTTGCATCCTTCTTCATCATTTATAAAATAAACAAATATATGTGTAAGTTATAAATTAAAAATAGTATACAGATGAATAAAAACGAATGTATAAATCAACATACCTTTTTAAATGCGAGATAAAATAAATAAATAAATAAATAAAATAAAAAATAAAAAATAAAAAAAATAAAAAATTAATGTTGATGTAGAACTTGAATCTGGATAGTTGTGTACAACATCATCCCAACTATCGTCATTCAACAATTTAACCATTTGTTCTTGAATTTTCATGTAAACTTTGTGACTGCATAGATGAAGTAAAAAAAAAATTAATATAATGATATGTATAACAAATACTATCAAGAACAATATGTTATATTTAAAAGAAAATTATAATCTAGAAATAAATAAAAATAATTCAACAAACTTACTTTTGAAATTCCTCAGACATTTCCTCCAATGATAATTCCCCTGACCTCACACAAGATAATATTGCTTTGACAAGTTTTTCATCCTTCACTCCTTGCAATGCTCTCCAAGGTGTGATAGTCATATCTTCTGGAAGTTGCTTCATTTCAGGACTTGATTTACTATTGCTACATATCAATGGTTTAGACCTTTTGACCTTCTGGTTTTTAATGCCAATGTTATCCCACATGCTAAAAATATCATTAATCAACTCCCATATCTCTCTAGTTCTAAATGCAAACTGGAAAATGTTTTCAACACCTCTAAATAAATCACTAAATTTGCCACCTTTGTCGCCTTTTGAATTGATTTTCTCTTCAATTTGATAGCCTATTTCCATACAACATTCCTTTCGGAAATCTACAATAACATGTATCCTATCCCCACCACATTTTTCTTCAAATTCACTATGAATAAATCTAACCCTTTGGATGAAAGTCATAGACATCCTATATTCATTATCTGAATTATGATCCCATGCCACTAACTTTGCTTCTGTATCTGATAAACTAGCATAAATGATACATTACATTGTTTGAAAACATGGGTTATTTGGATATTCCTCCATCAATTGTCTTTGAACTTCTACAAAATGGTTCCCCCCAAGCACATAATAATTGTATTCAAAACATTTTGACTTATCAAATGCTTCTTCATTGGGAACTTGAATTGGATCAACAAGAAGCACATAATTAACCACATGAGCATATGGATTGTACCTCATCAATGTCTTCAAGTGTGAACATGCAAATGGTGTGGCTTTCTTATTTGATATTTACATTGTCCTTCACTTGCCTTATAGATTTGTCTGACATTAAGCTAAAATGTACGACCACCCTCAATTAAGTTTCTCTTTGTCAAGTTTTGTCGAATGGCATTTTGTTTTGTTTTGATAATGCCATCCTCTAAATCAGCTCCTGGTGTAATGATTTCTCTGCTTTGTTTTGAAGTTTCACTAGGTTCTTGACTATTGGTAATGACTACTTAAAAATGTTCAACTTTACTTTTCTTCCTCATAACATTCTCATCATTAACTGGAACAAATTTATTCTTGGGCATTGTTACTTTTGGTCTTTTACGGCTCTTCTCAGTTCTAATGTCATCCTCAGTAACAACAACATATTCTTAACTGCCAGTTTCAACTTCCTCGTCTTCAAAAGTAACTTGTCTACCTTTGCTAGATTTATCCATTAGAGACTTTTTTCTGACCCCTTGGATGTAGTTTTGTAGCATCATGAATTACTACATTTTTCTTATTTACCATATCTTCTACTGACACTGAGTAGAAACTGCTGACAACTTTTATAGTATCATGCTCTATGAAATGAATGCCTCCCAACTTAATTGAACAACTTTCAACAAAATTCTGCCAAACAAAATATCATATGTCAATAAACACAAAGTTATAAAAATATAGTGAGACAGTTACAAGAACGCAAAACACAAATATAAATAACAATACTTACGATATTTTGTGTCATATCATTAACGATTTGTTTACACAACTTTGTAGATACTTCTCTCGTGTCATACAATGAATATGATAACTGGTATTTAATCATTTCATGTGACCTGAGCGGTTTTGCAAGTATGTAAACAACTTCACTATCTGGTATCGAACACATGTCTATGACCTTTCCCATCACCTCATAAATTCCATTATCATTAGGTATATCAACATATAGATATATCTGCACATTTTGGCTTTCTCTTTCTTTCACATACCAGACATTTCATGGAAGTTTCACTTATTTTGATTTCTTCCAGCATGAAATCATCTTCTTATCATTTGAGGCACTTGAAATATTTGTAGCCATCAACTCAGATTGAGTTCATTCACCAATGTTTTCTAAAGATCCACCTTTAAGAGTCTTTGGTTCAGAAAGATTCACAGAAATCTTCTTTGATGCCATTTTCCTGAAAAATACACATATAAATCAGTAAATCACAAAAAAATAATAACTTAAATTAACAATGAAAACAATAAATGATAATTAATTTTATAAACCTGAAAATCGATCGACCAACCGAGTCAGCCATTGGTTCCGGACCCCTTAGCAGCCCAACAACTTCCCTTCCTCCCGAACCCCAGCCCCACCCCACCCCAGTGGCCCAACGGCCCGTGGGGTTGGCGAAGCGATTCCTGGAATCGTCGCACCACCCCCGCAGGTCGTTGGGCCACCAGGTTGGGGCAGATGGCTGCAGATAGTCCCCGCCCCACCCCAGCATCCCAACGGTCCGCGGGGGTGGCGGGGTGATTCCTAGAATTTCCCCACCACACTCATGGGTCGTTGGGCCATCGAGGGTTGCAGACAGCCTTTGCCTCACCCCGGTGACCCAATAGCCCACAGGATGGTGGGGCGATTCTGAGAATTGCCCCACTACCCCCACGGGCCATTGGATATTCGAGGTGGGGCGGGAGGCTGCAGACAGCCTCCACCCCACCCCGGCGACCCAACGGCCTGTGGGGTGGTGGGGGGATTCCATGAATCGCCCTGCCACCCCCGTGGACCGTTGGGCCACCAGGGTGGGGTAGAGGTTGTCCCTAGCCCTTCGCCCCACCCCGGGGTGGGGCGGGGGCTGCGAACACCCTCCGCCCCACCCCGCCAACCCAATGGCCTACGGGGGTGGTGGGGGGGTCGCCGGGGTGGGGCAGAGGCTGTCTGCAGCCCTCTGCCCCACCTTGGCGACACAACATCCCATGGGGGTGGCGAGGCGATTCCCGTAATCACCCCACCACTCCCGTGGGTTGTTGGGTCGTCAAGGTGGGGTAGAGACTGTCTGCAGCCCTTCGCCCCACCCTGACGACCCAACAACCCACTGGGGTGGTAAGGTGATTCCCGAAATCGCCCCGCCACCCCCGTGGGCCATTAGGTCGCTGGGGTAGGGCAGAGGCTGTCTGCAACCCCCTGCCCCAGACCGGCGGCCCAAAGGCCCGCAGGGGTGGCGGGGCGATTCTGGGAATCTCCTTGCCACCCCCGCGGGCCCAATTAAACAGTGTTGGGTAGCCAGCCCCACCGCCCCCAACCTATGGGACCGTTTGGCCACTGTGAGCATTATTGGGCCCACCATGCCCACTATAGACATAGTGGGTAAATTTGGCCCACAAAAATTTTTAATTTAAAAAATAAATAAATAAATAAAATTAAACTTATTTAATTTTAAAATTTGCGAAGCAGAAAAATTAACTAACCTTTCAAATGCAAGAATCCTCTGTTGAATATGTTGTTGATAGCAATGTAGCTACTCCACAAATTCACTCCAAGTCTTTTATTGAACCTCGGAAAACCTTGATGTGAAGTGAGTAATAGTTATAATGAAATTTACTATATAGGTGAAATTATGGAAATGTTTTACCATATAGTTAATGTGGGATTAATTTGTTTTTAAAAAAAATTAACATGTTAATTCTATTATGGCGATATAGGAAACTATGATAAAGCGAATATTATGGAATTGTTTTACAGCACGGTGAATGTGGGATTAATTTGTTTTAGAGGGTATTATAAAAAAATTAAAAAAAAAAAAAATCAATTGTCTAGTAAATATTATATAGTTTAACTATTAAATTAATTTAGGTAAAAGATTTAGTTTACAATTTTAAATTTAAAGATTTATTTCAAAAAAAAATATTTAAAATTTTTCAATAAACTGTAGAATAAAATAATGGAGGGAAATACATGAAATGAAATTTTTGGAGAGAAAAATTTTAGCGAAAATTTTTGGAGGGAAAAATTCATTCTTTAAGCTATATAATATCATTAAGAGAGTTTGCATTTGTATCATTCAACCTCTTCTATTTGAAAGGGATGGATTCTTCTAATAGTGAAGTTTCGCTTTGTGAAGTATCGACATTTTCGTCATGTAACAACTCTATTCATATTGATGAATATAACGGAAATTCTTCCACTATGAATAGAAAGTCAATTATTCCACTTAGTCCTAATCCTAAGGACTATGAGAGCAGCACTGATGAAAGAGGGGATGAAGAATTTCAAATAAATAAAGAGTCATGATTTCCACTTAGTCCTAATCCTAAGGATTATGAGAGCAACAGTGATGAAGAGCATGATGACGAATTTCAAAACAATGGAGTGTCATGATGTCCACTTAGTCCTAATCCTATGGACTATGAGAGCAGCAGTGATGAAGATCATGATGACGAATTTCAAAAGAATGGAGTGTCATGGTGTCCACTTAGTCCTAATCCTATGGACTATGAGAGCAACAATGATGAAGAGAATGATGACGAATTTCAAAATAATGGAGTGTTACGGTGTCCACTTAGTCCTAATCCTAAGGACTATGAGAGCAGCAGTGATGAAGATCATGATGAAAAATTTCAAAAGAATGGAGTTTCATGGTGTCCTCTTAGTCCTAATCATATAGACTATGAGAACAGTAGTGATGAAGAGCATGATGACGAATTTCAAAAGAATGGAGTGTCACAGTGTCCACTTAGTCCTAATCCTATGGACTATGAGAGCATTAGTGATGAAGAGCACGATGAAAAATTTCAAAATAATGGAGTGTCATGGTGTCCTCTTAGTCCTAATCTTATGGACTATGAGAGCAATAGTGATAAAAAATTTCAACTGAATAAAGTGTCATAGTGTCCACTTAGTCCTAATCCTATGGACTATGAAAGCAGCAGTGATGAAGAACATGATGAATAATTTCAAAAGAATGAAGTGGCACGGTGTCCACTTAGTCCTAATCCTATGGACTATGAGAGCAGCAGTGATGAAGAGCATGATGAAAAATTTCAAAAGAATGTAGTGTCATGGTGTCCTCTTAGTCCTAATCCAACGGACTATGAGAGCAGTAGTGATGAAGAGTATGATGACAAATTTCAAAAGAATGGAGTGTCACGGTGTCCACTTAGTCCTAATCCTATGGACTAGGAGAGCGGCAGTGATGAAGAGAATGATGAAAATTGTCAAAAGAATGGAGTGTCATGGTGTCCTCTTAGTCCTAATCCTATGGAATGTGAGATCAGTAGTGATGAAGGACAGGATGAAGCACTTAGTCGTAATCCTAAAGACTATGAGAATAGCAATAACAAAGGACAAGATGTATCATTTTCAGTAAGTAAACAGTCACATTTTTGACGTAGTCCTAATTCTATGGACTAGGAGAGCAGCACTCACAATGCACATGAGGAAGAATATCCAATAAACATCGAGTTAAATTTTCCATTTAGTCCCAATTCTAAGGACTATGACAGTAGCATTGAAGAAGGGGAAGATGAAGAATATCCTCCGAGTCAGTATTTGAAAAGCACAGCAAATCATAGTGTGGATAACATTCCTCAAAAGGATGAAGAAAATGCTTATACAAATGATGATCCAATGATGGAGATGTTGCCAAGAAATATTGTATCGAGGAGTGAGAGCAAACCTTTTCATATCAATGCAAGATGTTCTAGTTATACAAGTGGTAGAGTAGAATATCTTACGAGAAGAAGTTCTATCAGCACTCTCATTTCAAGTGAATGTTGTCAAATTTGCATTAGAGAAAAGGAAGATATATTTGTTAATGAATAAAAGCATGCAAAATTCATATTTAGTTGGGTGCATGCAATCTACATTGTCAGATTATGATTATCATATTGGCTATTTATTTATCTGTAGAAAGGCTTTCAAGATGTTTCATTCGATGGGTAATTTTTGTCTCTCAAGAATCCAAGAAAATTTGGAAAAGGATCCCACATTTTATTCAGAAGTACGTCATAAATGACAGTTTGGGACATTATCAAATACTACAATGTCATGGATGAAAGATTTCTTTTCAAATCATGGAGGGTGTATGCCAAATAGAGAGACAATACATATTCCAGATAATTTTTCATGATGAGAAATCTACAACTTATACAAAGAATATGTAGAAGGTGCTAAGGGACATGGTCGGTTTATTACATATCAATATTTTGTGAAGGTATGGAAGAAAGAATTCAACAATGTCTGTATTCCTAAGAAGACAAGGATGGGGATTTGCAGTACATGTGCTTCTCTTAAATAAAAAAGGGACAAATGTGAAGGGTCAGAAAGAGGTAAGCATTCATAATTAAAATTGTATAGTCATCAACTATGAAAACGTATTTCTTAATGGCTTTCTTTTATGTTGTGTAGATTCAATTGTCAAAGAACTTCAGGAGCATCGCGAACAAAAAACAAGTGAAAGGAAAAAGTTGCACAAGCATCGAAAGAAGTGTTATTATAATCTGAATAAATATATGGGTTTGATAATTTATGGTATGGACCAGAAGAAAACACTTTTACCACATTTTGTTCGCACACCAAAAATTTACAGGAGGAAAATTTTATTCAGTATCACTTGGTCGGTTGTAGGGTTTTCAATGGGAAAATTTTGCCAAGGGTGTACTTCACAGCTCCAAATATTCATAATGATGCAAATCTGACAATAACCATAATTCATGATGTGCTTTCTCATTGGTCTGGTAATCTTCCTGAAGTTTTGTATCTACAATTGGACAACACTTGTCGTGAAAACAAAAATCAGGTTGTTTTTTGATATCTAAACATGCTTGTTGAATTGAGAATTTTTCAGAAGGTAAAGGTTGGTTTCCTTCTTGTTGGGCATACTCATGACCATATTGATCAGATGTTCAGTCGTTTTTCAGTCACATTAAGGAGGAAGGAAGTTGGGAGCTTGCCATCATTAATTGAATGCATTAAGAAATCATACATGCCAAAGCCTACTTTTGATGTGTTGGAAGAAACTATTGACATGCGAAGGTTTATTCTAGGATCGCATGGTGAGGAGAAATGCATTGAACAACTTAATGACATTAGCTTCCAACATCAATTTCGTATCAAAAAAATTGATGGGAAAACACTAATATGGGGCAAGAAGTATTCAACTACTGCAGAATGGGCACTGTCATCAAGTTTGAAATTTTTGAAGTTCATTCCAGATCATCCAATATTTGCATCAAAAATATTGTTATTTTAATCAGTTGGTGAAGTTCATAATGCACGCAGACAGAATAGAGATATAAATTATTTTGATTGCTTAGAAGAAATTAAAAAATGTATTAGATATACATATGAGTACTTTGACATTGCTGATTCAGTTTGGTGGGAATCATTTTTCAATAATCAAAGTGATATCATTTCAACAACAACAAATGAAGATATACCTTTGAAAAATCCATTTATTTGGCCACAAAATGTGTCAAATGAACATGAGGAAATAACCATTTTTGAACAGCAACAATCTCAAGGTATTATTAATTCTTCATAGGCAGAGGAAAGAGAGATGTATATTGGTTCTAGAAGATCTTGTGCACAACGTGAAGCCATAGAAGACCTTTACAGGGGTTCAGTACAGGATATTAAGGAGGGTTGCATGATCACAGTGCTAGAAGATGGGGATCCAAATGGCTATCCATTCTGGGCTGCTAAGGTTATAAAGGTCTTTACAGAAAATGAGGATGTTACAGGCGTTGAAGTACATTGGTATGCCACAAATACACACCCATTCAATGGTGTGTATAAGCCAGAGATGGTAGTTGACAAAAAAATGGCGAAAAGAGAAAAGGAAAGGGCACAAATATAAATCTCCGCTGCACAGACCTCTTAAAATTGGAGGATGTTGACATACTTGTTTATGACTTCAATTTAACACAAAGAGGAACTCTTCACTTCAAGATGATAGAGATTCTGAAAATGTTGTTACCAGAAGGAAAAGTGTTGAGATGGAAGTCTGTTGAAACCAGTCGTAGGTCCAGAAGAATTTTGAAACCTAAAATGGTGGGCATGCATGTGGACTCAGATGGGGCACTCGTTGATGAAAGAGAAGAATATGGAACATCTTCGTCTAAATCCAATCATTCATCTGAAGATGTGAATTCTGATGGTGTGCAAGAAAATATGAGTGATTTTGAATAATTGTCTAAGACAGTTTATATAACTGATGTTTGCATCGTATCTTGAAATAAAAATTTTGATTTCCATATGGTTTTAAATCAGAAGTTATGAGTCATTTTTATGTTGTTGGATTATATGTCTTAATTATGATGATTTTTATTGTTTAGAATATCTACAATGCAACATTAAATTAGAGGTATAATGTAAGTTTCATTCAATATAAAAATAATGACATTTTGATTAATTTAGTCATGTAATTTGTTCATAATGTCATGGGTTTTTAATTTTATGGTTGAAAAAATTCCAATTTTTTTGTATCTTTAATGTTATGGTTGAAAACAATTAGAATTTTAGCAATTTTTAGTGTGACGTTATTATACATTTAACAATATGGATGAAAACTAATAGAATTTTAATGTATTTCAGATCCCATTACTTTATCTTTATGGTCATTATTAAAACATGTTGAATTTATACTTAGGAAAGAAAAAAGTTATTCTACCAAAAACATTATTGTGTTTTTTCCTCATAAACAACCTTTTTTTACACATAAAAAATTCAGTTTTACTAGCATTTTTTTTTAAATGTTGAAAATTGACCCTAAAAAAAAAAAATGTTCTAGTATCAACACTTTTCGTTTTCAGGGTGTTTTTTGCACGAAAATTTCGTTTTCACTGCCATTTTTAAAACATGTTCAAAATTAACCCTAAAAAAAACCATTGTTCCAATATACACACTTTTCGTTTTTAGCATTGTTTTTGATGTTTTGTCGAGGTTTTTTGGCCATAATTCCCATTTTGAGTTTATAGTTCCTGTTTCAAAATTTACATTGTTATATGAAAAACCAAATTACCGTGGTTCATCCCAATGTGGGGCTACATCCACAAGAATTGTTGCTATATAATAATTCTTTGTACGACAAATAGTTCTTGACCTGCACATTAAGTTGCAGGTTGTCTGTGCACTCAACTGCAGAGCTTGCCTTAATTTCCTAAACAACAGATCACAAACGTTCAACCATAACACAGATTTGGATCTCAACAATGATTTTCTTCTTATTATTTGACCCTATATATATTATTACATCATGGGTTACATCGTTACAATACCATCGTCCAAATACTATGGACTCCCTAAAACAAGCAACTATGGTCCCAAAACCCATTGATCTTTTACATTATTACAAAAAGAATGGGCTTCGCCCTATCCCAAAGCCCTTATACTGCGCAGTTTATTCAAATCTGCTCTGTTGCGTGCTCCACTTCTCACTCTGCCCCAAAAAATGCAGAGTCTTTGCCAAAAATTAGGCCAAGTTGGGTTGCACCCAACAGGCCCCCAACACCCACATGTGACTCATCCTGAGTCACTCAGTTTCTTTGCCTCTGATTTTTGTTGCAATAATTTTCTAAGTATTGTTGAATTATTGCAAAGTCTCTGTGAATTTCTTTTCTTCATTTTGCACCTCTTCTAGCAGTGCTTCCATCACATGTTCTATAGCCTTATGCACCATCGTTGTCTTCCTTTGTCAAAGCTATTGAAGTTCCTCATATACTTCCTGTGATAGTTAGAGAGCCTTATCCTTCCATGGTTGACTCCTCTCTATTAAAACATGCTCATCCTTCTTCAGTTCCTCAATCTTCTACTAGAGGGCCTTTCCCCCATTGATTTTGGCAAGCTTTTGTGAGATTAGTAAGGTCTTTGCAGAAGCCTAAATATCTTCTCACTGCTACTGCTTCTGTTGAATCTCTTCCTATAATTTCTGCACATTTGGATCTTCCTGTAATGTGTTATCTCAAAATCAAGCCCTAGACAGCTGCAGACCAGGAAGACTTCAAGTAACTGTTTCAAACCAAACTTTTAGCTAAGGCTTAGCCTCCTTAGCCTGAGAGGGCTCTCTCAAAGGATTGAAGGTTTTCAATTATGATTAAGATGGCTAACTCTTTGTGAAACAAATAGGAATGAAGGTGGTGGAATCAAAATTAACAAGCATCCATTGGGCTTATGGAGTCATATGTCATTTAGCATTAATAGTAGAATTGGATTTGCAATAAAATCAAGGCATTCAAATTTCAATATAGGTAGAGTACACCAAACACAAAAAGGGACAGTTTACGAGTATATGAAGGAAATTATAACACTGCAAGTGATTTCTAAGTAATCAAATACTCATAATACTGTAGACAACATAGAAAGACAACAAAAGGAACTCATACATTGAACTCTCTATGATTCTTGAGCAGCAGAAGCCAGTACTGTATTACCAAAGAAACAGAGTTTTACATAAGCTTAATAACAGAGCTTTTTACATAAACTTCCAACCCCTATTACATTTCCCTTTCTCCTATATATAGACCTGACTGAGATTCCTCCTTAAACATTAGGGGAACTCGAAATCTACTTCTAATGACACCTGTTTAACTTTTAACTGCCTATTTAATGTAACAAACTTCAACTAGACCTTTTAGAGATCTAAATCAAGTAGGATTCTAACTCCATATTATGCTAATAATAGCCTTGATTAGAATCATTCTCATTCTTTGACATCTGTTCCCCTTTTAGTTTGGCTGTGATGGATGTTCAAGGCTCCATGTTGGTCTTCAATGTCACATCTTTTCCATTGCCCTGAAACATAGGAAACTACCCTTGTTTATCGGTCTTTGGTTTGCCTCAAAATGTTCGAATCCAAAGAAGCATGCCCTTTATCTTTGATTATCCAAAATAGAACAAATTGCCACGTCCTTGATGTGTTGTCCACCCTTTTCATGTGTGAAGGAAAAATTTCTTCCAAGTTGTTTTGATATATCTTGAACTGTGGTAAATGTGTTCACTTTATGACACAAAATTTAAAATTAGATTTGAATACATATTTTCTCCACCTGTCTTGACCTGGTTGAATGTTGATAGCTTCAGATGATGCCTTGTATGCCTTGTAGATATTCCCTTTTCAAAATTCCCACTTATATTTCAAAACTGGTTGACTGAGATTAGATTGTGTAGCTTCAGCAATTTCGTAGCGCGCTATGAAACTGTTGAGCTTTAGTCATCACCTTCAGCAATTTCGTAGCGCGCTACAAAACTGTTGTGTTGTTTCAAAAATCACAGTTTCAACCCAAAATTTTGCCATTTTGAGCCTTTTACTATTTAAGCATTCTTTCAACAGCTCCAAGACCTTTCAAAACTGAATGGGAATGTTTGATTCTTCAATAAAGATTATACCAAGCAAAACCATCAAAACTTTGAAACATAACCTTACTTGAAGTGAGATTTCTTTATGGAGATTCTTTTCGCTGGCTCAACTGTATCTTTAAGTCTTCAATTTGTTTCTTCATTACTTTGATCCCAGACCTGAGGTTTGTATTGACTTTTCTGATAAATTGAGCTTCCTTTATTGCAGGAGTAGTCCAACTACGGAATTGAACACTAAAATCAACCACTTCAAGAATTTGAAATGTTTGGTCCTCCCACCGAGCTTGCATTTGGTTAAAATAAGCTTCCTTAAGTGCAAATTTTCTAGCAGCCTTTTTCAGTCTAGCAATTTCGAAGTTGGCCAATCCCAATCTCTTTTTCAAGTCTTCTACATTACCTTCTTCTTGAGTGGCAACTGTTTTGCCTTTATCCTTTCTTTCATGAGGTCGTGTCACCTCTCCTGTTTCATCTGCTCTTGGTGGCACCTCCTGTACTTGTTTGAACTTCCTCGTTATGGGTCTCCTGGGCTTAAAAACAAATTGATCAACTTGATCATCAAACTTGAGTTTCTTTGAGGCTTTGACCCTCTTAGCCTTCTCTTTTCCTGACTGTATCAAATCAGCTTGAACTAGTGGGGACTCTTCAATGTCAATTGCTTGCAATAAATCATTTAAGTCTCCCTTTGAAACAGGGCTTTCTTCAATACTCACTGACTTACCTTTTTCTTTAGCCACCTGGCTCCTAGTCCTTCTTCTTTGAATTCCTTCACCTGTGCTTGATTCATGTGCAGTTTCTTTGACCTGAGTTTTCTCTTTAATGGATTGCTGGGGTGTATCCTGAATAGTCAGTGGCCTGGTAGATTCTCTTACTTGTTTCCTTGCCTTTAACTTTGAAAACCTCTTGGCTCTTGTTTCTGCTTGAGGACCGGTTGTTGTTGAAAGATCTTTTGCAGCTTGAGGGCTGAGACCGGTCTTGCTCTTGAAACCAGACATGAATATGAATGTGTCCCAGTCTCTGCCTACCCTCTGGAGTTCATGCAGAACAATCAACTTAACCAAGCCATGGTGGAACAATGAAGTCTCACAGGCTTCTTTTCTTAGTTGCACCTTGTCACACATTTTACTTAAGTTGCGGAATAAGTAAAAAGGTAGATCAATAGATGTTTTCCCTGTGAAATGCAACAAAAGTTTAAAATGGTATGAATACACTTTGTTATATCTCCCTTCACAGGTCAGGTACTTCTGTATACAGGTAAGCAAATGGGCATATGATTCTTTGACATAACTTCTAGGAACAGACTTGCTCAAATCTGAGTTAATGAACTCCTGCTTTAGAAATTCTTTGCATGGGTTCATGTCAAATTTGAAATTCTTGAACCAATTTTCTTGCCCTCTTGTAATCTCTGTAACTGTGGATATCATGTCTGGTGAGACCTGCAATTCTAGCATACCAACCTTTGAGTTTAGTCCTGTGAAATTTAGGGAAAATTCCTTAGTAACTTGTGCATGACCTCCCTGGATCTTCTTGCAAAAATTCCAACATCCAGCTTGTTTAAATGCATCCTCGACTTCTCTGTTCTTCAAGGTTATGTCTAAACCTTTAGGCTCGTTTCTCAAACATTTTCCTGATCTGTGATCTTTCCTTTCTGCCGATCCCTCCATGAAGATTCAGTGTAATGGAGGTTGGAAATGCTAGTGCTGCTCAAACTCCAATCTCTGCCTTTCTTGAATGGTTACCTCGCTTGATAGCTGCCTCGTTTGATAGCTGCCTCGCTTGATGACAATATTTTCAATTGAAATCTTGTAGAATTGTTTCTCATGCAAGGCATACAATCATCGTTAAGACTGTGCATACCTAGCCTTTTTGGAACTTGTATTCTGTGTGTACTAACATACCTAGTGGTTGTAATAATGGAGATAAGTGGTTGGACATGATATGTGGAGTGCCTAAACTGACAATGAATGCACGAAGATTCTTGACAGATTTTACAGCACGGTCAGTGTAAATTTTTTTAATTATGCGCTGCGAAATCACCTAAAACGTATCACGCTATGAAATCACCTAAAGGAATTTTGCGCTGCAAAACTGCTAAAAAGGATTAATGCGCTGCGAAATCACTTCAGAATGGTTACATGCACTATGAAATCACCTAAAAGGCTTTGTGGTACATAGTAATTTTTAAACCAAACTGACACATGGCTATGAGACTGGTGATGAATGAGAATGACCAATGATGAAGGAGAATGCATACTTGACTCAAGACCCCCTAAGACTTAGACTCTAAGGAAAAACAAAAAAACAAACTTAGACTAGCACCGACCTTTGTCATCAAGCTAGTATGAGAAATTTTGGCATTAGAATTCTTAAGTGATAACACAACGAATTCCAAATCTGTAAACTCTCGTCCAAAAGTTTCCCACATTCTGCCACTGCTGCGGAGATGCTGACTATTGTAGCCTTTAGGTCAATCACCCTCTGCTCCCAAAATTCATGTGGCTTGGATGGATGTAGCTTCATTTGCAGCTCACTTATCTACATTTCATATTTAAATTGCACATCTGTAATCTTCTGTTTGTATCCTTTCACTATAAGGCCAAGCTTCACGATCTTGTCCTTCACTGATTCTTCTTCACAGACATCAAGGCTTGGAATCTCTTTACATTTTACTTCGACCACATCCTTGATCTTCTACTACTGTTGAACTTCTTGATCCCTCTCATAGAACTTCTGGTCGAGCTTTTGCTGTAGCAAATCTCTCTCTTTTTCTACCTGAAAGTTCAGTTGCAACTTGTGTTGTTCGTGCAGATTAAGCTCCTCTATTATCTCCATGTGAAACTTGTGTAATATCTACAATGGTACCGCTCCGATGTTCATATTGACATTCTTCCACCAGTTTGCTCATTGTTGTACCTCGGTGGAGTCAAATTGTAGGGCTCTGACAGGTATTGGCGCTAGCTTGGTGCAAATGTAGGTTCTATTTGCCTTTTTTCTCCAATCCTCTCCACTATTTTGTGGGTTTTCTAACTATCTGTGCCAAAATTTTAAGTTCTGCAATTCGCTCCTACACACCTGTGAGAAGTGCATCGTAGCAATCTTCCCACTTATTGCACGATTTTGTTGTCGCCTCGTGAATTATATCCCTAGTCTGCTCCAGGTCCCCATCAGTAAGGACCATTGGCATGATATCCTTCATCTTATCTACCTTCTTCTTCTTCTTGATCTTCGTGGCAACTTCACCCTCTACCTTCGTCTTTTCTGCAACAACTTGTTTGTTTCTATCTTTTCAGACTCCTTATTAACTCATCTCCTTTAGGAGGATCCTGGAGACCCTCGTCATGTTTCTACTCTTCCTTTGAATCCTACTCATCCTTATCTTTATCCTTTCCACTCGCTTCACCTTGCTGCAAGGTCTCCTCTGTCACACTATCTTCTGGCTCTACCTCCAGCACTATCATCCATCCTATGGACCACTAGTGTACCTATGTGAGGAGATCATATTTTGTTACTAAGTATGGCAGTGGATGTCATTTCTTCTTTGTGTCCCTACGAGCCTATATATATACTTTGTGAAAATCGACCTTAAACTTCGCAACAACACTATACTTCTCATATAAGTTCGGCGAGAGGTGAGGATGTTGGTTCACTAACATATGTAAATCCATGTGATATAACATGAAAAAAAAATCTCCATTGCTTGCAACAGTTGGGTGGTATACCACAATGAGGCATACCGTGTAACTTCACAAACATCTGAAGCTACCGAAGGAAATTGTGAATCCTCTAACTCTCTTCATGCCAACATCACAATCATCAATATCAACCATGCATAATGGAATGTTGTACCTTTTTCTAAACCTCGCAGCAGTCATCCATAAATTCTTTGCAAAGGTATTCAATCAGATGTACTGAACCCCATTAGCGCACTATGCAGCTAATGAAACTACCATTGTAGGGACTTCATTAGCCTGACACTTTCTCACATGATCTTCCTAGCCAATATGTGTTGCGAAAAGAATTTCCTGGTCACTGATTGAGTTTATATCATATATCCTCTTTCCTTTTGTCAGACCGAACTTCTTCTCCATGATGTCGACTATGGCACGGTCCTAATATTTTCCAACGAATCCTTCCATGGGGTTCCGCCCTTGATATGATAGTTTGGTGATTCGCCATATCAACATTGGAATCTATAGGGATCTTATTTCCAATCCATAAGCATCCATTGTGCACTAGCACGAGCAACTGTCACACACAAGGCGTGCTCCCCAAACTTCTGCCAAAGGGAGATACACTCAACATGTTCATCAATCTTGACTGCGGTAATCCATTTTCCCACTATTGCGCTCTAACCTCATCATGCCACTCTCTGGGTAGTTTACCTATTTTAGATATCTATCTGGTGCATATTGTGGGTATTTATTCCTGTCGTTGAAGTCATAGTCTACAAAATTGAGCTACGAAATTTTCCCAAGTAATTCCCCCGTAAATGGTACTTCGTCTGGCAATAGGGGTGTGAAGGTGCCAAAATTTGCATCCTTCAAGTCTTTCACTGGTTTAGCATTCAATTTTCTTGGCGAAACATATGGTGGGAGAGGTGATGGAAATGTTGTGCCCTTTTTTTCCATCTTCTCTACGTGCTCCGCTTCTTCCTCACTGTCTCTGAATTTCTCAAGTTTTTTGATAGGTTTCTTATCTTGTTTCTTCTTTGTTCATTGTTCCTTGGTTAGTTTCTTTCATGGAGATCTCCACTATTTTTGGGATGATGTTGCTATGGGCATCTCATTCGAT
Source organism: Pinus tabuliformis (assembly GCA_031772625.1). Taxonomy (NCBI): domain Eukaryota; kingdom Viridiplantae; phylum Streptophyta; class Pinopsida; order Pinales; family Pinaceae; genus Pinus; species Pinus tabuliformis. The sequence continues at coordinate 1,211,139,628 of CM062817.1, read as the reverse complement.
GATGCGGGCGTAGCAGCTACTGCTTACATAACTCTGGCTAAACCCTTTTTTTTCAATATACAAATGAATTCTTCAATTGACAGAATGTTCATGCGGAAATTCTCTGCAATTTCTTTACAATAGCAGCACTCAAACTCTCAATTCATTGAAGTGTTAAATATTGGCGGGACGCGGCTTTTTATAGCAATTTCGAGTTCCTAACCTTGTCATTAGCTTAGATTTTATCCATATTGTGTTCAGATTGTGTTCATTAATTGTGTATATATCCTTAGATCTTCTCAATTTGTCCTCATAAATGCACTTTATGTGTGTTTTAACGTTAACTTTCCCTTTTAATGGCCGTATTTTTGTTTTTCCGACAAACTTTGACACATCCATATTGTATTGAACAACACTTCTTACATCGCACTTCCTATGTACTTTGACATAATACATATTGTAGTGAATTAACTTCCTACGTCAAAGATCTTTGCAGCATATTTTATAGTCCATTGCCCACTTTCAACTGCAGGTGGCACTAAGAATTTTCTCCTTTCTTTTTTAGAGTGAGGTTGTAGGGGCAAGGTTGTTCTTGTATACCTTTAGCCTACTGCCATTTACTCTTTCTTGAACCAATTCTCCATTTAAATTCGCTAATTGAACTGTGCCTCCATCAGTAATATGCTTGATAATGTAGGGGCCCAACGAATGCATCTTGAATTTTCCTGCAAATTTCATAAACTTATTGTCATAGAGGAGAACAAGGTCTCCTACTTGGAACTTCTTCTACTTAATATTTATGTCATGTCAAGTTGTTTCTCTTGCTTTTTGTACCTGTTGATGGAATCCTGCTATAAATGTGTATTCTTCCAAAGAAATCAACTATGACATTCTTTCCTCCATTATATCAAGGTCTTCCATATCTATAAAAGCTGCAATCCTCAAGCTAGGCACGATTTACTCCATGGGCATCATAGGTTCTTGCCCATAAACTAACCTGAAGGGTGTCTAACCTGCCAAATTTTTGCATGTGGTCCAATAAGCCCATAAAATGGATGGAATTATAAGGTCCCAGTCATGTTTTTTCACATTGCATACCTTAGTCAGTGCATTCTCTAAAATCTTATTGAATTGTTCTAATGTTCCATTGGCTTGATCGTGATAAGGGGTACTCTTTTAATGATAAACTTGAAATTCCTCATTCAATGCTTCAATAGTTTTATTTAGGAAGTGGGAACCTTGGTCACTCATCAAAATCTTTGGACATCCAAATCTAGACAATATATTTCTTAAAAAGAAACTTCGCAGCAGTCTCTGGTTGCAGTTCCTTACTGGTTTTGCTTCGGCCCATCTTGTCAAGTAATTAGTTGTTGTAATTATGTATCTCTCACCATTCCTCTTTCCAGGTGGTTTGATGGGTCCAACAAAATCAATAGCCCACTTATCAAAGGCCTGCAATGTAACTTGTGGCACCAATGGCATCTCATCTCTTCTTGAAGGTTTTCCTATTCTTTGACACATATCACGTGCTCTGCAGTACTCCTTCACATCTTTATGTAGTGTAGGCCACCACAATCATGCTCTTAAAATATTTTGCGCAGTATCTTTACCTGCATAGTGTCCACTAGTTGCGCCACCATGAGCTTATGCTAGAATTATTTGTCTTTCATGTTCATGAATATATATGCTTAGTATCTCATCAAGTCTCATCTTATATAATTTTTCTGCTATTAATGAAAATCTCGCTGCCTTAACCACTAATTCTTACTTTTGTTGCGTAGTATACTCTGAAGGAACCATTCCTATGGTCAAAAACTGAATGATATATACAAAATGGTCATCTGCAACTTTGATTGCAAATAATTGTGCATTAGGGAGATTGTCCTCTATGCTAATTGGTTCTTCCCCTGTTTCCAATCTTGACAAATGATCATGTCCTGCATTCAGTCTTCCTGGTTTAACAATGATTTCAAATTCATATTCTTGGAATAATAGTAACCATATGCAAGTCTTCCTCCTAAGACAGGGTTATTAACCAAATACTTCAGTGCAAAATTATTTGTAAACATTTTAAAGTTTGATCACGGCAAATAGTGTCTAAAATTCTGCAAAGCATACACCATGGCTATTCCTTCCCTTTCTGTAGTGGTGTAATTATTTTCTGCTTTAGATAAGTTTCTACTTGAAAAAGCTATAGGATGATAAATTTATCCTGCACTAGGTTGTGCCAATACTACTCCCAAAGCTATACAAGAGGCATCCACATGGACATCCATTATTCCAATAAGGGAACACTAATATAGGCGCAGCTACCATTTTTTCTTCCAATATGCCGAGGCTCTTCTCGCATTCTTCATTCCATTGAAAAGTTACATCCTTCTTTAACAATTTTTCCATAGGCGCAGTGATCTGCGCATTCCCGTCAATGAATTTCCTGTAATACCCAATATGTCCTAATGTAATGCGAAGCTGTCTTACTGTCTTAGGTGGAGGCAAATTCACAATGATAGCAATCTTAGCAGGGTCCACCATTAGTCCTTGTTTGCAAACAATATGTCCCAACAATATGCCGAAAGGTACACAAAATATGAACTTCTTTAAGTTCAAAGAGATCTGATACTGTCTACATGTTTCAAGCATAAGAATTAAACATCTAATATGTTTTCTTAGCAACCCAAATACTTCTAATCATAAAAATATACCTCTAAAAATTTGTGGATATATTCCTTAAAATCTGCAACCACCACTTTAGAAAATATAGCAGGGCCATTCTTTAATCCAAAAGGCATTACTATGTATTGATATGAGCCCGATTTTGCAGAAAAATTGGTCTTATGCCGATCTTCAAGTGCAATTCTAATCTGATGATAACCTGAAAATCCATCTGTAAATGAGTAAGCTTCCTGACCTCCTACATTGTCTAACACTTTATCTGTGAAAGGCATAGAGAAGGGATCATGTAAACATGCATCATTCAACTTTCTCAGATCCACACATATCCTAATCTCTCCTTGAGTCTTATATTCTTGCACCACCTTAGGACTCACCCATTCTAATTCTTCTACTGGTTCAACAATTCATGTTGCTATCATATTATCGAGCCTTATCTTTACTTTCTTATCATACTTTGGGTTCAACCTATAAGGTATTTGTTTGATTGGCTTCACATCATACTTAATGGGAATATTCATGACTCTTTTATCTCCCATTATACCCTTCATCTCTGAAAACTTAGTGGGAAACAATTCTTGGTATTCATGAATTAACTCTGTAACTTTACTGACTATCTCTCCATCCTAATAGTCTCTTATTGTTTCAAACTTAGGTTCCTTCTCTGATCCTTTATTCAACTTCTTGGTCTTCAGTGACTCCATTATATTTGGTATTTTTGGCTTAGGTCCAATTACTTCGCGATATCCTTTTGATTCTGCTATGTCTATGTTTTTGGGATCTTCTTCCTCTTCTACGGTAAGGTTATAACATTCTGGTGCATTTTCTATCTGCGCAGCCTAATCAAGTTGTTGTCATGTCAATGGAGTTGCATTCTCAAAGATACTCTTCTTAACTATCTGAAGGGCCAAATATATGTGTGGGCAATCATCCTCAAAGCTGAATGTTAATATGAAGCCATCAACCATGTCTACCTAGTTTACCGTACCATATTGAAACTTTGTTTCTAAGTACCAGTTCTTAGGGATTGTCTCTAATGTATAAATGAATCCATGTACCCATTCTAGTTATGGAATATCCTTCCACGTTGTAGTGCATAACTAGATATGCTTCCTAGGATTAGTTTCACCATCATATTTTCTCTCTATTTTTGTATCTATCTATCCAAACCTTATCCACATCAATCTTCAACATTCCTTCCAGCCTTCTATATTCTTCTTGTGTGCACCCCACCATCTAGCAAGGGTAGCTTTCAGGGCTATATCCAAGGCTAACAACCTTTGATTCTATGTAACTTGTTCTTCATAATCATCAAAAAAAGTATTTACATCACCCAAATCATCATAATAAGGCAGATTACATACCTCAGATATCATATAATGAACTGATTTGGTAATTATTGCACAACCCCTTGTGGATAATTCATACAGTCTATTCTGCCAATTTTCCAACTCTTCTTCTAAGTCTGAGGTATAAGAATTATCATGCTCCCAAGTCAACTTGACTTCTGCAGTAGGTTTAACCCAATCCTATTCCTTTGTTGCCATTTGATAGATATTATCTATATTAGTTGCATGGTATTATTCTCTAACTAGTTCTGTATATATTACCCCTTTTGATGGATCTAAGTGAACAATTACTCTCATAGTATTGCCTTAAAATATCATTTGTCTCTTCTTCATATTAATTATATCCATATTGTCAAATGCCTGATCAAGTCCAAGCAATGTAGGTTAGGGCTTACTATCATCAACGATCTCTATTACTTCAAAATTAGCAGTAGTGTGAAATCCTTCAATGTCCACTATTACACCTGGTAGTCTTCCTAAGGGGAAGATATTTTGTTGATTTTCCATCCTTAACTAAATAGGTGACCATTGTAGCTTTGACTTACCCATTAAATCCCATGTCTTCTTTGTTAATACATTAGCATCAGATCATAGATCCAGGGTAACTTGATCCATCTCATATACTCCTATATGCGCACTAAGCCTCATATCTCTTACGGTTCTTTTTTGTCGATGCAAATTATTGACTGCGCACATCTTACTTCATAGTGTTTCTTTGGGTGCACAAGAATCTATCAACTCTTGAAGCCCTTCTACCACCTTTTGATCTCTTAATAATTTCATATAAGTCTACAGAAAAGACTTTAAAACACCTACTTGATTTGTTGAATCCTAGTCTTGTGTCGGAGATTGATCATGTGTCGAATCTTGGTTCCACGTTGAAGCTTGATTATGTGCCAAAGTTGATGGCACATAACAGCTAGTTCTCTGCTTTGGTTGCGCACTAGAGTTTGAAGATAAAGCTTCACTTTGCTTCCATAAATACTTATTTTTCCTTCTAAATATAAAAAACATGAACTTTCTCAACAATTTTTCTAACCCATGTACTTTCAGATTCTTTCTTCTCATCTGCTTTATCACTTTTGGTCGCAGCTCCACTTCTAGTGACAATACTAATGCGAGGTTTGTCGGTCCTCCTTTCAGCAATAATCATTTGCATATTCTGTGTTGATTGTTGATTCCATTTTTCTTGCATTTTTTCCATAAGTACAAGGAATTATTCAATTCCATGGTCAAAGGATTTATAGTACTTACATGTCGTCATAGTGTTCTAACAATCTCTCGCAAAATGACCTACCTAGCTACAGTTGTAGCAAATGATCTGTCCATGTCCTCGACCAACTCCAACACCTCAAACTCTTCCTTGGTAGCCTCCTAGACCACCATGTTTCCCACTGCCTTCATGTCCATGTTCTCCTTCTTTCATTCTATAAGTGTCAACACCTACTCCATCATTAGTTCATAACCTCGACAATGAATCTCATCATGTCCTACTGATTTATAGAAATTTCAATATAGGTTCCTTGGAGTCTACACATATTTTCGTAACAGGTAACAGTATTTTGAGCGATGTTAGCCTCTGGTCTTACATATCTCACACCACAGGCTGGATCCTGCATTTAAGGGATTCAGTGCCCCACTAGCCATGTAATCCCTAAAGATAGGGCATTATTCTTTAGAATGGCCCTTTGATCTGCACTTCATACACCATACTTCTTCTCTGACTTCTTTGTTTTTCTTGAAATCTTGTATATGCAGGGTTAAGTTTTCCAACTGATTATGAACTGTTGCAAACCTGCATTATTGTCTCCTATAGGCGAAGCTTCTAGCTTCATTGCAATATATAGAACTTCGTCTTGATTTTTTTATCTTTTGTTGTGATAATGGTAATATGATATGCGGTAACAACGCAACTATAAACCATTCTTGATGTTTTTGTAGAGCTATATTGAAGCTCACTTGATCCGAAAATACCTTAAATCTCTAATCAAATTCCCAAACAAACTCAGTAGGTTTCTGTTTAATTTCTTTCAACTTAGTAATGCACTGTGACTTAGACTTCAACTTCTTAAATTCTCTTATTAGCGCTGCTTTAATATTTGCAAATTTTTTGATCTGATTATTTGAATACTTCATATACCCTGTCAATTCTCTATCTCGAAATGTTGTAATCAGTTGCACTTTCTTTATATTTTCATTGTTGATCTGCTTCCTGGTCCATAAAACTTCAGATAAAGACAAAAATTGTTATGGATCCTCCGATCCAGTTCTTTTGAAAACAGGCAGCTTAATATCATCAACCATATTTCTTCTTGGAGGGGAAGGGGGATGAGTAAGGGGAGGGGGATGGGGGTTGGGGGGGTATGGGGAGAAGGGGGAGGGGGAAGGGGAGAGCCAAAAACACCTTGGTTATTACTCTATTCTAGCTTCTGCAAATTCTCAGGCTGGGAAGGTGAATAATGTGAAGTTACCTGGGGTTTATCAAGGTGGCTATCTTCTCTTTCGCTTTCAGATTCAGTCTCTACAAATTTCTTTGAGTCTTGTCCACAAGCTCTCTTTCTAGTATCTACTCTATATCTCTTTCCACTTCACGTTACTGCGATATCTGGCTCAGATTTATTCTCTCTTCTTCCAAACATAAGTAAACTAATAGTTTGATTGCATCAGTAAAACTCCCTTTTCACACAAAATCATTTAATCCAAAGTTTCAAAGACTTCAAATACTTACCTCACGGTCCTTTGAATAATCATCATTCCACCTTGTTGTAGGACACAGTCAAGTCTATTGTGAACTCATTAATGAATCCTCCCAAGATGTTATCAATCTAGAAATTGACAACCCTTGAAATCCTATTGTCAATGCTCTTGAGTCGATGTATTAGTTCAGGAGTCCACACTATAGGTTCCCTACCTTTAAAACAGGTCTTTCTTTCAGTCAACATTGATATCCACTCATACAGTTCGACAGGAAATGATACGAAGAAAATTTTGTATTGATCTATGAAAATATACTTCCGTAACCAAGCTTTAGAAGTCAAACGATGGTTTTTGTTCTCTTAATCTGTAAATTCTCATTATTTCAGTTCTAGCCAGTCTTGAATTTCATTCTTCGACAGGTGCCACATCCACATATCCCTCAAACAGGTCCTGGTCCTAGCAGCGAAACCATTTGTTGGTTATGATTTGGGCTGACCTAGGTTCGATGTATACTGCACACCAACAAAACCCTCAATCATTGGCCCTTTTGGCAACAACCTGTAAGCAGGTTGCAGTCTCACCCAAAGTGACTATGGGAGGATGCATAACCAAGTTTCTGTAGCCTGGAAGGATGATGCAATGTGGTTTTTTTATGTTTTCTTATTCCTAACATTCATAAATTACTTTTCCACATTTATTTAACCACTTAAACATATCATATAAATCCATAAATCATTACTTTGTTGAAATAAAGTGCAACTGTAATAAACTACTACGCTATAACATTTAATAAGAAAATATGCATATGAAGACACCAAATTACCGTGGTTCACCCCAATGTGTGGCTATGTCCACAAGAACTATTTCTAATATAATATTTATTTGTACGACAAACAATTCTTGACCTACACACTAAGCTGCAGGTGGTCTGCGCACTCAGCTACAGAGTCTCACCTTCTTTTTCCAAACAATAGATCACAAACGTTCAACCATAACACATATCTGTTTCTCAATGATGATTTTCTTCTTATTATATGACCCTATATATACCATTACATCAAATATTACATCATTATAATACCATGGTCCAAATACCATGGACTCCCTAAAATAAGCAGCTATGGTCCCAAAACCCATTGATATTTTACATTATTACAAAAATAAGGGCTTCACCCTATCTTGAGGCCCTTATATCGCATGTTATATTCAAAACTTCTCCGCCATGTGGTCCACTTCATAGTCTGTTGCGCGCTCCACCCCAGAAAATGTGGAGTCTTTGACAAAAACTAAGCCAAGTTTGGTTGCGCCCAACAAAAAGCATCTGATGAATCGCTTAACGATTTTCACGGTCGTTTTATTCATCTATATTTTTTTCTAAAGATGTGTTGGGCAGCAGATCCCTCCCTAGTGGGTTTTTGGGGCTTGTAGCCCAAATTTTGGTCAATGTAATGTAAAGACCCCACAAAATGCAGGCGCGGAGCGTGAGAGTCTAGGGTTGTTCACCCTAAAATAATGTAACTTAATGTAGAATGTGTTGGCCTATCCATGGTCCTTGGACCATGGGATTGTATAAATAGAGCGAGGCTCTAAGTGTAAAGGCAGTTTTTTAGTTCAAAGCTTTGAGAAATAGTATGGGTTTTGGATGCAGAATTAGATCTGAGTCTGTAAGTCCGATTCTTGGGTTGTAGTAGTAGGAAGAGGCTCTGCGGTTGAGTGCACAGAGGCCTGGTAGAGTCTGCAGCTGTGTGTGTGGACCCCTGCAGCTGAATGTGCATGGTGGAGTTGGAATTGTATCTAAACAGAGGATTAATAAAAAAATAAGTTGATTCTGAAATACTCTATGTTTATTGCTTCTGTAATATTTATGCATCTCTTTACAGTTTATGATTGTGCACACTAGTTATAATTGTTGAATGATTAATAACAATATTGGGCCCACATAGTTCAGTTAAGATCTATAATAAAACATCAATAGGGATAAAGGATCTAGACAACTCCTCTTCGCGAGCTACGCAGAAGTAGTCGCATGAGTTACGAAGGATAGATGATTGTGCAGAGCAGCGCTAGCATGTAGGATCAGGTCGTGAAATTCCCAGACCTCATCAAGACATCCCTAGGGTGCAAAAACCTAGTTCCCGCACCCTCCCATACTACCTTAGGTTAGACCTCAGTCTGCGCACCGTGGACTGTTGCTGAAAGGGTCGGTAGTTTCGGGATTTGTTTGGATAAATCACTCTGAAACTGGGTCAGGCCACAACAATCCAACAAATGGTTCCGTTTCCGAGACAGTGATCTGCCTAAGGGATGTCTGATGTCGGAACATTGGAACCCCATGAAGAAGGAAATTGAAAAGTGGCTGGATTAGAAGATTCACGAGTTCATGATACAGGAAAACAGAACTCCGCAATTGTCTGATAAAAGGTCGCTGGATCACTACGTGGATATAGAAATCCACAAGATCTTCTTTACTTCCTTTCCATTAGAGCTATACGATTAGATCGCGAGGTTAGCTGATAGCTAGGGAAGGTACAAACTCGATCAACCGATAGTGTGGACTCCGAAGTTAGTGTGTAGATTATAGGCATCAGAAGATAAGATCGCGTGAGCTGTGGACCATTGGCTTGACCGGATCATAGGAGGGTTTATCATTGAGTTTGCAGTAGACACGACCATGAGCTATAGCGAAGCAGAACAATGTATTCACAAGGGACCGTGAGGTAGTTACATTAAGTCCCTGAACACCTGGATTAAGATGTTGTTATGTGAGAAGTGGGTAATGTGAATACATTAATGTTTGGAACAACGCGGAGAGGAAAGATTTACAAAGGTACCAAGGGATTAGGAAACAGTCCCTTAATTTCAACTTCGCGCGAGAGTGAGGAAGAGCTCACTCAGGTTTCTCCAAGAAGCGTGGTCAATTTGAAAAGGCAGCGCATTCTGCATCTATCCCCTCCACTTACACCATCACCCGCTTCACCTACTTCACCGCCATCTTGAACCACCCCACATCCACCAAACTCGTAGTTCAGCATGGCGAGCGCGATAAAGCTACCCATATTCAAAGGAGCAGGAAATGAGGATCCAGATCAGTTCTGGTTCGTGGTAAGAGTAGTGTGGAAAGCACAAGGGGTCATGGACGACAACATCAAGAAGGCCACATTAGTGAGTGTGCTGTAGGATTGCATGTTGACATGGTATATCAAGGATTCTAATGATCACCCAAATGCAGGAATAGCAGAGATCCAGAACACGTTGAACAAAGAATTTAGCCGGTCGAAATTAGAGATGCAGTCAATTATCAGATTTAAAGAGATCACGATGCTTCCAGGTGAGACCCCTTGGGATCTAGATCAGCGGCTGAAGAGTGCGATCCACGAGGCTAATATGACACTAATGAATGCGCAGCACTGCTCATGGTTTGTAGCGTCTTTGACACCACACCTAAGGACGGCATTGTCAGAGCAGAAGCTTTCAACCCAGGCCAAAGCATGGGAAATGGCAATGAGGTTGCATGAAACACCAATTCAGGATCCAGGGTTGGGAGTCCAACAAATCCATGTGCAACTACAGAATCTATGCTTGGAGATGTAGAGTTTGAAACAGGATAGGGCACCACGACCAAAGGCGCGCAGAGAAGTGTGGTGCATAAAATGCAAAGGCCAGGGACATGACAATGACCACTGCCTAGTATTCGTGAACTACTTGGCAAGAGGGGGACCAATGCCGTTGAGACCAGAAGCACAAGCAGGGCCAAGTGTGGCACCCGCGCTATGGTGTGCAATCTATCAGATAGGAGGGAAGCACACAACGGATAACTGTCATTTGTTGCAGAAGTATACATAGACTCCACAGCAGCGATTTTGTAATTTCTCTAGGTCGATGTGCCACGAAAAGCGTACTTGTCGCAGCTATGAATTGATGATGGAGTGGACCCCAGCCTATTGAATGTAGATGGAAACGCGAGCTCTCGACCCGGCCATGGGGATGGCACGCGTTGGATTTCAAGGCCGAGGTCGAGGATGAGGAGGAAAGGGACTAGGAAGGGGCCGCGGATAGTTAATTTGTTACAATTGCGAAGGACCGGGGCACTACGCCCACGATTGTACCAACCAGACAAGAGTATATTGTTCATACTGTGATCAGTTTGAACATGAAATGATATATTATCCTATGCTAATTGCACAGATGCATGAGAAAGGGATACTCCAGCCTACTCCGACTCAAAATATTCAAAAGATGAGATCTGAACCGCACGAAGAAGACCCAAATATGAATATGGTGCTCAAAAGCGGCATGACAACAGGGGAGGATAAGGGGAAGCAGCCCAAGGAAGATACATGGGTTCGCAAGGCTCCTACAAAGGAACCTGAGTTTGACTTGGAACATGCAAAGGAGATGTTTATGGAAGCTAAGAAGAGCTTCACGGAGGCCTCTACTTCAGGTAGTAAGGATCAACCAAAGCCAGGAATGGATCCTTCTATGCTTACTACCTTTCTAGAGACATGCATGAATCTATTGCATGACAATAGGGAAGTTAAAGGACTATAAGAGCTGATCACTAGGTGCGCAGGGTCAGGGGAACCGCGCATAGTCCAGAAACTAGGAAAGTATACATTGCACATTGGGAGGGAAATGAGATTAACGGCACAGATTGGCGAATATGAAATGGATCAGGTAATCCTAGACCTGGGTTCGGACATGAACGTGTCACCAAAGCAAACATGGGAACACATGGGTAGGCCCACGTTACAGTGGTCCCCTATTCAATTATGAATGGCGAACCAACAGAATATTTTTCCCATGGGGAGGTTGCAAGGGGTAACAGTTGATATCGAAGGCGCGAGCACGCAGACAGATTTTGAAGTAATAGAGATTGTTGATGACAACAATCCTTATCCCGTGTTGCTAGGAATAGACTGGGCCACTGATATGAATGGAGTCATCAACTTGAAGAAGCGAAAGATGATATTCGAGAAAAATTCCATACACATAGTAGTTCCACTAGATCCAGCCAAAGGAGCGCACTACACTGAACCTGTGCGCGACGAGGATAGTGATGATGAGATAGATTGCATCTACTAGATAACAGTGCAAGACCAGGATCGGGTGAACCCGACTGCAGATGGGAGAATCTCATGGGAACGTGACAATTCTTGTACTTTGGATTCAGATGAAGAAGTAGAACACTGATAGAACCGATTGCACGAAGTAACAACGCTAAATTACAACATGATGATTAGATCATTGTAGTCCATGACAATAAAAGCAAGGGAACTGCCAACATATGATGGGGTAACAGCGGTGGATGAATTCTTAGACAAATTTGAAAGTGCAGTACCAGAGCAGCAGCAGTATGGTGCACTAGAATGGGCATTGCACATGACACCTGCACAATGGTGGAATACACATCAAAAGACCATTGGAAACTGGTGCGAATGTAGAGGATGGATGCGCTTACAGTTTGGAAGTCCCCAGAATGAGAGTCGAGCAGCCAAGACGAAGCAACTTGCGTGCCCACCTGTGTCAATGGGTGCAGACGTGTGTTGTGCAAGCACATCCCAGACTAAGGATCAGAACTCAGAACCCGACCCGGCAGCAGGGAAAGTGATGCGCACCACAAATATTCCATGTCAGAGCATTCACAAAGCTATGTGGAATCATGAACCGAGTTTACCAGGAAGAACGAACTAATTGTGACCTGCACATGCCAGTGGTCCGATGGGCCTGTGGGGCCATGTGCAAGAACCTGAGCGCGAAAATGATTCCGAAGACGACGAGCAGATTCGAAGCCATAGCTTTGGGAACAAATCCTCACACAATAACTCCCATAATTGCGACAACACGTGAAGACCAAAGCAAAGAAATTATGCAACTGCGCGAGGACGAACTTATGCAGATCTAAGAATCTATTCAGTGAGGGAACCTTGAGCTTCGCGAACTCGAAGAAGAGTGGGTACGACTGAAACAGAATCGCATATTAATGGACAAGGATATCAAAAAACTGGTAGCCAAAATGTCGCAAGCATTACGTGTCAACAGAAGGACGGGGCCATGTATGGGCAGTCCTACCACCACACTAGAAGGTTTTCGCCCAGAATTTTTGGCTATACTACCATGGCTGCGACAACATCTTATCAAACAAAGTAACCAAGGAAGTGCACTGCATAAGGATGAACGCGAGGCACTCACTGGCATGAGGATAACTAAGGAAGGCCTGCGGACTGGTTTGGAAGGTGACTTGACGCCTCGCACCAGTAGTGCAACCACCTGACTAGCTGGAGGAAGCACAGTCTCAGCATTCCCAGCAATTGAAAGAGAGCGCGGGACTATAAACAAGTCTGTAAGAGAGTTGCATGGGAAGGAGGTTATGCACAAGGTTAGTATGTCACAGGGGTCGCGTTCACGCACAAGGGGCTGCGCTGCCATGCGGGTAGGCTGGAAAGTGACCGTTGATGTCATTGTTCATGACAAGATTTCCAATTTAAGGCAACAAGAAGTAGGCGGCGGGCAATTAAGGCACAAAGTCAGACCTAGATTTGGGGCTATCTGCCGCCATTCTCACATTAATGAGCCTAATATGGGGGGAACAGTCAAATTTGAATTTAAAAGGGCCTATAAATCACAATTGGCTCTCCATCGAACAACCTTTGGCATTTTAAGAATTCAGATGTTGCATTATCAAGCAGGTATGAACTTGACGAATTTGGAGGTTCTAAGAGCAAGTCGTGGTTTGAAGCATTGCCGAAGGAGACACAGGATTCCCTAATCAGAATAATGACAACAACCAAGGGAGCCGCGCTGAGTTCTACGCCACTAGTAGGGGATGCACTGGAAATCCCTAAATCACCTCGGATGCCAAGGCCCAAAAAGGACCCACAGGCAGCAAGACTAATCCATATGTCTCCATGAAATCCATGGTTTGGTAAGCTGTCTATGGAAGAAAAGAGAAAAATGGTTAATATTGAGAGTGATGATGAGGAGGAGGATGTCTAGGCATTCGTAGAAGAGATTGAACCAGAGGTAGAAATGGAGGAAGACATCTAGCCAGTGTGCACCGCAGCAAAGTTTCCCAAGTATGTCGCTCCGCGAAAAGGGAGGGTAAAAGTACCTAAAGATTTGGATGTCGTTAAAAGCAAACTCAAAACCTCATTCCTCCCTGAGGGAATTTTGTTTGAAGGTTCAGCTGTGGGCCGTGTACCCATGATGAAGTTTGAAGACTAGGACCTCGCGGATAGCGAAAATTTCCCTCAGTTAGAAACTAGCCAACTAATGGAACAAAGCAAGGAGGGGGTAGTTACAGTACTACAGCCACGAAAATGGCTGCGCGGGGTGGAGGAGGCTGGGCTACTCCACCTCCTATCGATTCCACACTTTCATCGAGCACCAATCATGATATTTGTCATCAAGAAACTACTTTTCCTGGTGCATGATGGGTACTTGTGGCTGGAGGAGCCCATTCCCATCACGGCGGAGCTTATTCATAGGATTTCTCGGCTTCCCTGTATGGGAAGGGACCCCGCAGAAATAGCTGGTACAAGTGGAGACTTGGTGATTGTAGAGGCTATGAAAAAGAAATATAAGTTGGAGAAAAAGCAGAGGGGTTATGTTATTACTAGCATTCAAGACAAAGGGGTCTAAGTCGCTACCCAGTTGTTGGCAGGAAAAGTGATGAGAAAATGTCGTGGCAACGAGGTACCAGCAATGGTCACCTTGCTAGCCAAGCAATGAGCAGAAGGGGTATAGTTCAACTAGGTGCAGTTCCTCTGCGAAGAGCTCCTAATGAACTGCAAGGAGGCTCAGGAGCAGGGTAAGACCTTCCACTACGCGTGGTTTCTCTTATCCATCTTGTTAGTTGCAAGGGAATTGTCGGAGGACAGTCAGTTTCCTCCCTTGGACCAGGACTTGCAAGAAGTAGCAAAGTACGCATCGCTATGGGCGACAAAGGATGCCACGTGAATCCGTGAAACCAAGATCTTCTAGGTACTGATTGAGGCGAGCGTATGAATGTGGATCAACAAATGACCATGCCTATCCCCCTCGGTATATGACAGTCTACAAAGCTTTGTAGACTTTAAAGCAGATATGCACAATGTGTATATCAGGGCACGGAAGGACCCGGAGCAGAAGTGGACCACACTCCCCTTTATCGTAATAAATGACACTGTCTTCACGGTGCTCGACTCATGGCCACTAAAATGGCACGCACCAGATCTGACAGTACGTGATGAGGCAGCAATACAAAGACAGAAGGATGCCACCAAGCTACTAGCACAACAAAAACGGAATGAACAGCTCACTGAGGAAGTCAAGGTTTCCCACGAAGCAGCGAAGGCCGCTACAGAGCAAACCAAGGCCAGCGATAAAATAGCAGTAGCAGGGGCCACCGTGACGTAGGAGGAAAGAGGCCTAGACCTGACCATAAGACAAGGGGAAAATGATACAACGGAAGCCGCGGACCCAAGCACCACTTCTACAAAATCGAAACGGCCGCACAGGACAGAATGAACAGGGCCACGGAAGAATACCAAGGCTTCCAAGTTGGATGGGGAGCCTATTACATTGACTGAGGGTGACCTGTACGACATCAGTGACACAGTCCGCGAAGTCACCAGGGAGGCACTCCAGGAAGCAATGACGGAGCAGTAGAATGTGTTGGGGGTGTTTAGGGCGCAACTCCAGGAACTTCAGGTGTGGCCCCCATAGCAGGAATGGTAGTCGTCTATGAGACTACGGGTACATCAGCAACCGAGCAATTGCTATGGGTCAAAATGGTTAATTCTCTCATGATACTGGAAGGAGAACTGACAGTGGACAACACAGAGGATAGAGCCATTGTAGCCTGGCTCAAGGGACTTGGCCTAAACTTGGCTGCCCTTCCGCAAGAGGTTTATTATACCAGCTGCAGGATGTCGTGATGATAGAGCTCCATGCTAGGGAAGGACGCGCAGTACAGATGCTCAATGAATAGCGAATAAACATCAAGCAGCTAAGCCTCCAACACGATGAAGCGGTAGCACAGAATTAGAAGTTGGAGCAAATCGTTGAAGACGCATGTCGCCGCATCCCCAAGCTAGAGATTGCGACAGACTTACTAGCAGCAATACTGATCCACAAATTGGCCAATGGATTCTGTGAGGCAAAGGAGGATGCAACGAGGATCCATCTCGACCTCAACCTACAGATCACGAAGCTGCAACTAAAGGCATAGCCCTCTACACCCCCGGAAGTCAGAGAGCAGTGGCACCGCGCCAATCAATCGGGGTTGGAAGCAATAGAGCGCACCATACAGGATTGCACAGGCTTGTTAGATTAGTCACTCTTCACCCTCACTTCACTGTAGGAAGATCCAACACTACAGCGTTTAGAGACAGAAGCGATGGAGTTGCAGCAGGCCTATGACAATGTTCGGGGAACCACATAGACAGTCTCCCTTACTCAGTGACTAGCCAAGATGAGGGAGGCCTAGGTTCTAAAGGAACAAGTGGACACCGCATGTCAAAAAGAAGCAGTGCTTAAAGCATGCATCCAGCCTTGGCTCGAGGAAGCATTCATGGTCACCACCAATATCGAGGGAACGTTGGCACATATGCAGGGCATATATGCACTCAGGCAAGGAATTGCACCTGACAACGAAGCATCGGAGAGTCGTGCACAACTGGTACAGTAGGCAGCGGAAGAATGTGATGCGAACGTAAGCGAGGCGCAGAGGTTGCTAGATGAACTCTGTGCGAATATCAACGCACCAACCGAGTGACTCAGAATGAGTCACGATGATTGTGTTGGCAGCCTGTCGAGCAGCGGATCCCCCCTTAGTGGGTTTTTGGAGCTTGTAGCCTGAATTTTGGTTAATGTAATGTAAAGACCCTGCAAAATGTGGGTGCGGAGCACGAGAGTCTAGGGTTGTCTGCCCTAAAATAATGTAACTTAATGTAGAATGTGTCAGCCTACCCATGGTCCGCCGACCATGGGATTGTATAAATAGAGTGAGGCTCTAAGTGTAAAGGCAATTTTTTAGTTCGAAGCTTTGAGAAATAATATGGGTTTTGGATGTTGAATTAGATCTGAGTCTGTAAATCTGAGTCTTGAGTTGTAGTAGTAGGAAGAGGCTCTGCAGCTAAGTGCATAGAGGCCTAGTAGAGTCCGCAGCTGTGTGTGCGGAACCCTACATTTGAGTGCGCAGGGCGGAGTTGGAATTGTATCTGAACAAAGGATTAATAAAAGATAAGTTGATTCCGAAATACTCTGTGTTTATTGCTTCTGTAATATTTATGCATCTCTTTACAGTTTATGATTGCACACACTAGTTATAATTGTTGAATGATTAATAAGAATATTGGGCCCACATAGTTAAGTTCAGATCTATAATAAAACATCAGTAGGGATAAAGGATCTAGACAACTCCTCTTCACTAGCTACGCAGAAGCAGTCGCACGAGTTGTGAAGGATAGATGGCTGCGCGGAGTAGCACTAGCGCATAGGATCGGGTCGCGAACTTCCCAACCTCATCAAGACATCCCTAGGGTGCGGAAACCAGGTTCCATCACCCTCCCATACTACCTCGGGTGAGACCTCAGTCCGCGCACCGTGGACTGTTGCCGAAAGGGCCGATAGTTTCAGGATTTGTTTGGCTAAATCACTCTGAACCTGGGTTAGGCCCCAATAAGCCAATAAGATGATATTGATTGGAATTTAATGAAAGAGAAGTTTGAATTTATTGTTCATATTGCGATGAATACAAAAGAATATGAATCTTTCGAAGATCTCCCAACATACACAAGTTATGGACTTTCCAAATCTGCAATGAAGGAAGTTTTTGTTTCATGTGACTCTTTCTCTTCACCTTATCAAAAGATCTATTTACGTAGGTTGAGGTTGGAGAACTTTAGAGACCATCCATCGATCTCCCACCATCTTCTCCCACCTTGCATATTCGAAATTTAAACATAAGTTTAAATTGCGAATTTGATTTTTCTGGTGACGTTCTTTCTCCTCACCCTCCATTCGTTGGTTCCTTTGGTCCTCCCAATTGTGAGTTGTTGTGTTCACCTGTTTCAATCATTTCTGGTGTTCATGAGGATCAAACTCAGGATGGAGTTATTTTTGACCAACCAATGTGCAATATCATTTATTATGATTGTGTGGGATTCGATCTCTAAACAGGAATTTGCAATGCAAGTTGATGTTTCTCCTTTCTCACCTCTCCTTCATTATCCTAACATCTTCTGCGATTTTGTCACACTTGTTGAATCTATCGTAGAATCAGTTTCTCATGATGCTAATTTTGATCATACTCAGAATGCATGGAATGCCAATTTTACATCTGAACATGGAGAGGAAGAATTTTCTCTTCTTGATCCCTCCAATCGATCATATGATCTTTATGAAGAAACAGAGGGTGAAATTTCTTGTTTTCAATATTCCCCTCTCTACAATTCATCAAATCAAGAGGATGCCTCTGTTTTCAATGATGAACTTTCTGATCATGGTTGCCATGATCTATTCATTAATTAATTTGGTCACAACCTTGTACCTTATGTTGTTGATCTTTCTAAGCCACCAGTTTTTGATGATATACCGTCTGATGTCTTGGAAATTCCGAAAGTTGTCGAGGCACTTCAACCTACGTTGATGGTTATGTCAGGTTCTCGCAGTCTTGAGGCTAGTTCCAATCATGATCAAGATAGTGTTGTATCTTTCAAATACCCTTATCATTCGATCACGTATATTCAAAATCAATCATTTCCAAAATCTTCGTACCCTCCATCTATTTTGCATGATGTTATCACTCAATCATTGGAGGAGTCATACCTGGAAAGCTCATTTGCAAAATGTAAGTTTTTTAATTTATTTATGTTTTCTAAGTTTAGAAGTTTGAAAGGATGCTAATGCATGTTACTAAGTTGTGATGTGTGTAAACACCACAACGCATCCGTAGAATGTTTTGCATGTGCTTTTCTATCATATTTTTCTGCATGCACTTTCGCTCTTTGAATGTCAATACATGCATTGAGTTATCTTTCTTGTCCAATGTTATTCTCGAACATATTTCTTGATATGGAATCCCTCACCTATATAGGTTAGCCTATGTGTGGATATTTACACTAGAAGTTTCATTTTATGTACGCTTTGCCTATTCTCGGTTAGTTTAGGAGTAGGACTAATTTGTTTTTTTTCTTTGTTGTGTTTTGTTTTGATTTACTTTTTCCCTTCCCTTTTCTTTATTTTCGTCATAGGATATTCTCTGCATAAGACCATGTTTGGTTTTCGAAGCAAGCATGGTGAAGTTCGAGAGGAAACTGTGCTACTGCCAATGCTTTGTTATCTATTTATTCACTCTCTTTGTGTGGATCTTTCATCTTTTAGTCGATGATACCTTGATGGAAAATACATTATTTTCAGAGAAAATGATAGTGGAATCACAATGCTTAATAGATAATTAGTACCACCTACTCTAATCGATTTTATAATTATTCAGTTTCATCTTGTCAACTAAGTCGAGTAGAGTAAGGAGGGGAGGAAACTTTAACAAGTGAACTATATTTCAAAGATGTAAAAATATCCTTATCTGAAGGGACAACCTCTACCGCTCTCAATAAGTCGAGATCCCTCTTTCGTCTTATTAAATCAATAAGTTCATATGCATAGTTATTTTAAAAAAACAACGAAAATAATAATAAAAGGTGAAAGAAGAGAAAGGCTTCCTACGTAGAGAGGTGAAGCAAGTAACTCCACCAGGGTATTGTTTAGGCTCACCGGCAGCAGAGAAATGTTTGTGTCCCTGAAGTGACTCCATCGAGGTATTTTCCAAGACTTCTAGCAGCGTACCAACACTAGAGATGAAAACCAAGACTCTGACAATCCTTTTCACTCTTGTATCTATATACTACCTGTGCCCAATTGAAACACTTGAGTCTGACTTGCCCTTGTAGTTTCACGCTGATAAAGAGAATGGTAGGGAGTATATCTTTAACTTAAGCTAAGTAAATAAGATATGGTGATCAATGAACTAAACAATACTTCCTGACCTATTTTACATGAAAGAAGACCCATACAGAGAGTTGGAGTTCTACCAGTCTGTCACCAAGTGTTGTAGTTGCTACAACCACCCTCCAATTTTTTTACCATGCTTTGATTTTGGAGCCTCCCTTTTGTCCACAGGATCCTATCATTCACTATTGTCAAGTATTCATGATCTGATCAAGACTTATCTTTCATGCTCTACTTGATATGAGTTGATCCTGGTTTGATATCTTTCTGGCACAAGCTACCTCTTGACTTGACTTTGCAACATTTTTTATCTTCCCTCCAGAAACTATGCAATCTTGGAAACAGGCCAGCCTTGAGGATCTGAATTGTGCAATCTAAATAGGAAGGCCACCCTTGAGCTCAAAAATTGCACAATTCTAGGAGATAACCTGTCCTTGAGTTCATAATTGTGAAAATCTTCCCTTGAGCTCAGAAACTACGCAATTCACTAAGTCAAGAAGTTTCCTAGTTTTTGGGCATGGAATCCCCCCACAGCATTTTTTGGGCTCAAAGCCCAATTTTTGAGTAATATTGTTGTAAAGACTTTGTGATTTGCGGGCGTGGAGCACAAATTGTATGTTAGAGTCATAGGGTTGTCCGCCCTGAATGTAGTGTCGGCCTACCCATGGCCACGGACCATGGGATTGTATAAATAGAGTGAGGCTCTAAGTTGTAAAGTAACTAATGAATGGATGGAGTCTAAAAGATAGCGAAGCATAGGGCAAGAGTCTAAGTGTCTTGGGTTGTAGTAGTAGGAAGAGGCTCTGCAGTTGAGTGCACAGAGGCCTAGTAGAGTCTGTAGTTGAGTGCGCAAACCCTTGTAGCTGAGTGCACAGGGTAGTGTTGAGTCTGTAATAGAAGGAAGAAAATAATAAAGAGAAGTTTTATTTGAATCCTGTGTATCTATTCTAAGTTATTACATGTTTGATATTACTTGCAATTATATTGTTTATTTATTGTGTGCACTTACATGAATTGTGAATATTGTTAAAAATAACTAAAAGTGTATAAATAAGTTCAGTTAATCACCTAATATCAGCGACGAGTAAGGACTGGCATAATAACACTGTTCAAGCCCCGAGTAGGACTACACGAAGGCATCATCTCAGGCTTCGAGGTACGAGTAAGTGTGCGTAGCGACGTACATGTAGGGTCGAACCTCAGAGCACTGGAAATCATCAGACATCTCCAGGGTGAGGAAACCTGGTTCTAGCACCCTCCCATACTACTTCGAGTGAGACCTCAGTCTGCGCTCCACGGACTATTGCTAAAAGGGCCAGTAGTACCGGGATTTGTTTGGCTAAATCATCTCTGAACCTGGGTCAGGCCCCAATAAGCCAACAAATGGTTCCATTACCGGGATCAGGATCTGCATAAGGGATGTCTGATGTCGTGTCACTGGAATCCAACAAAGAAAGAAATAGAAGGGTGGTTGGACAGGAAGATTCACAAGTTCGCGGCATAGGAAAACAGGAGTCTGCTAGTATCAAAGGAATAGTGGTTAGAGTGCTACTTATATACTGAAATCCATGAAATTTCCTTTGCGTCCTTCCCCTCTGAGTTGTATGGGTGGATCATGAAGCTAGCAGACAGTTAGGGAAGGTGTATGCTCGACAAATCGGTTGTGTGGACTCTGGAATTGGTGCGCAGACTAGAAGCGTCAGAAGATAGAATCGCGTGCATTATGGACCATTGGCTCGATCAAATTATAGGGGGATATATCATTGAGTTCACGGTAGATATGATCGTCAGCTACAGTGAGGGGGAACATCACCTCCTCAAGGGACTGCGAAGTAAGTACATTAAACCATTGAACACTTAGATCAAAATTCTATTGTGTGAAAAGTGGGTTATGCGAATAAATTGATGTTTGGGACTACGCGAAGTGGAAGGATCTATAGAAACGAAGGTAGCACAGTGCTAGAAAATAGCCCCTTGATTTTGCCACGATGGGAAAGTGAGGAAGAGCTTGCGAAAGTTTCTCCAAGAAGCATGATCAGTCTGATAAGGTGGCGAATTCCGCGCATACCACCTCCACCTACGCCACCACCAATTTCACCATCATTACCCCCATCCCCACCCACACCACCTACGCCACCACCACAGTTCAATATGGCGAGCGCGATCAAACTATCGATATTCAAAGGAGTAGGAAACGAAGATCCAGACCAATTTTGGTTCGTAGTAAGGGATGTATGGGAAGCACAAGGAGTCGTGGATGACAATATAAAGAAGGCAACACTGGTAAGCATGATCATGCACTAACGTGGTACATTAAGCATTCTAATGACCATCCAAACACAGGGATCGTAGATATCTAGGCCACGCTAAATAGGGAATTTAGCAGGCCAAAATCGGAGACAATCAATTATCAAGTTTAAGGAAATCATGATGCTTGCTGGTGAGACCCCATGGGATCTGTACCAAAGACTGAAGAGTATGATTCGCGAAGCCAACATGACCTTGATGGATGGACAGCACCACGCATAGTTTTTAGCGTCACTAACACCGCATTTAAGGACTGTGTTGTCACAACAAAAGTTATCCACCTAGGCCAAAGCTTTGGAGGTTTCAATGAGATTGCATGAGACCCCTATACAAGATCCTGGTTTGGGAGTCCAACAAATCAATGGGCAACTACAAAATTTGTGTCTGGAAATGTAGAGTTTGAAATAAGACAGGACACCTCAGCCAGATGCGCGCGAGGAGGTATGGTGCATAAAATGCAAAGGCCATGGGCATGACAAGGACCAGTGTCTAGTTTTCGTGAATTGCTTGGTGGGAGGAGGGCCAATGCCATTAAGACCAGAGGCACAAGCAGGACCAAGCATGGCACCTTCGTTATGGTGCGTGATTTTTCAGATAGGAGGAAAACACACTACAAATAACTGTCACCTATTACAGAAGTATACGCAGACGTTCCAACAGTTGTTCTGTAATTTTTGCAGGTCAGTAGGCCATGATGAGAGCACCTACAGAAGTTACGAGCTGATGATGGATCAGACCCCTACCTATAGAGTGCAGCTCGAAACATGAGCCCTCGATCCAAATGCAGGGATGGCGTGTGCTGGATTTCAGGGGCGCGGACGAGGTCGAGGTGGAATGGGACCAGGAAGGGGTCGCGAACAACTAATTTGTTATAATTGCGGAGGGCCAGGGCACTATGCCCATGATTGTATGAATTCGATGAGAGCATCATGTTTATACTGTACCCAATTTGATCATGAGATGGAGGACTGCCCTACACTGATAAAGGAGTACTCCAGCCTCCCCCAACTCAGAACCTACAAATTATGAGGTCTGAGCCGCGCGAAGAGGACTCGAATGTAAACATAGTGCTTCGAAGTGGTATCACAACAAGAGATAACAAAGGTAAGCAGCAAAAAGAAAGTGCGTGGGTTTGCAAGGCTCCTACAAAGGAACTTGAATTTGATTTGGAGCATGCAAAGGAGACATTCATGGAAGCTAAGAAGAGCTTCACGGAGGCCCCCACTTCAAGTCGTAAGGATCAACGAGACCTGGGGATGGATCCTTCAATGCTCACTACCTTTCTAGAGACATGCATGAAATTGTTGCACGATAGCAAGTCTTTAAAAGGACTGCAAGAACTTATCACTAGGTGCACGGGGTCAGGAGAACCGCGCGTAGTCCAGAAACTTGGAAAGCATGCATTGCGAACAGGAAGGGAAATGATATTGACTGCGCACATTGGAGAGTACGAAATGGATCAAGTAATTTTGGATCTCAAATCGAACGCAAATGTACTGCCAAAAAAAACATGGGAACGCATGGGCAAACCCATGCTACAATGGTCTCCTATTCAATTGTGAATGGAAAACTAGCAGAAGATCCTATCGTTGGGAAGATTGCAGGGGATAACAGTAGATATCGAAGGTGCTAGCGCGCTAGCAGATTTCAAAGTGATAGAGATTGTCGATGACAACAATCCCTATCTCGTGCTACTGGGAATAGATTGGGCCACTGATATAAACGGAGTCATAAACTTGAAGAAACGCAAAATGATTTTTGAGAAAAAGTCACTACGCGTAGTAGTACCGCTAGATCCTGCCGAAGGAGCACGATACACTGAACCGATGCGCGATGATGATAGTGATGACAATCTCGATTATATTTATAAGATAACCGTGTGAGAGAAAGATTGGGTGAATCTAACAGCAGATGGTAGGATTTCGTGGGAGGGAAAAAGCTCCTGCACTTCGGATTCAAACGAAGAAATAGAATGATGGCAGAATCGGCTGCACGAAGTAACCACGCTCAATTGCAACATGATGGTAATATCACTGCACTGTGTGACAACAGAGATAAGGGATCTACCTAGGTACGATGGGTTGATAGCAGTGGATGAGTTCCTGAACAAATTTGAGAGCGAAGTACCAGAACAGCAATTTTTTGACTCTCTGAAATGGGAATGCGCGTTATGCCTACAGGTTGGTGGGGTACGCACCAACAAAGTTTCAGGGATTGGCGCGAATGCAAAAGGGGGATGCTTATATGATTTGGAAAACCCCAACTACAGATGAGAGCCAGTTATGAGGGGCGAAACAGCTTGTGCGCCCACCTTTCCAGATGGGTACAGACGTATGGCATGCAGCCCGCACAAATGCACACCACTCCCAGGATAGAAAACAGGAACAAAACGCAGCAGCAGGAAAGATGAAGCACACCAAAGATTATCCGTGGGGAAGCATTTGACAGGGTGTGCAAAGTGCTGAACAGGGTCCACCATGTGAGACGCACTGACTGGGACCTGTGCGTACCAGCAGTTTGATGGGCCTATAGGACCATGTGCAAAACCCTAACCGCGAGAGCAATTCCAAGGCTGCAGAATGAAGCAAGGACTGTAATCTTTGAGGAGCATGCAAAGATGAATCTGCACATAATAGCACTCATAGATTCGATAATGCACGAAGCCCAGGACGAAGAAATCACATAGCTACGCAAAGTAGAACATATAAGACTTCAGGAAGCAATTTAATAGGGAAACTTTAGACTTCGCGAACTTGAAAATGATTGGGTATGGCTAAGGAAGAAAGGCGCTTTAATGGACACAAAGGTCAAGAGGCTAGAAAACGAAATAAAGGGAGCATTTCTCATTGATAAACTAAGGATGGCAAGGCAAGGTGAAGACGATCATACTAACAAATTAGAGGACTATCGTCGAGAATTGGTTAGTCTGTTGCCGTGGCTAGGACCGTATATTACCAAATGCAGTAACCAGGGAAGCGCATTGCAAAATCTAGAGCGCGTGGTGCTGATCACCACAACGGCAGATGATGATTCTCCGCGAACCACGAAAAAGGATGGGATGGAGCCACGCAAAGGTGGTGCGACCACCTGACTAGCTGTAGGAAGGACAGTCATAATGCTCCAAGCAGTTGAAAGGGAGCACAAGACTATAAATTATTCTGCCTGGGAGTTGCGCGCTTTGAGAGGTCCGCACAGGAGCAAAATGTCACAGGGTTCGCGACCACGCATGAAGGGTTGCGCTGCCGTGCAGGTTGGCTGGGAAGTGATCGTTGGTGTCACTGTTCATGATGAGATGTCTGATTTGAGGCCAAATGGAGCAGGCAGTGAGCATTTAAGACGAGAGTTATGGGCAAGATTTGGGAAAATCTGCCGCCAAGGAAGAATTGGTGGCTCGGAATTGGGGGAATAATAGAATTTGAATTCAAAAGGCACTATAAAACTCAAAGGTCTGGCTAGCGAACAACACTTAGTCATTTTAAAATTGAGCCCTTGAGCAGAGCACAGGTGTTGAGAATCGAGCGATAATTAAGCCCCTAAGTACGTGAAAGACAAAATATTGTATAGAGATGATGAAGGCCACTAAGTATGGGTTGGGAATTGAAGAAGGAACCACTGACAAGGCCACACAGACCCCCATGGTATAGGATGTTCTCGAAGGCGCTGGGGTTGTGACATAAATCCCCAAATCACCACGGACGTTGAGGCCAAAGAAGGATAAGCAGGCAATGGGACCAATACGCATGTCCCCGAGGAATCCGCGGCACAGCAAGTTATCAATGGAAGAAAAAGGGAAGGCAGTCACGATTGAAATAGATGAGGAGGAAGAATATTTTCAAGTCTTGATTGCCGTCACAGAAGAAGAAGAAGACGTGGAGGAGGACATCCAACCATTGCACTCTATAGTGAAATTGCTCGCTTATGTCCCTCCGCAGAAAGGGAAAGCCAAAGTACCGAAGGATCTAGATGCATCAAAGAGTTCACTCCATACCCCGCTCCTCCCTGATGGCATTATATTTGAGGGCTCGCACCTAGGCCGTGTGCCCACCATGAAATTTGAAGACTGGGACCTTGCGGATAGAAAGAAGTTCTTGCACCTAGAAACGGTGAATCTGATGAAGCAGAATATTGAGGGGTCGGTGATAACGTTAGAGCCGCAAAAATGGCTGCACGGGGTGGAAAAGGTTGGGTTGTTGCGTTTGTTATGGATACCACATTTCCACCGCATGCCCATCATCATTTTCATCATCAGGTAGCTACTCTGCGTGGTGCATGATGGGTATCTATGGCTGGAGGAGCCTATTCCCATCATAGCAAATCTCATCCACCAAATTTCTTGGCTTCCCTGTAAGGGAATGGACCCCAAGATGATAACCAGAAAAAGTAGCGATTTGGCTCTCGCAGAGGCCACGAAGGAAAAGTATAAGCTGGAGAAGAAAAAGATGGGCTACGCTATCACCAGCATCAAGGACAAAGGGGTGCGCGTAGCCACCCAACTCCTGGTTGGTAAAGTGATGAGAAAATGTTGCATTGATGAGGTACCAGCACCAGTGGTCGCGTTGGCCAAACAATGCGTGGAGGGGGTCAAGTTCAACTGGGCCGAATTCCTCTGCGAGGAGTTCTTGATAAACTATCGCGAGACCCAGGAGTAGGGTAAGACCTTCCACTACGCGTGGTTTCTCTTATCCATATTGCTAGTAGCGGGAGAACTGTCAGAGGATAGTTAGTTCCCAAACATTGATCGAGAGTTACCAGAGGCCACGAAGTATGCTTCACTCTGGGCCACCAAGGACATGAAATGGATTCACGATACAAAAATTTTCTAGGTACTCATGGAGGTGAGCATCTGAATGTGGATCAACAAGAGGTCGTGCCTATCACCTACTGTGGGTAATAGTCTGTAGATTTTTGCAGACTTCAAGGTGGATATGCACAACATATACATCAGGGTGTGAAAGGATCTAGCGTGACAGTGGAAAAAGCTACCATTTATATCCACTAACGACGTGATCTTTACTGTATTGGAGACATGGACACCCAAGTGGCGCACCCCAGATTTGGCTGAACTGGAGAAGGCGGCAACACAGAAAAAGAAGGATGATGCCAAGTTGCACGTCACCCAACTGGGCAAGAGAAGGCGAAACGAAAAAGCGGCAGCCGAGGTAAGGGAAGTTCGCGAAGCGGCACAAGAATTCGCGAGGCAGAAGAAGGCCACAAAAGCAGCAGCAACAGCATAGACAGCAGAGGCAGCAATGTTATAGGCATAACAGTGCCAAGCAACGTCCTCAGGGCAGGAAGTAGAGGACACAGAAATAGCAGAAGGGAGTGCGGACCCAGGGACCGCGTCCACACAGCTCAAATGGCCGCGCAACGCAAAGAGATCAGGTCCAAGTAAGAAGGTCAAGGCTTCGAAGCTGGCCATTGACCCGATCACCTTAACTGAAGGTGATCTCCATGACATCAGCAAGACGGTTTGTGATGTCACTAGTGAAGTGCTCCAAGAGTATATGAAAGAGCACCAGAGTGTGTTGGGGGCCCTCAGGGTGCATCTGCAAGAGTTACAGGTGCAGGCCCCTCAGGAAGGTACCTTGTCTACCCACGTCGCAACAGGCACTTCAGCAGTAGAGAAGATTCTGCATGCGAGGATGGCCAAGACAATAGTGTTGCCAAAGGGAGTGTTAGTATCATTAGATGTGATGGACCGAATGAAAGTTAGCATGATGAAAGGCCTTAGCCTTAATCTAGCTGCCCTTCCCTAGGAAACGCTCTATCAGCTACAGGATGGAATAACAGCAGAGCTGCACGCTAGGGAGAACCGTGCAATCCAAGTTATTAGTGAACAAAAGATCAATATGGAGCAGCTCAGCTTGTAGGACGACGAGTTGGTGTCTCAGAACCAAAGGTTGGTGTAGACGGTAGATGATGCTTGTCGACACGTCCTAAAGCTGGCTATCGCAGCAGATCTACTGTTAGAAGTGCGGATTCACAGTTTGGCAAGTTCAACTGGAGCTGAACCTTCAGATTTCCGAGTTACGATTGAAGGCACAGCCTTCCACTCCCCTAGAGATCAGAGAATAGCATGCCAGCTCTATTACAGCAGGGTTGGAAGAGATTGGAGGTGCAGTGCGGGACTGTACCAACATGTTGGAACAAGCGCTTAAGGTCCTCACGACATTACAGGAGGACCCCAACATCCAATGGCTGGAGACAGAGGCACGTGAGCTCTAGCAATAGTACGACAACATCAAAGGGACTGCGCAGACCATAGTCCTTACTCAGTGGCTTGCAAGGATGCAGCCAGCCAAGACATTAAAGGAGTAGGTGGACACGGTGCGCCATAATGAAGTAGTTCTCAAAGCGTGCGTCCAGCCATGGATCAACAAAACCTTCACAATCACGGCAGATATTGAAGGAAAGTTCGTGCAGATTCAAGGGATGCATGCACAGATGTAGTGCAACACGCCAGAAACAAAGGTCTCAGAAGGGAGAATGCAACAGGTTCAACAAGTAGCAACTCAGTGCGCTACAGACATCAAGACCGTTCGAGACCAGCTAGAGGGACTCCAAGCCAAGGTTGTTGCGCCAACAGAATGACTCGAGGACGAGTCACGATGTTTGTGTTGGGGGCCTGTTGGGCATGGAATACCCCCCACGACATGTTTTGGGGATCAAAGCTCAAGTTTTGAGTAATATTGTTGTAAAAACTCTACGAATTGTGGGCACGAAGCGCGAATTGTATGTTAGAGTCATAGGGCTATCCAATCTAAGTTTTGAATGTAGTGTTATCCTACCCATGGTCTACGAACCATGGGATTGTATAAATAGAGCGAGGCTCTAAATTATAAAGTAACTAATGAACAGATGGAGTCTGAAAGATAGCAAAGCATAGGGCAAGAGTCTAAGTGTCTTGGGTCGTAGTAGTAGGAAGAGGCTCTGCAGCTGAGTGTGCAGAGGCCTAGTAGAGTTCGTGGCTGAGTGCAAGGACCCCTGCAGCTGAGTGCACAAGGTAGTGTCATGTCTGTAACAGAAGGAAGAAAATAATAAGAAGACGTTTTATCTGGATCCTGTATATCTGTTCTGAGTTATTACATGTTTGATATTACTTGCAATTATATTGTTTATTTACTGCACGCACTTACATGAATTGTGAATATTGTTAAGACTAACTAAAAGTGTATAAATAAGTTTAGTTGATCACCTAATATCAGTTGCGAGTAAGGACTGGGGTAATAACATTGTTAGAGCCCTGAGTAGGGCTGCGCGAAGGCAGCATCTCAGGCTGCAAGGTACGAGTAAGTGCACGTAGGGACGTGCGCATAGGGTCAAACCACGGACCACTAGAAATCATCAGACATCTCTAGGGTGCAAAAACATGGTTCTAGCACCCTCCCATACTACTTCGGGTGAGACCTCAATCCGCGCTCCACGGACTGTTGTCGAAAGCACCAGTAGTATCGAGATTTGTTTGTCTAAATCATCTCTGAACCTGGGTCAGGCCCCAACAAGCTAACACCAGTGGTTGGAAACTGCACAATCCTTCTTGGAAATTCAAATAGTTGGTTTCTTGAAAAAGAAAAAAAGAAAAAAATATATAAAAGCAAAAGGAAATCCCTAGAAAATAGGGAGTGCATAATTAGTTTCCTGAAGGATGACACAAGTCGTTATTTTTGGACATTTTGCCAAGTGTCTATTTTTCCTTGATTTTAGGCATGAGCGTCATAAACCCTAACCATCCTATATCTATATAATAGATGCCCCTAGATCTCATTTGTACATTAGATCTTAGAGCTCTAGCCTTCCCAAGGAGATTAAGGAGCATTCGGTGGAGTTTACGGCACTTTTCAGTAGAGTTTTACTTTTGTAATCTTTTGTCACTTTTTTTGTTTCTTTTTGTCATTTCATTCTATGATTGTTGTTTTCTTTGTTTATCTTCATGGTTTTTGGTTTTTTAACTTATATTATCTTGTACAAGTGTTGGTTCGGTCCATCATTCGACTTTTACAAGTGTCACATCATATTTCTTGTTTTTTTCCATTAGTGGTCGTTGTTTCAGTGACTCCCTATGAATGTTGATCTTCTACACTTAATATTCACTAATTGATCTTTCCTTAGTTATATATACACTCTAACTTGCACCATCACTCATATTTTCCACTTTCCCATCCTCTTTCCGGGCAGATCAGCCCCTCACTTAACTAGCAATTGCCTCGCTTCGTTGGGAATTGCACAAGTCCAAGGCTCAAGCTTCAATATTGGCCTCTGAGACTGTGCAATGCATAGTACCTGTCTTTTTGGACTGCACATTGTGCAGTTCCAGGGCTCAAGTCTCACCTTTGGTCATTGAGACTGCACAATGCACAGTCTCACCCTCAGTCTGCCTAGGCTGACACTGCACATTGCGCAATCTCAAGCCTCAATCTACTCCCTTGGTTGTTGAGACTGGAAAATTCATAGTTCAGGAAGCCAGTCTCTTCCCTCAGCTCAAGATATGTGCATCTTTTCCCATCAATCTTGTGGTTGTTGGCTTGATCTTGTTGTGTGATTCTTTCTGCTAAAGCTAATTCATGTTTTCCATTAGTGCTTTTCGTCCTACAGGTATTGCAGTTGTTGATCACTTCTCTTCGTCATTTACTATCATCATGACACCAAAGGGATATGTTTCAAAGGACACCACTGAAAGTAGCATCAGGGAGGTAGTTGAGACTACTCCAATGAACTTGCTAGTTTTCACAGATACTCAATTGTTCATAGAGAAAGAGTCAGATATCACATGGCACAAGGTAAATGAATATTTCTCACCAAGAAGTTTCAATGTGGATATTGAGGACCGACAAGTGTATATCAATTTCCAAAAGTTAGGTTTACATAAGGTTGCATGTAGGTATCTAAATTTCCCATGTGCATATGTTGTTAGTGGGATAATTTTGCATATAGATTCCAAGGCTATGAATCTTAATAATTCCAGTAGACAAAGTCTTTCTTCTTTCCTGGCACTAGATTACCATCTCATGTATCATTTGTTGGAGCCAAAATCACTCATGGATTCTTACTTCTATACTACCAATAGATACTTGAGCACAAAGGTGGTGGTCATAGGCTGGGTGAAAGAGCCAGAAAATTTCCGCATGATACCCACCAACACCTACAAGACAAAGTCTCTTGGGAAGGTTTATTAGTACTTTATAGTTTTATGTTGCAGGATCCATGGTCAATAGAGTATTGAGACCTTCCCCGAAGGGTGGGCATTATTGTTGAACTAGGTTGTGAACGAAGGAAAACCATTCAACTTGTCAAACTTGTTGGCTCAGCAGTTGAAGATCCATGTAGCTAATTCCCAGAATCATCCCAAGGAAAAGCAAGCCATATTTTACATTTTTTCCTACCTGTTAGATGCAATTTGCACTCACAATTCATTCCCTGGCATGAATTGGACCTGGACACCAAGGGAGTTTGTCGTGCACATATACTGCAAGATGATTTTGGAGTGCAACCATAAAGGATTAATGGAAGGATGACTGATCACTTCCTTATTCTATTATACAAGTTAATCCTTGAGGAAGATCCACCTTAAATTTCACGTGGGGCAATGGAAGTAGTGTCAGAGATAGTAGATTGGTTTGACTCACCGGATGGCACTTTTCTCAGAGTGTTTGGCGGAAAAAAAAAATCATTGCATATTTTGCTGAGGTATGCCACAGATAAATTAGTCATGCAAGAAGTTTCTTACCACCTTTCCACAGTGTTATTAGTAGTTTTACGCAGGAAGAAGAAACCACCTTGACCCACACTTCCTATGCAGATCGAATTGTATGAAATCAAGAATCTGGAAGTTGTAGACATCGAAGGTAAGGAGATATAAAAATTCACATTCGATTGTTTGGACTTCAATACATACGATCCCAAGGATTTTTTCAAAGAAAAATGTGCAAGGATTCATTTTCTATGGACAAGAGAGACCTTTCGTAGACCTGAGGAGGAAGCATGGAAGAATTGTTATAATGCCTCGAAGTCTCGTGAACTAGTCAGCTTCACTAGAACATCACATGTTAGTCTGCAAAAATAAGTCACTCCAGAGGCAGTACCAATGGAAAGATGCAACTCAGTGCGTGAGAAGGGCAAGAGGAAAGTTGCACACAGTCCAATGCAAGAGCAGAGACACAAGATGAAAGTAGATCCAATCATCTTGAAAGAGACCATAGCAGCAAAGAAGAGGAGGAAGAAAAGGAAGCAGGAGGAAGAGATGAATAAGAGGGAAGAACAAGAGTAGAGGATATTGGAAGAAGAAAGGCAAATACATGAAGAATAAAGTCGAATAATGGAAGAAGAAGCAGTAGCACAAAAACAAGCCGAGGAACAAGTGCAGAATCGACTACTAGAAGAGGAGAGTGAACAATTGCAGGACAAGGAGCTCGCTCAAGAAATTGAGGAGTTAATTTTGATTCAAGACATGGAGGTAGAATCAGAGGCATTGAATCAAGATGTTAATCTGATGTTGAGCACTCATCAGGTCACCATTCAGTCTCCCCCTCCTCCAAAAGCAGAGCAAGCTCCAAGCAAGGAAGATGAAATTATTCCTCTTTATGAGGGTCCGGTTATGGAAATGTACAAGTTGACATACGACGAGCTTCATAAGAAGATTGTACAATTAAGGAAGAAACAATTTCCAGACGATCTCGCATCTCCTACATTCATCAGAGAAAGGGTGATTGTGACAGGCACCAAATGGAATCTAAATGTCATTTCTATAGCCAACTTGACCTTCACAGGTGCTACAGAATCAAACACTGAGTATCTAATGGTCGAGAACAAGCAGTTGGAAAATAACTTATAGGCTGTGAGGCAAGAAGTTGAATAGCTATGAGCATAGGTTCAGAATGAAACTCCCACGCAAGTTTATCTTGAAGAACTTAAGGCAACCATACCTGGTGAATTATTGACATTGAGAGAAACCATGTGGAGCTTGTGCGAAGAGCTTGTCATCATGCATAAAGAAGTCTTCCACTTCCGCGAAATGCAACAGAAGTGTAAGGATAATGCTAAAGATCTTAAGGCTATCCATACAGCTATCGCTATCGTGCATGAGTGGTTAATGCAATATAAAGAGGCACCATCCGAATTGGTAAAGAAAACAAGGAAACGAGCAGAGTTGGAGAAAGTGCAAGTGTGGATGGTCATTCAAAAAAACAAACAACTCCCCTCATTCATCACCAATATTCAGGCCTCATATGCATGATTATACAACAACATGGATTTCATGGTGAAATTTCACAAGATCCGATCAGTTGGCTCACTCACTAAAGCCAAATGCAGGAATCAGGTCAAGCAGGAGGTTGAAGAATACTTGGATCAATTTAGACCGATCTCTACCAAGGAAGGTCTTGAAACGAACAGACAGAACATGTAAAAGTACATTGGTGGCCCTATGCAGATCAATACTATGATGCTCTTGCTAAAGAAGGAAACTCAGACCAGTTGCAAATCAGTGTACCTGGATGCCATGGAGGCTAGAGTCCACTTTCAGCCCAATCGCATTACACAATTTTGGGAATTCATTGTGTAGTACAAAGCTTGGCACTATCATGTGACCAAGAACCTACAAGTCGAAGTTGATGAGTTGGAGTTTCCCCAAACTCAAGCTTAACTTATTTGTCTTATTATGTTGTCTAGTTGGCTCTACCCAATTTTTTTCTTATATGGGTACAAGTATATTGTAATATTCTTTTATAATTAATTTGCAAGTGGAATTCCAAGTGTGAATTGTGGAATTTGAAGATTCATTTTGTAAAGAAGTTTAAGAGTCATGAGAGAATTCCAAGAGTCAAAAAAGGGAGATGACTACTCACCCCTTTTGTTATAAATATGTCCTCATAACTCATGTAAAGGGCTTTTGGGAGCCAAGCTTTTGGCTAGGATTTTAGCTTAGAATCAGGATCTTGGGAGTTTGTTGAGAACCTCTGCTTCTCCGTAGCATAGATGGAGTATCTTTCTTTGGAGGAATAGGTGTAGACTTCATGTTCCTCTATTGGGACTAGTGGTTTGTCATTGGTATGTGTATGCTTGGAACTTTCACTTTAATAAAAACTTAGAGCTAACACATTTTCATGCATATGTTGTGAATATACTAGGACTATTCTTGTTATGTTTGCAATATATGTTATTTCACTTATGCTAATGCTTATGAACTATTTTGTTTGCATTATTATGAATCTTGTTGAATGTGTGTTGTTGTATGTTTCCATCATGGTTAAATTGTGAACTATTTTGCAGGCTAACTCATGATGTCTTTTATGCTCATGTGTTCCTTTTAAGTTGTGTACTATTACAAGCTTCTAAGGGGCTCATTCATTTTCCCCTCATGTGTTAGAACCTTTCATATATTTCACTTGACCTTCTATAGAGTCACACACTTGTTCACCAAAGTCATGATTACACCACTTTATGTGTTATTGCAGCCAAGGCACATCATTTAAACCCACTGCTTCAGAAACTAGGTTGTGTTCTAGATGGGGCTCCTACACCAAACAGTGTGAGGTGTAGTTGGGACTTCATATCAGGGACACCCCTTGAATGTTTGCAGGTCCAACATCGTCAACAAATATTTTAAAGAGTTGGTGGCAGGACCCCAATAAATTCAAGAAAATCCTATCAGCTAGTTGCAACTATGTGATTTAGACTCTACGACAAGCCCAATTAAAATTATTTGAGGAAAGTTGGGTGCCACTGATGTATACTTGTGCCCACAAAGGAATTATATTTAACTAGGCCTAAATCTTGGTAGCATCCATTCAAGCCAAGGTAAAATAAGCCTATAATCTAGTAGAGGGAAAACAATTAGAGTTCTGCATGGCCTCATATTTGCTTGATTGTATGTGCACCAAGTGTAAATTTGATGTGTTGGGATGGAAGTGGAATTTCTCCCTACACATTCAACTGGTACACATCTATTGCAAAGAGTTGTGGGAAAATCAACACGTGGCATCATACACAAGAATAGTTGAAGGTTTCATTTCATTTTCATCCTATTCAACTATGACTCACTTTGCATGTTAGATCACACTAAGGTAGTGTTACAACAAGTAGTTGACTAGTTATCTCCACTAGATTCTACGTACATCATATTATTTGGAGCATTAAAACCTCCACACGAACTCCCATTATTCATCACTGACAAGGTAATTCTACATGAGGTTACTTATCAGGTAACCACATGAATTAGAGGTATACTAGTGCAAGTAAAGAAATTTCCATGGACCACATACCATTTCTATGCAGGTATGTACTACATAAATAATTTTAAAGAAGTGTTGGCAGAAGCCACCAACTTACAACATTTCGGATTCAGAGAACTCGATATTCGTAGACATGACCCAAGAGGCATAGTTGTAGCTCATTGCTCCTAGTACAAATATAAGTGGGTATGCTCATCACAAACCAAGGAGGACGAGTGAAAGATCAAGAATTTCTCTAATGTTGTAGAGGCCATAAAAAACAAAAACGGATTTAAACAAAAAAATTGTGTCGAACCCACAACTGAAGAACCTTCCAAAGGGAACGACACTAAGGATAAGAATGCCTCCCAAAAGAGAGAGAGACAGAGAGATAAGGAAGCATCCAAAATGGAAAAGGAAAAGAAACTGAAGGAAGATTCACGGTTGAAAAAGTGGGGGGGAGAAGAAATAATAAACAGAAGTGGAGTAGAAATCAAAAGAATAAAGGGAAAGGGAATAGAGGGAAGAAGAAGAGAAAAATAAATAGGAATAAGAGTGGATTGCAAAGGAGAGATTAGAAAACCAAGCATCGAATGAGGCTAGGCATAATGAGAAACAAGAAAAGGAAGCTTAGGATGTAGCCCATAAAGGCTTTCCCAACATGGATATTGATCCACCAACGTTAATTTCAACATTGCTAACGGAAGGTAACTTGCCACTTGGAGAAATGGGCATCACCATTGGTGATAAAAATCAAGTAATGAACTTGGACAATTTTCAATTGGATAGAAGTGCCAATAGGATTGTCTAAGAAAGAAGAAGGTATTTGGCCCAGGAATCAGAAAATCCGATCTCGATAACTGCATAAAGAAACGAAATATATAACACCTTAGACAATCTAGTGGCCATAGCCTCAGCAAGAATAACTTTCTCTTCTACCACAGAAAGGAACATTGAAAATTTAATGGAAAGGGTTAAGGAATTGGACAAGAGTCTAAAAAGGCACATCATGAAAATGACAAGCTCCATAAATAAAATCAAGCCTTATTAGCTTCAATCTCTTGTGACAAGGATTATTAGGATGCAATGTTAGAAGGAAATAGATCATTAGAATACATTATAAAGAAGTTTTATCGAGAGCTTGGAACACTTAAAAAGATGGTTTCCATGCTCATATCAGTCTAAAATGCAGTTAAATAAAAAAACATGCAATTAATGAAACCTTAACAACCATCAATTTAATGTGTGAATGGAGTACAACATACCTAACTTCACCTACGATATTTTCGAGGAAAGATGAACTGAGTAGAGAAACAAATAAGGCAGAGATTAGACTTGACATATGAGCTCAGGAGGAGTTTGAAAAGGACGTGGCAAAAAATTGTGCACTTACCAAAAACAATATAACATGATGGAGAGGTTGATCAAGGCTCACATATTATTATCCATTGGACAATTGGGAGAAGTGAGGCCAAAACAAGTAATGGAACATGAAATATAGGAGATGATACATGCACAAAAGAAAATGAAATCAATTAAAGAAGCATTGGAACAACACTTGTTGGAGCCCACTAGATTGCACACAATGCTTATATCATCTTTCCATAGAGTACATGCCGATTTGAAGATAGTGGTACCTATTACCTATGAGTATGAAGCTATTAATGAGAGGCTAATCTCAAAAAATATTGTATCTATTGCACATGATTACAAGGCTTGGCACACCCATATGACCTAAGGGTTATAAGTTCAAGTCCAAGCCTTGTCAATTTTGGAATTAATTACATAATAGATGTTTGTTTTTATTTATTTTGAATATCAACATAATTATGTAAAATAAAATAGAGTTAGAAATAAAGTAAATTAGAAATTAGACATGATGGTAGGTTAAAAGTCATGGAAGGTGAAAAGTCACCTCCTTTTGTATAAATACCCTCTAGGTTAGAGATAAAGGACTTTTAGCTTTTGGACTCTTGCAACACTCTTGAAGGGGAGAAGCTTGCAATTACCTTGAATTGTTTCATGACTAATATTCAGAAGCACGGAGGGCCATGACATGGATTTCTATCATATGTTGTCAATTGTTGTAAGACTATTATTTATTATTTTTTGATAGTAAATGAATGTTGCTCACTTGTTAAAGGTCAATGAACTACTTTATTAACTGAAATATTTCATCTTTCGAGGAACTCTTCGCTGATTTTTACATGCTTTCATGTTGTTTTTTCACTAGAAACTACTTTATAATTAATAGCTAGTGTACTCTTGTCTCCATGTACCTTAATTAAAGACCAGTATCATTCTTTCTTTAAGATTAATGTTCATTTAGAAATTTTCTATAACATTCTTTGTTAATATTCACTTAAGGTTTTTCCATAAAGTTGATTTCACTTGTATTCCAGCAAGGGATTTATTTGGCTATCCCTTTCTTATCTCTATCCAAAATTTAACTCTCACACAACACAAGATGGCAACCAAAGCAAAATTTCAGATGGGACCCTCATCCCAAATAGTGTGAAGTTTAATTGGGGCATCATACAAGAGAGATCTACTTTTAATATTGTAAGTGATGCATTCAACCTCATCAACAAGATTGTAACATGGAAGAGAGTTTAGGCAGAGTTTCATTTCTATGGATTCAACGACGACAATTAACTTGATATAAAAACCCAAATTCATATCAAGTTGCAATATTCACAGAAGTTAAAAGAGAGTCACACTTTTTATGGATCTAATGGCCACAATTCCCTTTATCCGATGGTCCACATTCATATCATATTTAAACATGCACGCGAGTTAATATATAGTTGCACTTTCAATGGATCTAATGATTGATATCCACTTGATCGGGCAATGCATATCTATATTGGATCCAACATGTATGTGGGTTAACAAATAGTTGCACTTTTTCAATGAAACTAATGGTTGGCATCCACTCGATATGACGATCCAGATCTATATCAGATACCAACATGTGCATGGGTTAATGTATAGTTACTCTGATGATGGATCTAACAAATGACATCCAAGCATATCGACAATTTATATTGATATTGGATTAGAAGAAGATGAGAGGTAGTTTAACAACCCATCGACTTTCAATGGAATTTTGTCCTGCCACTTATTTTCCATTTGTCCTTCACCACTTGCTAACTTTGGTTCCACTTGGCACTACCACCTCACTGTCGATGTCATAATTTTTTGTTTTTTTAATTTTATAGTTAATTTTCCTTTTTATTTTCCATCAATAAATTTTATTTTACACACACACACACATATATATGTATGTATGTATTTCATATGTGTGTACGTGTGTGTGTAGATACACACACACACACTTGTACTTGATAATCAAAGGAAGCACACAAAGACTATCTGTATAACTATTTAATAGTTACTAAGTAGAGTTATGTGTAGTTTTAATTGATTCAGAGCACTGAATTAGTAGGAAAAAAAAAAGTTGAATTTTCAAGCCATCAATGTTTAAGGCATTGTTTTTGCCTTAAATAATGTTTGAGTAGAAAAAACCCACAAAATTGTGTGCACCATTGGTAATCATAGATTCTATGGCTTAAACGAAAGATCTTGAATAGATCTTTCCAATGACATATTACAACTGCTAAACAAAGTCAGCATGAGGAAGTTATGACTAAAACTATGCAACGAGAAAAAATAGCTATCATTTTACTTTCAAGAGGTGCAACTTTGCAACCAAAGCTCAGATTGGACACATAAGAAGTCAATAGAAATATCTTGGACAAAAAAACACAACCATGGGGATAAAATTAAAATTTGCATGCAAAATGTTTCAAAAAATAACAGAAAGAAGTTGTAGCAGAATAGGGAAAATTACATAAAATTGCTAAAACTTTCACAGGCCATAACACCCAACTAAAAAAATAGTAAATATAGAGATTGAGGAGGAGAATATACCTATCAACCCATAATTTTTTCTTAGGATGAAACATTTCTTGTGATCTTGGAAGAACTCTATTGGTGGCCTACAAGAGTAGAATTAACATGAGGACCAGAAGTATGACAGATGCTTAGGAGACTTATTGTCATGAATAAGATGTTAGAGGTGTGAATTTTAGCATGGGTAATTATGAGACAAAGTAAATTGGACATTTAAGAGGTATTTCAAATAATATAGACTCAGAGGATACGATGATAACTCTCAAAATGGAGGTCCTCATCTATAAGGCTAATAATGAAAATTGACGAAGGAAAAACATCAAATTAATACTCAGATTCTACAGAGCTTAAATAATATATAAAGGAGAATGGGCAAGAAATTTGATTGAAGCAAGGAAAAGGAACATAATTCACAAGTTAAGAGGGAGGATGTTAGAAATTAAAAGCATTATAGGAGTGTTCAGTAGGCATGAACATCACTCACCAAGACATTCAACTCAGAGAACTTATGTTTCCTTGGAATATGTGAGTAGTCCAATCATATCACTAGTTAAACATCAAAGAATGAAACCTAACTTGGATAAATTTCAAGGGGGGATTAGGAAGATTAAGCCTCCTACATTTTATGGTGAGCATAGGAAGGGAGAGGAAATTGAAATTTGGTTGTTGGAAATATTTTGTCAAGGAATATCAACTCCACTTTGGCCTTAATCCCTTGATAGAAATTGGGGAAGTTTCAACCAATTTCCTAGGAACATCAACTCCACCTTTATTGCTTAATACCAAAAGTGTATCATTCTAAAATTTACAATAGTTTCAAGAAAATATATTTATGTAATATATTCTACAAGAGTAATTTCAAGCTAATTGCAATGAAAATAAAACCTACTCTCTCTTAGGCTATTTTTGTAGAATAGTTTGGTTTTCTAGAAGGGAGGGATATACGTTAGGAATTTGGTTTTACCCATTAAGTTTTACATAGTGTTAAATTATATTATTCTCCTTCTATAATTTTAAAACTTGATTTATCGAAATCTTATGATCAAGTGTCTTGAACCTTCTTACACTTTATGTTTTTCCATAATTTTTTTCCTCTGAGAACGATTAAGTGGATCAAGGGCATGTTTCTTCTTTCCAAATTGTAGTTTTAATTAATGGATATGCTTCCTCGTTTTTCAAGCCTTCGAGGGGTTTGCATCAAGGTCATCTTTTATCCCCATATTTGTTCCTCATGGTGGCTAAGGGTTTGAGTAGGTGTCTCCTAGATATAAAATCTCAAATAGTGGTGAAAGGTGTGCAATGTCACAAGTGGGCATCTCTTACACATTTATTATTTGTTAATGATATTTTTCTCTTTTTTATTGGGACTAAATAGGAAATCTAAATGGTTCTAGATATATTAAATCCTTATAGTTTAGAATGACATGGAGGTAAATATGCAAAAGTATGTATCCTATGCAAATTTTTTTAGAGGATCATCTTCTGGCTCGTTTAGATGATTAACTTCCTTGTGGTAAAGGGAACTTAAATGAAGGTATAAAGTACCTTGGTTTTATTGTTAAGACAAACAACTATAGGAAATTCTACTAGTAATGGCTTCTAGGTTAGATTGAAAAGAGGATACACTTTTGGTGTAACATGTGGTTGTCCAGAGAAGGCAAACTAGTTCTTGTTAAAGTGTTGGATGCTATACTAATATATTGGCATCTCTTGGCACATATACCAAAAGGAATTTTGGAGAAGAGGAGGAAATTATGTTTCAACTATAGTTGGAGAGGAAATTGGGAGTTTAGAGGCCTTAAATTGGAAAATTAGAAAAAAAAATTCCCTTCCAAAGGAGTGGGAAGGGTGGGATCTAAAATATGTCCACCTTTTTGGAAAATATCTTGTTGTTATATCTCTATGGAATTTTATAACCAAGCATGGTCTTTGGCAGGATATCCTAATTGAGAAATATATTTCTCCCGAATCCATAATTATTTGGGTAAGAAAATCCAATAAGGGTATTCACAATGTGTCTAGCAAATGGAAAGCACTTTCTCCTTCATTTCCTATTATTGGTCATTTCCTTGCTTAGAAAGTAGGCATGGGATCGTCTATGAGGGTCGATGTTGATGCCATCATGGGTTGTAGTGTTGAATTTTTTCTTCCTGAAGAAATGATTTTGGTCCTTCAACGACAAGGAAGGATAAGTCTATCCAAAATCGTTAATCCAAGTTCTACTACCATTTAGAGATAGGGATGGATAAATGTTGATCAATTGGGTCTACTTAAGGGTTGGAAACTGAGATGGGAGAGATTCATTCATAATTTGGTTAGTGTGCACATTATACATACTATTAATATGGATTACTTTGTTTGGGTGTATAACTCTTCAAGTGGTTACTACATCACTCAAAAAGGATATCAAACCCTTATTGTAGGCCAGGTATTAAACTAGGAATGGTGAAGGAAGCCATTATGGAATCTAAAGGCCCCTCAAAAAATCATTGTTTTGATGTGGCTAATTCTTAATGGAAATATTTTAACATGGGGTATGCTACAAAAAAGGAATATGAATGGGCCAAGCCCATGTTTTCTATGCATAGATAATAATGAAGATATATAGCATCTCTTTGTTTAGTGCGGAATCACAAAGACAGATTGGTTTGAGGTGGTTCAAGCATTCAAAATTCAAGAGCCTTGGGAAAAATAAATGGTAATTACTTATTTCCATGAGTGGTTTCAATAGATGCAATTTAAATTCTTTAAGAACTATCCCTTTAATAGTCACCTAGAGGGTACAATCTAAATGAAATTTTGATATCTTTGAGGGGAGGTTTATTCCACCAGAGGTGGTGGTGGAAAAAGTAGGAGTTCTTTTCAATTCACACCTCTTGAGATAAATTATGTTCGTGTCAGATAAGTGAGTCCTTTTTTTTTCTTTTTTCTTTTTATCACAGTCAATCATGGGGTTTTTTTTACGAGGCATGCCAAGGAAATGATAGCATATGTGGTTTGGGTTTTGATTTTAATGTCTTTGAACATTAGTTCTTTTCCTTTAGAGAAAATGTTGGTCCTAGAACAAACAATCAAGCTCAATTTCTAGCTTTGCATTATTTATTGACATTTTCTAGTTCCAAACACTTACTCATCCCTAGTTATTAATTGGATGAAGAACAATACTCAAGTGCAAAACATCAATCTAGTGGCTCTGACACATCAATCAAAGGAATATATTTGACTCTCTTGTGTCTGAGTTACTAGCATATTTATTGAGAACATAATGGTAAGGAATATTCGTTGTGCAAGAAAGCTCTGTCACCGACAAATGGATTAGTTGGTTACACGCAAGTGCTCCTCCAAGTCTATGATATCTGGCCTATTAAACAATTTTATTGTAAGTTGATAGTGGTATATGTATCCATTTTTAAAGTATTTTTAAATTTATAGTTTCTTAAACCTCTTTAGAGCAAATTTTAACTATTGAAGTATAGAGCATATGCTCTTTTTTCAAGGCCTTTAAACAGTCCTATTTTAAATGCTTTTTTTTACTATGTGGAATGAACCTTCAAATTGTAATTTTTTTTGAACTTGTATATAAAGTACATTTTTTTCTTAAAAAAAAATTAACAAACATTGTATTTTTTATATGAATATATGTTTTTATTTTTATTTTTACAAGGAGGAATTAGTAGCTAGAACGCACTATCGTTTATGCCACTAGATCACATCACACCGTTGCCACTTTAGCCCTTGGACCAATATAATAGCTTGAAAACCTACCAAATGAATTAGCTAGGATTAAAACCAAGGTGGGTGGCATTAGCACCATGAGTCCCAACCACTAATACTGGCCCTGATAAGAATTATAATGAATATATGTTACTAGGATGATATGCTAATTTTCTGACCTTAACATATAAACTAGTTCATTTGCATATTAAAAAACTTATTCATTAAGCACACAATATTTCATCATCCTTGATAATCTTGGAAAATATAATTTGTAGAAAAACATGGATTTGAGGAGGTTTAAAGATTATCCTATAGATTGATTTGAAATTATGGAATCTTCATAAATCACACTGATGGAACCAAATTTTCACTGGCATATAAATAATCAAATGTCTGACATAGATATGTGTGTCATTGACATTTTGTCAAACATTTAATTCCAACATATATATGTGTATCTATTTCAAGTTAGAAGGAAGGAACATTTTGAATATTTTACACTTCATAATTGGTCTCAATTATTTCATTGGTCTCCTTATTCTACCAATGCACTGGTCCTCTAGCTCTATCCAAACATATTTTTTTAATATTCCTTCTAGATCTTTTTCCAAAATTATCTTTTTTCACATTTACTCTCCATTCTCTTAGTATCTTTTCAATGCTTTTTCCTATTATTTATGTTTATGTTTTCATTGAATACTGAACATTTTGTATATGATTCTCTATATTAAATTCCTAGAAACAGCCTCTAAATCACCCAAATCAAGGGCCTAAGAAAATTTGTATACCTCCTAAAAATATTTCTGTTGTTTCGATATACAAATTCTTTTTTTTTATTCCATAGAAAAAAAACCACAATTCCATTCATAAGTATGAGTGAAAATGACATTCCTTAGAACATACACAAACGATGTTTATTCAGACATCCAAAGGTACCAAAAAGAGAAGTAATTGTGAGATCTTAAAGAAAAGACAAAGCTACTGCCATTATGAGTTTGTTTACATGCCAAAACATGATAAAATTAT
This sequence comes from Pinus tabuliformis, assembly GCA_031772625.1. NCBI lineage: Eukaryota > Viridiplantae > Streptophyta > Pinopsida > Pinales > Pinaceae > Pinus > Pinus tabuliformis. The sequence continues at coordinate 1,211,095,776 of CM062817.1, read as the reverse complement.
GCTAATAAATATGCATAAATATACAATTTTTTTGTGGCAGCCACATAGGCAATAAAAAACTCGTTGAATAGTGTGCCAATCATAGATTATAAAATAGAAAAAATAAGGATAGGAGCATGAAAATTAAATTGAATTTGATGCTGCTAGTCATTGGAAAATGTCCTTGTAGGGATGGTGATGAAAGTCAAAAAAAAAAATCATCCCTATATTCTACCATATTAAACAAACTTGGTACCATATTGAGCACTTCTTTTGACTTTGTCCATCATTTATTTATGTCCCCATAGATATGCTAGCATGAGAAAAGAGAGAAATAATCAATAATACACTTTATTTCCTCCATAGTTGGCATAAGGATGATATTTCTACAGACTTGTGATTTGTTTAAACAGTTTATGGTGAGCATTGAATCCCCAAAAATTTGGATTTGTGTGCAACCTTTCTCTAGGGAAAATAAAAGAAGAAATTTGTAGGCAAGTAATTCTACCTAGTTGTTGGTCCCACTGCCCAAAAAAAACTTAACCTGATAAAAATGTGCTTATGATAGGAAGAGGATGAATCCTCCTCCACTTTTTTGTCCCATGTTAGTTGAGGCGCCATTGAAAAAATACCATGGATGATATTTGTCTATAATTTCTAACTTGGGTACATAAGGAGGAGGGAGATATTTTTCTTGAGGGAAATAACTTAGAATGGCTAAATTTTCCACAACGAAGTCTTTGGGGATTGATAGTTGATCAAGAAATATGGCCTTGTTTCAATCCAACCAGACCCCTTCAATAGGTAATTAGCAGGAGAGCTTTGATAGAATGACTATCGAGGTTGGAGTACCAAGCCCTCCATACTTCTTCTAGATCCATGCCTTCCCATGAAGAAGGGTGACCAAGTGTAGTCTGACAAGTAGTCCATAACTACTGAAAAAGGGGAAAGAAATGAACATGTGCATAATAGATTCATCATTATTTTGCATAGTGGGAACCAACCCAAACCAATAATATATATTTTTGTAGAATATCACAGGTTATCACCTTCTTTTCCATAAGGAACCACATAAACAATTTTGCTTTAGCTGGGAATTTTTCACATTAGATTTCCTTCCACCACTAAATCTGTTCAAGTTCAACCATGTGTGCTAGAAGAGATAGGTAGCCCAACTTAGGGGTGTAAACACTAAAGGGGGATATGCTCCAGATGATTTTTTCCTCTGTGTTTGTCAATCTAATGCGGCCAACCAATAAGGCTTGCACATAGGCCTGCAATCGGTTGTGAAATACCTCCTCAAGGCTTAACTCCTTAGTACAAAGCCAAACTTAACTCTAAATTGAGGAGGATGCATGATTTGGAACATATGATAGTTTGGTAATGTCTCTATCTCTTAAAAGATTAACAAGAGGAAGAGAAAGCAAGTGGTTTTGTCAACCTCAAGGCTAGGGATATAGCCCAATTCAAACTTTGTTCCCCCTTCCAATACTCCAAGCTAGCTCATTTCCTATAGTGTCAAAAGAGTTGAGAACGACTCTCCAAATGACTGATATATTTGAATCAGGCTTGTCTACCTGCCAAGTCCAATCTTCCAGAGTACTGGGGGTGATATATTTATGAACGACCTCCTATGTCCATAAGCTATATGATGAAATTATTTTCCATCCATATTTTTCTATTAGGGATTTTGAGAAAAGATGGAGTTTTTTCAAGTTGCAACCCGCCATCATTTTTGACAAGCCTTATTCTTTCCCATTTAACCCATGGGAGAGTAGTTGAGTCCTATTTATCTACCCAAAGGAAGTATGAGCAAATTATTTTATTTTTTTCTAGCATGCTTTTAGGAATCCAAGCCATGGAAGCCCAATATACTGGGATGGATTCTAGCACAAATTTGATGAGGACAAGTCGACCCGCCCTGGAGAGCCATCTAAAGCACCAATGTCTGATTTATTTTTCCACCTTGGCAATGAGTCAAAGCTAGTCAAAATTGTTGTAACAATTTGGTTTAAAATGGAATCCAAGATACTTCAGTCCCTCCTCTAGAGGAGTAAGGGCGAAGGGGAGGAGTTGCAGAAGATGATAGGATTTGGATACTATAAGGTCCCACCTTACCAAACAATACAAATATAGACGTAAAGGTAATATTAAACAAAAGGCTTGAAATACACCATTTTTATCCTTCTCATTCAAATGATATACTTAATTCTTCATAAGCCAAAGAGAAGATATACTATCAAATTACCACAAGAAAATTTTCACAATTTTAAGCATTTCAAAACCAAATTTAGTCTAGATCAGTCAAGAACATAAAAATAAATAAAATGAAATAAAATATTGAAGTATAATTACCCAATTCACACTTGGCTATATTATATCCATGATCAAACTATTCCAAACATTCCAAACCACCCGATGGTATTCACTATACCTTCATATTTTTATTCATCTATAATTAATATAAAATAATGCATTTAGATCTCAACAAATTTATGCTATGAATCTTTAATCCATTTAACTTCAATAACGCATAATCTATCCTCCTTAATCATGTCCATGAGATTCCATCAAAATAATTTGTTCATTCTAAACAAAAAAATACTTAGCTCATAGATATATGTTAGTATGGATTCCACGCCCATACATAACATAAGAAAATCATAACCTTCAAGTTTTCCTTAAAATGGCTTCCACAACCATTCATACACAAGTCATTTAAGCACCTTGTTTATTAGGGAGGTCATAGTACAGCCTAATATTTGAGTAATTTCAAGTTATTTGATGCAAAATGTCAACCCAAAATACACAAATTAACACAAAACCATATCACAAAATTCATAGGAATTTCATTCTTACTCGTTAAGGATGTATTCCCAAATCAGATTTTAACACATCAATTCAATGCACATGCATTACTCATGAATCTACATTCATAGTTAAAAGTGACATCCTTCAAGATAAAATTTGTTAAGTTTTTGTTAGTGACAAGATGAACTCAATCATCATGTTAATTGAATCTCCTCCTTACACATTCCCAAAGCATACACACCAAAGTTATCATACCATAGTCCATAATTGATTGGCCAAAGCTACCAAAATTTGTATTGTTCGAATTAAATATTCTTGTTGTTAACATTGCAGATTACACGAAGCAAAATAAAAGTAAATCTTGCCTACCTACAAAAAGGCTTAGAAGTATTCTTTTCAACAACAGTCCAAGCAAACAAAAGTAGTGTTTTCTTTCACACAGTCCAAGCAAAATTACTCAATGTGGACGACACTCAGAGCTCATGTACCAAGATTTGGTGCTATGTAACGCGCAACATTAAAATAATAATTAATGAATTAAACTTATTCGAAAAATCAACTATTTGACAACGAATCATAAAATGACCAAAGATCAGTAACCAATGGATATGCGTTTAATAGTAAAGGTTATAAAAGATTACAAAGCTTAACCTTTTTTCAAAAACTATTCTAGACTAATACTTTTGACAATAATGAAAACTTTAAACTACATAATGCAAAAGGGCATAAACTTTAAGCTTTAAACTTTTTCCAAGAATGCATATAACGTTCTATAGTAAACATTATAAAAGATTACCAAGCTTAACTTCTTTCCAAAACTATTCTAGACTACAACTTTTGGCAATAATGAAAACTTTAAACTACATAATGCAAAAGGAAAAATCATAAACTCATATTCACCAAGAATGTATATAATGTTTTATGGTAAAAGTTATAAAATATTACTAGACTTAACTCCTAGGATACTTCATGAAAAATTTACAATCATAGAATCTAGCAATTAAAATCTTCCAATGTGAAGCTAATGGAAAATAACAAAATGAGAAATTCAGCAAGTTTACATAGCATTAACACTATTGTGCATGTCCAACCTTTTTTTAGGCATTCCATTTATAGATGATATTAGCACCCTAGACATTAGCTTTCAAAGTAATCAGGGAATTTGGATGTGGACATGACAACCCAAGTGTGAAAACCTTATGCATTTACATCATCATATATGAAAGCATTTCATACACAATATACTACAAAATCTTATTGAAGCCACTTTTCAATCTCTGAGAAGTTAGTTAAATTTGTGGCCTTCTTCTAACAATGATAAAAATGATAATTGATGCAAAAGACAATGAAAAGCTCCCATAATAAAAGAATCTACCATACAATTGAGGTTAAATTGAACAATTAATCGATTAGGAAGTTTTAAATTCAATATATTGAAACATAGTATTCTCTTACAGATCTTCAATTTTCAAGAGGTGTATACCAAAAGGGAATAAATAAAATCTAATCATTGTAACCAAAACTTTTAAAATATCAATTTCTATTTGGACATAGAATTTAACTAGATATTTATCTAAAGGATTTAATTTAAGTAGAGGATAACAGAGCATAAATTATACCTAGAGTACAGTCGTCAACTTCATGCAACAACTTGCTTGCCAACTCCAACAAAGTAGTAAGTATCACCACCCAACATATCCAAGGGAAGACTTTTCCCTGGAACCCCCTAACTGTATGAGCTCACAACTAGTACTAGCTTCCACAAAAGTCAGGAAGGTCAAGAAAACTAAGGTCTCTTATCTGTAATGTCCCCTATTTCTTGAGCTTGGAGCCATTGTTTTTGCTCGCCTAATTGTCTTATTTAGCCTAGAGAGAAGGAAAATTATCTAGGATACACAAAGACATTTACCCAATTTTGATATCATTTTATATTATTAAATAAAAGGGGTAAATTATGATTAATAAAAGGGGGCAAAAAGTCACTTAGATGAAGAATTGACTTCGTCAATAAAATAATATTAAAAAGAGTTCTAGAAGCTTGGATAAAACTCAATGAAAAGTTATAAAGGAGGGTGGATCTCATTTTATATTCATTATATCTCATGATTTCTCATTTCCATTGAGGAGAAGCTCAAGTGAGTTTCAAACCAAGGGTTTCAAGTGAGATCCTCACACTAGTTTCGGTGGATCTTATTGCCACCCTAGCTAGTCCTCTCCAATTTCGGTGGACAACTTTTCCAACCTGGTTGGACCATTTTCAGAATTTATTTTGAAGATATGACAATTTTTTTTGTAGGGTAGCTTCAACATCGAGGAGCATTATTATTATTTTACAGGAGGACAAATTCATCTCTTTAAAAAGGATTGTGATTACCATTGAAGGGGATAGTATTTCTTCCAAGACTGAGGTCGAGTTCACTTGCCATCAAAGGGCCAAGTCGTAGAGACATTAAACCCAACCTCCACCATTGATTCCAAGAGGTTGAATTATCTATCTATAAGGAGGGTCAAATTTCATTTTTCAGAACAAGGAAAATAAGTCGAATTGTGGCAAACCAAGTTACTATTTGAAGACAGCGCTTGAGAAATATGGAGGTCGGATTCCTATCAAGGTTCTTCAATAGAGCCTGAATCTCTGATCTATATCTAAGTGCCAAATTCATCAGTACCCAGGATATATTTTTCCATAAGGAAAATGTTATAATTTCCATAGGCCGAGTTAAGGATCTTATATGCAATTTTCTCAATTGATGATGCAGATCACCAATGTTATTCCAAATATTTGTATGATTGGAAAGAGATGCTGATTTCAAAATATTTTATTTTCATCTTGGAGTAGAGTTTGTATTCAATAGAACAGTTGTGTTATATTATTCAGAATATCAATTTCTCTTCCAAGAGATCGGTATATTCCAACAAGTCTAAAGCTTACTACCCAGGAGGTCAAAAAATTCTCCCTTGACAATTTTCATAATTTTAATATCAACTCTAACACAAGCAATATTTGCTAAATTATCAGAGGCCAAGTTTATTGTTGATCTCATTTAGTGAAAAGGAAGAATTTAATTTCACAAGTGGAATTGATTTTCCTGAGGCTTGAGTTTTGGGCACTGGCTAGATGTGGTCATCATTCTTATCACATTAGTCATTGAGTTTCGTAAGTGGATTACAGTACTATAGCAGACTGACTAGGAGGCCGAGTTTATTCTGAAGCAAAAATTCCAGGCAATATATTATCAGAATTTAATATAAAATATTGCCCTCTTATCAGTGAAGGTAATTCTATGTTCTACTCTCAAGTTATGTTTGTAATCCTTGGTGTTCAGTCACAATAAAATTCAGATTTGCCTCAGATATATTTATGACGTTATCTCTCTTATTTTTTTAATGAGATGTTTAATGAAAGTATGAGTCATTTTGGTGAAGGTGTTCTTCCATAGGTCTGCTAGAAGTTTGCACATTAACCGTTTGTGGAGAGGTGTTAAATAAAATTTATAAAATTATAATAAATTTGCATAAATTTTTGTTTGGCTACATTACATTATCTTCCTCTCACACCACTCAGACTCCATCAACTAGATTAATCACCATGGATGTTTTTTTTGGTTAAGGCTTTTCAAGAATTCATTTCAACATTTTGTTACCTCTCATTTCTCCTCCCCCTCATGGTAAAACTATTCATTATTTATAAACATAGGATGGAGTGACAACTCACCCTTCATGCAAAATTAACATATTTATTTTCTTTTTAATTTACAATATTTCATATTATTCACCACCCCCCTTGAGGTGACACTTCCCCAAATTTCCTCCCTTTTTTTTAATTTCCTAAATTACTTAATTTTCATCATCCATGCGTCCATTCAAAGTTTTTTCTATTATTTATTTTTCAAAATAAATAATTATTATGGATATTTCTTATCATTAATTTTATAAAACTAAGTGATTAATATATTGTATTAAAACATTATTTATTTAAATGCCTTTCTAAAGAGGGTAAATTGAATTTAATCCAACTTCAAAGTTTAATGAAGATTAATTCCCTAGGTTGATATAAGCCCTTGAGTGGTGTTTCTTAGTTAGAGAATAGGGACTCTGCACCCCTATTGTGCACTTATCCCGACTCATTAGGACTCTATGCCCTTGCCTTGTCTCTAAGACTCTGCATCCTAGTAGAATCAAAACTCCACACCTTGATTATTCAAAAAAAATAGGACTTTGTGCCCTAATATTTGCCTCAACATATTGATTGCGAGCTCATATGATTTTGATGATCTGTTCGCAAAGTATTGTTTCCTCCAAACCTGGACACATCATAACATCATGAACTAAAAGCATCAATTAAAATCCATTATGAATTAATTCAATCATACTATACCCAATGTATACATGACCTCCACATCTATTCATTAATGTAGAATCCCTCTTGGCAAGTAACTAAGTTCCTTGCCAAATCCTGATAAATACAAGGTCAAGTAGGCATAATGATATAAATCATAGATCATCAACAAGATTATGGTTGGTTAACTATTATGTTAGTGTCAGTATCTGCATACTTCCATCAGGGATCAAATTTGCTCTTTGCATTTTCCTTTACAGATCTCATACCAAAATTTTTGCATCATTTCATTAGGTCATGTCAAACCGATCCGTTGATGCTTGTATTCTCCTCAGAAAACCCAATTTCTCCCTCATAAAGTACACTTGCTGACCCATCTCCAGGTTGTATTCAGTCATAGTTTCAGAGTTAAATGCAATCATGTTTCCATTAGGTCTTAGGACATGTTTTCATTAGGTCTTAGGGTTCATTTCCAAGGTAAAAAGCATGATTTAAAAGTGTAAATAAAGGGCAGCAAGGGTATGAGGATGATAAATAAATCAAGAGTGATTGCTAGTAAGTCATAGTCATTGTACAATTATCTCTTTCACTAATGTAATTTTCATCTCAAAAACATGTTTTTGAGGTGAAAAAAAATTATTTTAGGTTAATTTATATTATTATTTAATTTAAGTCACTTTATGTAATAAATGATCCTGGCTGCACCAAGAATCTCTCCTTGCTACAAGACAATGAACCACTGCAAAAATTAGTTCAAATTGAGCATCATCCACCTGAAAAGGGACAATGAAGAAAGGGCATTAAAATAGAGATTTGGAAAATGTCCAAAAACATTAGAAAGTGGGTTTTTCTAATGAAAAATCAAAATATACTCCTATATAAAATGTCACATTTCATTTTCAAGCTTATCATTCTTATTTGATAAAGAAGGAGACAAAAATTGAAGAAGATAGGAGAAGTTGAGCAAGTTTTGGGCCAAGGAGAAGTGGTGTTAGGTCCCTATAATACTAGTGATTACCCCATTACTATTGTAGTTATATCCCTTATTACTATTGTTGTGCCCCTATTGTCCCCATATTGTTATTATTGTGCCCCATAGAATCCCTCTATTGTTATTTTGTGTGCCTTTATATTATTATTGTTAGGTCGGCTGGGTTATATTGTGACTCCTTAGACTCCTATATATAGAAAGGAGGTTTTGTCATTTGAATAATCAAAGAATCATTCATTTGTGTAATGTAAAGGAGGTTTCCCCCTCAAAGAGGCTAAATTCTAAGGCGTTGATCTATCTTTTCTATCTTTTTGTGAGCTGGTTTCATAACATTTGGTATCAGAGCTTTGGATTCCAGGGTTTCGCTGCTCCAAATAGGTCATCGTGGCATTTTCGCTATAACTTTTTTTCTGCAATGTCTCATAAACAAAAATAAAAACCCATTTGAGATGAAATCGCACTAAACCTAGGGTCCGAATTTCAGAGCTTTTCGCGCTATATTTGCGGAGATATGATCTGAGGAAGTTGGTCTTTTTGCAGACTCCTAAATTACATTCCAAACAAGTGACCTAGGGAAAATCATCATAACTTTCTCTCTGAGCATCAAATTGAAGTCTCGTAAGAAGGTACAAAAAGAGGATGGACTGTAGTTTCTTGTGTATATTTTTCAGAGCCAAAAGTCGAAACAGGGACACGTGGCATGTCATACAAGTTCGCTCTACTGAATTAGTCTATAATCAGGTCACTGTGGGAGATTTGGCATAACTCTTCCTTGGAGAATCCAATTTGGATCAGACTAGTGGCATTGGAAATAGGACATAGAGGGCTACTGCAGGTCACAATTTTAGAACTAGAGGATCCGAAATTACCAAGATATCTTAGAGGAAATATCGAGCTCCTACAAAATGAAAAAAGGTGTGTAGATTCTTTAAATTTTTGCTTAAGCTTGGTTAGAAAAATTATTTTGAAGGAATTAAAAGGGCATAGTAGAGCATTATTATTGGTAACTGATGCCCCGAGGAAAGAAAATGCAAACACCTAGTAAGCAACCTGAAATCTCTAGCATGACTAATGAAGAAGGGGAAGAAATGCTACATGATATATAAAAATTACAAGACCAAGTGCAACCAAATGTCACTCTCACAAAAGCTAACAGAAGCTAAGATAAATGGTATGGAATCTAAGATAAAGGGTTTGGAAGCTAAGATGGACAATTTGAAGATAGATTTGAAGACAGATTTGAAGAGAGACATGGCAGATTTGAAGACAGACATGGCAGATTTGAAGACAGATTTGACAAATTTTCTACAAGAAATACTTACTAATGGTGAAAGGGTAGTAAAGGAAACTCATGATGCAAACAAAAGAAATGTTAATCATGATTTCATAGACTCTAATATTGGATTGAAGACCCACCATATTCTAAAAATCGATATGAGGAAGTTTGATGGCAAGGATCCCGCAACATGGATATTACAGATGGAGCAATTTTTCGATCTCAATAATGTGCAAAACACACAAAAGGTACGTATTGCAAATTTATATTTGGAACCAAATCAGTTTGTATGGTATCAATGGCTTTGCTCTCGTAAACAAATTATCACTTGGGCAATTTTTACAGAAGAATTGACAGCACATTATGAGGATACAAAAAGCATCACTTTTTTTAGCCAATTGATAAGTCTCAAACAAAAGGGTTCAATAATGGAGCACATTGAAGAGTTCCAAAAATTGAACATAAGGATAAAAAATATTCCAGAGGATTATAGGATTGATGTGTTCATAGGGACTTTAAAGGATAATATCCAACATGATGTTTGCCTTTGGGAACCTAATTCATTAGAGAAGGCATTCAGGTTAGCAAGAAAAATGGAAAGCAAAATTATGGCAACCAGAAAGCATACCACTCACAACTATAAAGATGGAAGTGGTGTTGCCCCTAGTCTTCCACAACCTATAAGTTTGACACCACAACAATTGGAAGAAAAAAGAGCAAAAGGGCTTTGTTACAGTTGTGATAGAAAATACACTAAAGGTCATAAGTGTGCTGAGAAAAAATTATTCTACATAGATTGTGAAAAGGAAGAAGAAAAGGAGCAAGAAAGCTCAAAAGAAGAGGATATACTCTAGGAAAAAAGCCTAGATAAAAAAGAAATGAATCCGACCATATCTTGTAATGCATTGGCGGGAATTACCACTCCTCAAACCATCAAGATAGAAGGAAAAATCAAGAAGAAAAGGGTAATAGTGTTGATTGATTCAGGAAGTACCCACAATTTTATTCATTGTAAGGTAGCAAAAGAATTGAATTGCTTCCTATATCCAGCACCAGAGTGTCAAGTGATGGTTGCAAATGGAGGAAAAATAAATTGCTCTGGAAAGTGCCATAATATCAAGCTATCCATGGGAGAATATGTATTGACTAGCCCAATGCTTTCCATTCCAATGGGAGGTGTTGATGTTGTACTAGGAGTCCAATGGCTACAATCCTTGGGTAAAATAGCTTTTAATTTTCAAGAACTTTTCATGAAATTTTTTACGGAAGGAAAGGAAGTTGAATTAAGGGGTATTGCAGGGAAACCGGGAAAGATAATAAGCTCTAACGGTATAACAAAGCTTCTAAAAAAGGAACAAAGAGGTGTAATTGCACAATTATGTTCGCTAGATGTTTCCACATCGAAATCATCTATTTCTCCAGATCTCCAAAAAGTCTTGGACAATCAGTCCAAGGTATTTGATACTCCCAAAGGTCTCCCACCTATTCGTGATCATGATCATGCTATTCATCTGATTCCAGGAAGTGTTCCTCCAAACATCAGGCCGTACAGATATACCTATGCCCAAAATAGTGAAATTGAACGTATGGTTGCAGAAATGCTAGAGGCTGGTATAATTCAACCTAGTCAAAGTTCTTTCCCTGCTCCAGTAGTATTGGTGCACAAGAAGGATGGATCATGGCGCATGTGTCCAGATTATAGGGAGCTCAACAAGCTCACTATTAAAGATAAGTTTCCCATTCCCATCATTGATGAATTACTGGATGAATTGCATGGATCAATTTACTTCACCAAGTTGGATCTTCGTTCAGGATATCATCAAATCAGAATGAAGACTGAAGACATTCCGAAAACAGCATTTAGAACTCATGAAGGTCATTATGAATTTTTGGTCATGCCTTTTGGCCTTACCAATGCACCTTCTACATTTCAAGGTTTGATGAATTCCATTTTCAAACCCTTCCTTAGAAAATTTTTGTTAGTCTTTTTTGATGATATACTAATCTACAAGAAGTCTTGGAAGGATCATGTTGAACATGTTGACAGGGTGCTACAACTATTGGAGGAGAAACAATTATATGCAAAAAGATCCAAATGTTTCTTTGGAGTACAAGAGGTGGAATATTGGGTCATATTGTATCTCATGAAGGAGTTAAGGTAGACCCTAGCAAAATTAAAGCCATTAAGGAATGGAAAATTCCCACATCCATAAAGCATCTGCGAGGATTTTTTGGGTTGACAAGGTATTATCGCAATTTTGTTAAGAATTATGGGAGAATAGCAGCACCTCTAACAACATTATTGAAGAAAGATGCATTTTCATGGACTCCAAAAGCAACAAAGGCCTTTGAACATCTTAAAGAGGCAATGTGCCAAGCACCGGTCTTAGCTACACCGGACTTCACAAAAACCTTTATTGTGGAATGTGATGCTTCATGAAATGGAATTGGTGTTGTTTTAATGCAAGATGAAAGACCCATTGCTTTTGAAAGTCGTCCAATCAAGGGAAATTTTTTACACAAAGCTATTTATGAGAAGGAAATGTTGGCAATACTACACACACTTAAGAAATGGCAACCCTACCTAATGGGAAGACACTTCAAGGTAAAAACGGATCATGATAGCCTTAAATACTTTTTAGAACAAAGATTATCCTCTGAAGAACAACAAAAGTGGGTCACAAAGATGTTGGGTTATGACTTTGAAATCATCAGCAAAAAAGGGAAGAAAAATGTGGTGGCAGATGCACTCTCAAGAAAGGATGAGGATGTGGAAGCATTGTTGTGCACCATTTCTAATATCCAACCATATTGGATAAATGAATCAAGGGAGGAATGCAAGAATGATGAACAAGTGTGGGCACTTATTCAAAAGTTACAACAAGATTCCAGTACATCTGATACATTTAGCTGGCAAAATGATTCGTTATGGTACAAAGATCGCTTATACCTCTGTAAGAATTCCCAACTCAAACAAAAGATTATTATGGAATTGCACACTTCTCCCTTAGGAGGGCACTTAGAATTTTTAAAAACTTACCATAGGGTTAAGAAGGAATTTTTTTGGCATAGCCTTAAATCGGATATTCAAAATTTTGTGGCAGAATGTTTGGTTTGCCAACAAAATAAAGTTGAAACAATTAAGACCTCGGGTCTATTACAATGGATTTTATCACAGGTTTACCCAAGTCTGAGGGAAAGAGTGTCACCATGGTGGTAGTTGACAGACTTACCAAGTATGCACACTTTTGTGCATTATCACATCCATTTAAAGCCAATACAGTTTCTACTACATTTATGGAAACAATTCAAAAGCTACATGGAAACCCAAAGATTATTGTAAGTGATAGAGATCCCATTTTCACTAGAAATTTTTGGACAGAATTATTTTCTTGTCTCGGTACTCAATTAGCTCATAGCTCATCTTATCATCCTCAATCTGATGGGCAAACTGAGATAGTAAACAAATGTTTGGAAGGATATCTTCATTGCTTTGTATCTAATAAACAGACACAAGGGGTCAAATGGTTGCCTCCTTCCATCACATAATATTTAAGAGAAAATTCTAAGGTTCAAGTAGTGGAACATCACATCAAGCATCAACAACAAGTCCTCCAACTCTTAAAGGATAACCTCGTGTTGGCATAGAATCGAATGAAACAACAGGCAAATCAACATCGCAGTGAAAGAAGTTTTGATGTAGGTGATTGGGTATTCCTATGGCTACAACCATATAAACAAATGTCCCTCGAGCAAGCTAAGAAGGATAATAAATTATCACCAAAGTATTATGGTCTGTACAAGGTGTTGCAAAAGATTGTGCTATGGCATACAAATTGGAGCTTCCTACATCTTCTCGAGTGCACCCAGTTTTCCATGTTTCATGTTTAAAGAAGGTTATAGGCGACAAGCTCCCAGTTCAAACAATATTGCCCGAACTTGATGAGGAAGGAAAAATTATATTGGAACCGGAAGCAGTCACAGAAAAAAGAACTCGACAGCTACGAAATCGATCAATTTTGGAGTATCTCATCAAGTGGAAGAACTTATCCGCTGAAGAGTCCACATGGGAGGATGAAAATTTTATACAAAAGCATCCAGAACTACTCAAGCGTTGAGGACAACACTTTTTTGAAGAAGAGGGGCATGTTAGGTCCCTATAATACTAGTGATTACCCCATTACTATTGTATTTATATCCCTTATTAATATTTTTGTACCCCTATTGTCCCCATATTGTTATTACTGTGCCCCATAGAATCCCTCTATTGTTATTTTGTGCCTTTATATTATTATTGTTAGGTCAGCTAGGTTATATTGTGACTCCTTAGACTCCTATATATAGAAAGGAGGTTTTTTCATTTGAATCATCAAAGAATCATTCATTTATGTAATGTAAAGGAGGTTTCCCCCTCGAAGAGGCTGAATTCTAAGGCGTTGATCTATCTTTTCTATCTTTTTGTGAGCTGGTTTCATAACAAGTGGCATTGCGCTTAGGGAGATTGGCGCTGCGCGCCTGGGCAGTTGGATGTCATGCTGCACGTTCAAGCTAGAGTGTTGCACGTAGAGACTAAGTGCTACACGTAGGCCAGTGTTCTCAATGGAAAAAACAAATGTGTTGCTCGTACAGAAGGGCATTGCGTGCCTATAGGACGCATTGCGCATAGGGCCAGCAAGGGCCAAACGACCTCCTACCACCTTAAAAAACATCAAAATTTCCTTCCTTCCCCTCAAACAAGTAAGTATTGTTCCTTGGCTTCAACATTGGTTTACAATTAATGCATTTGAGGATAATTTTGCATGGTAAATGTAAAACCCTAGACTCTCCCTTATTTATGACTTAAAAACCCTAACCTCTATTATTCCTCCCATCACTTATCACTAAAACCTTAAACCCCTCCTCCATATCACTCCATAACACTCCACATCCCTTTCTCCTTCATCCCAAAAGCAATACCTCAAAAACCCAAGTCCCTCTCCCTCATTTTCAAGATTCATACCCTCCCACACATTGTCATGTTTACCTAGTCCACCAAATACCTAGCAAGATCACCTCCCCTTCCCTTATTCCTAATCACTCTTACTCACCCCCTCCATCCCTTTTCTAGGAGTGCACAGCCTCAAAATTTGCAAACATGGACAGAGGAGATAGAGATTATGAGGAGGAGGAAAACACTGGCAGTGACAGTTTAGCAGGTAGACCTAGGCATCAAAGAAAACCACACAAGGGGGGCAGAATTATCAGGGAAGAGCCATCAAACCTTAGAGAGATGCAGACCTCTCATTTGGTTGTCACTTATTTCAGGCATCTAGGCTATTATGAGTTCTGTGAGCAGGTGGAGAGATTTCAACACCATCCTGAGCCAATCTTCATGACAACAAGGTGACTCTTGCTAGGGTGACATTCACAGTTTCACCCTCCATCATTGCGGATGTAACCAGGATTCCAAATGTGGGAGAGAAATGGTACAAGGCACAGGACCTAGATGAACACTATTATGAGCCTTACATCAAACCTAGGTACAAAAATGAAGCAAAAAGGCTTTTTCCTTTCAAGTTCCTTGAAGACAAGTATGCCCCCGAAATGAAAATCATCATGAAATATTTCACTTGTGAGGGCAGATTTTCGAGATTGTACACCTATCACATCAGGATTCTCATGCATTTTACCAAGGTGAGGATGTTAAACCTCCCTTATTTCTTGTTCAGGAATATTGAAAAGATGGCCTACTTTGTACAGAAAAATCCATACCCTCAGCAGATGAGTAGTCTCTACCACTATTCCTTGATCAAGATGATTGTGCTTCATCATCTTAACCTCCTCAACATCTCCTGGGAGACATTTATTGCTCATGACATCTTCAGGGGTCCTCAAATTCCTCCACCAGTGTCTCAAGAATCAAGAGGACCTTCTAGCAGTGCTTAGGTGAAGAAAGATGAGAAGGCTAAAGAAACTAGAACCATTGAGGTGCCCGAGACCTACAAGACATACTAGAGGGGCACAAGAAAATTGTTTGCAGCTAATAGGAAAGTGTTTGCTCCACGGCGTGTGTAAGGGACCTTGCCTTCTTCATCAACTCATAGGCAAATGCTTGCTCCACAGGGTGTGGAAGGGGCTTTGCCTTCTTTATAAACATAGTAGGTACAGGTGCAGCAGCTGCATAAAGGGAAAGAAAAAGTGCAGGAGGAAAATCTTGATGATGAGGAGGAAAGAGACATTGATTTGACGGAGCATGATAAGCCAAAACTACATTATATTCATCATGGCATAGAGAAAATTGACTTACAGGCCCAGGATGAAGCAACGAAAGAAAACATCATCATACAGGAGAAAGAGGCTCAAATCTAAGCATTGACGAACAATTTGGAGAGATCCAAGTACGTCATCACATATCTGGAACAAGAGAACAAGAAGCTAAGTGATAAGAAGGTCCTCATGGAGCTGGAACTTCTCAAGATAAAAAGACAAGGTGACAAGGGTAAATCAGCGATGCAAGAGGAAGAAGCACCTGTCACTTTGACTCCAATTGAGAAGAAAATTGAAGGTGATAGAGAAATTTGGCTTGAAAGAGTTAGTTTTCACTTAGAAACTTTGTTGCAAAGGGCCAATAAGGACAACCAGATCATCAGGCACATGGCCTACCACTACAAGACTCGGAACAAAATTTGCAATATAAGGGTCAAATAGATGAAAGCAAGGCTAAGACGGGATCTAAAAGGCAAAAAAGAGGAGGATAGGCTTAGGTTTCTTGTTGAAGCTTCCTTGGCTCATCAGGATGCTTGATGATGGTGCTGCTCACCAATTTTGATCAAGTTTGGAGGAGTTTCTATCTTTATCAAATTTTGTAAGTTTTAAACACATGAAATCTGGCTCTACATGCAGCGCCACTGGCGCTACACTTTTCGTAGGGACACCCAATGCACAAATGGCTTGAATTTTTGGATTCAGAGTGATGATTACATGTACCTTATGCATTTTCTAAGTTTTTGGGGCAGAACTGGTCTACCAAAAAGTCAAAAAACACCACAAAATGACCTTTCTACCACTTTTTGGACACATAGCAGCAG
Organism: Pinus tabuliformis; assembly: GCA_031772625.1. Classification (NCBI taxonomy): domain Eukaryota; kingdom Viridiplantae; phylum Streptophyta; class Pinopsida; order Pinales; family Pinaceae; genus Pinus; species Pinus tabuliformis. The sequence goes on along the minus strand of CM062817.1, from coordinate 1,211,079,313 downwards.
TCTTGGGAGAATAAACTTTTGAGGGATCAAATGAGCTTAAAATTAAGAAATTATAGATCTTTTAGAAAGTAGACTTGAATATATTTCCAATGAGCTATCATGAGCTCAATTTGCATTTCGGGAAGGTCTCCAAAAGGGACCTGAAAGTAGCGCTGCGCGTAGGACAAATTTTGCACAGGATTGCCTTTTCACTATGTTTTGACTGTGATCTTGGATTTTCTCTCATGGAGGATGTTTTACTAATGTAAATGATGACTTGGCTTATAAATATGATGGATAATTAGTATTAGAGGGTAGATTCATTAGATTAAAAGTAATTTTTACACAAATGAATCAGTTTCCTCACTTTTAGAGGCAAGTTGTTAGGATGCCTAGATTCCATTTTCTTGTTCAGTGTTGGTTAGATTAGCTCCTCATATTAGGGATTCGACCCCTGAGGATGGGAGGAGGTTGAATCAATGCCTATATCTTCTTCTTATTTCTCATTGCAAAGGGTTGGACTCAGCTGGATGCTTAGGTTTTGAAAGAACATCATTTTGTATTAGTTTAGCAAGAGATTAATCAGAAATTGCAGCTATTTCTTTGGGATCCATGTGGTATGGTGGTTAGTTCAATTTCCTCTATTGTGATCATATGTTTAAATGTTTTTTTTACTTAATTAATCATTTCATTGCTTCTAAGTGGATGTTTTCAAGTTGATAGGCAAAATCCATAACATTAATGCTCTGCTTTGGGAAAATATTCATAGTTTATGTTTTCTACAGTTTAGGAAGGATCCATGATGATCACATGGTCTTCCTAGCTTCTCACCGGTCTTGAATCACCTCACCCATAAAACCCTAGAGTGCTAAGCTTCATAGCTACCTTGCCCCTTTGAACACCATGCAATTTTGACCTAGTTTCCTTAACCAAATTGTCCAACTCCTTCTGATCCAGTAGAACCCATTCAAATCAAATCAAACCTTGTGCTGCTATACCTAGACTAATATCATTTTCCTGATCCAGTCATCTTGGCTGAGATCCTTACAGAGAGAGCCCTCTCCTAGCCTAGTAGGGATAACTACTTGGCTAAGCGTGGTTTGTGGTTACCCTGGCATTACCTTCCTTCAGCTTGAGGTTCAATCCAAGTGCTAACATATTCCACATAATAAATTCCATTCATATGTCACAATCACATGCCATAAGCTAGATATAAAACCAAAAAAATGACATAGATCAATGTATATGTGATATACATAGTTAATAACATAACCACACATAAGAGAAGATATAAGCATGTAATATATACAATAGTGTTTTCCCGCAATCAAGTGACCAATCCAAGTCCACAACATATAAGTCAGCCATACATAATCTGTCAAAAATCACCCTCATTAGGGTTACAAAATTGTACTAGGAAAAATAGGACATTACATACTCCCCCTCTTGGAGAAAACTTGGCCCGAATTTTGATTGAATAAAGGAAACTCAAGATGCATAGTAGATGCATCTTCCCATGTGGAAAAACTAGGACTGTATAGGTCCCATTGGACCTTTACCTGGTCCACCATGTGATGTCGAAGTTGTTCAGTGTGATGGCCCAAAATGCAAATTGGCTCTGAATTCAGATCCCCCTTGTCCATTACCTATAATGGATGTCAATATAAAATATGAGAAGCGTCATGAACATACTTCCGCAATACTAAAATATGAAATATATCATGCATATGATGGAAAACTGGTGGCAGATCAAGATGATATGCCATATATCCAATCCTTCAATGATCTCAAAAGGCCCAACAAATCGAGGAGAGAGCTTGGATCCTTTCCCAAATTTAATAGATATTTTTTGAGGTTTTACTCGAAAAAAAACAAATTCTCCATTAAAACTACAATACTCTATGCATATCAAAATAGCTCTTTTTTCTATCTTGTGCATCCTTTAATATTTTTCTTGTATAACACACTTGTTCTTCCATTTCTTAAATCATTTTAGAACCTACCAAGATATTGTCCTCCAACTTATCCCAACTTAAAGGTGTTCTACATGGTCTTCCATACAATAGCTCATAAGGCACCATACCAAAAGAGTGGTGATAATTGTTGTTTTGCATAAATTCCACTAAAGGAAGATAATATCCCCACTTAGATTGTTGATCCATTATGTACATTATAAGAATTTCCTCTAATACTTTATTTACTCTTTCAGTTTGACCATTAGTTTTTGAATGATAAGTTATACTTAAATTTAATTGAGTTTGGAGGGCTCCCTGAAAATTAGTCCAAAATCTTCCAGTGAAAACAAAGGCCCTGTTAGATATGATTTTGTTAGGAAAACCATGATGTATAATAATCTCCTTGATAAATACTTGTGATATTTCAGATGCTTTATAAGTATCTCTAACGGGTATAAAATGGGCACCCTTGGTAAGCTTTTCCACCACCACCAAATGGAGTTATGCCTCACGGTTGTTTCAAGTAATTCAACAATAAAATCCATGGATATTTCTTCCCATTTGGACATAGGAATGTTATGAGGTTGTAACAATCTAGCTCGATGACTATGTTTTGCCTTAACTAGCTAATGTTCCAAACACTTTGCCACAAAATTTGCTAGATCCTTCTTCATTATGAGCCAAAATAAATTTTGCTTTAACTCAACATACATATTTTGGACTCCCGGGCGAGCCATGTACATGAAACAGTGAGCTTCTTTCAAAATGAGCTCTCAAAGCCATTTTTATCAAGAACTACAATCTTCCTCATAAATCTCATCATACCATCATCATCACAAGAATACATCTCCATATTGATTTTCTTAGCCTCCTTCCCACAAAGGTCGCATCTAACTTCGTGCCTTCAAGATGCGCTCCCATCAATCAATATTCAATGGAATTATCGAAAATATCTGTGGTCTTCAATTGAGTGTGTCAACCACCTTGTTTAATGTATCCTTGATGTAGGTTATATCAAAATCATATTCACTTAGGATTTCCAATGACCATCTTTGTCTAGAATTAAGATCACTTCAAGTAAATATAAGTTGCAATACTTGATGATCTGTATTCAATTCAAATTTCTTTCCCACCAGATAATGTCACCAAAACTCCAAAACATGAACTACAAGTGCTAGTTCCAAATCATGGGTTGCATAGTTTTCTTCATGCGGCCTTACCTTCCTAGAGGCATAAGAAATCATCCTACCATCTTGTACTAGTACTACACTGAATCCATCTTTTGATGTGTCAATACATATTATAAATGGTTTGTCCATATTTGGAACTTTCGATATCAAAGTCGATGTCAAATATTTATTGAGCTTGGAAAAATCCTGCTCGCACTCATTTGTCCATGTTATGCAACCAACTCACAGAAAAAAAGATAGATCAATGACTTAAAAAATATCCCCTTCAAGGGGGAAACCTCCTTTACATTACATAAATGAACAATTCTTGGCTAATATAAATGACAATACCTACTTTGTCTAAACATGAGTCTAAGGGGTCACAATATAATTAGAGCCCACATAAAAATAAAAATGTAAGGGCACAACAATAAGAATAATGGGTTTCTATGGGGCACAACAATAACAATAGTGGACTACACTAATAAGGGGAATACACTAGTATTATAGGGACCTAACATGCCCCTCTTCTTCAAAAAATTGTTGTCCTCAATGCTTGAGTAGTTCTGACTGATTCTCAATAAAATTCTAATCCTCCCATGTGGAATCTTCGGTGGGTAAGTTCTTCCACTTACTGAGATACTCTGAAATTAATCAATTTTGTAGTAGGTGGGTCCTTGTTTTTGTGATTTCTTCAGGCTCAAATATGATTTTTCCTTCTTCGTTGAGTTCTGGAAACACTGTTTGAACTGGGATCTTGTCACTGATAACCTTCTTTAACCATGAAACATGGAAAATTAGGTGTACTCAGGAAGATGCACACAACTCCAATTTGTATGCCATAGTACCAATATTTTACAACACCTTGTAAGGACCATAGTACTTAGGTGATAATGTATTATCCTTCTTAGCTTGCTGGAGGGACATTTTTTTGTATGGTTGTAGTCATAAAAATAATCAGTCGCTTATATCAAAACTTATTTCACTGGGATGTTGATCTTCCTATTGTTTCATTCGATTTTGTGCCAGAGTGAGGTTATCCTTTAAGAGTTGGAGAACTTGTTGTTGATGCTAGATGTGATCTTCCACTGCTTGAACCTTAGAATTGTATCTTAAATATGATGTGATGGATTATGGATGATATCCATAAAGTTCCATAAATGGGGTCACTTTTGCTGCAGTATGGAAGGAAGTATTATACCACCATTCAGCTAGAGGTAACCACTTGACCCATTGTGTTTGTTTATCCGATACAAAGCAATGAATATATCCTTCTAAACATTTGTTCATTATCTCAGTTTTCCCGTCAAATTGAATATGATAAAATGAGCTATGAGCTTGTTAAGTACCAAGACAAGAAAAAATTCCATTTAAAATTTTCAAGTGAAAATGGGTTCTCTATCACTTATAATAATCTTTGGGTTTCCAAGTAGCTTTTGAATTGTTTCCATAAATGCAATAGCAATTGTACTGACTTTAAAAGGATGAGATAATGCACAAAAGTGTGCATTATTAAGCCTATAACCCATCACCATGATGACACTCTTTCCTTTAGACTTGGGTAAACCTGTGATAAAATCCATTGAGACCTCCTCCCAACACTGACTTGGAATGGCTAAAGGTTGTAAGAGACTCAGGGTCTTAATTGTCTCAACTTTATTTTGTGGCAAACCAAACATTTTGCCAAAAATTTTGAATATAAAATTTAAGGCCATCCCAAAAAAAATAGTTCTTGACCTTGTGGTAAGTTTTCAAAAATCCTGAGTGCCCTCCTAAGGGGGAGGTGTGCAATTCTAAAAGAATTTTTTTCTTGAGTTGGGAATTCTGACAAATATATAAGTGATTTGTGTACTATAACAAATCATTTTTCCATCTAAACATATCAAATGTACTAGTATCTTGCTACAACTTTTGAATGAGTGCTCACACCTATTCGTCATTCTTCCATTCATCCCTTGCTTCGGTTATCCAATAAGGTTGGATAATAGAAATGACACAAAGAAATGCTTCCAAATCCTCATTCTTTCTTGAGAGTGCATCTGTAAAACATTTTTCTTCCCTTTTTTGTAGATAATTTCAAAGTCATAACCCAACGTCTTTGTGACCCATTTTTGCTGCTCTTCTGAAGATAATCTTTGTTCCAAAAAGTATTTAAGACTACCATGATCTGTTTTACCTTGAAGTGCCTTCCCATTAGGTAATGTCTTCATTTATTTAGTTCATGCAGTATTTCCCACATTTCCTTCTCACAAATAGGTTTGTGTACATACTTTCCTTTGATTGGATGACTTTAAGAATTCACGAGTATTCCTTCTTGCATTAAAACAATACCAATTCCATTTCCTTAGGCATCACATTCCACAATAAATGTTTTCTGAAGTCAGGTGTAGCTAAGGCTGGTGCTTGGCACATTGCCTCTTTAAGATTTTCAAAGGCCTTAGTCACTTTTGGAGTCCAATAAAATGCATCTTTCTTCAATAGTGTTGTTAGGGGTGTCATTATTCTCCCATAATTCTTAACAAACTTGTGATAATACCCGGTCAACCGAAGAAATCCTCGAATATGTTTTATGGTTATGGGGATTTTCCATTCCTTAATGGCTTTAATTTTGTTAGGTTCTACCTTAACAGCCTCATGAGATACAATATGACCCAAATATTCCACCTCCTATACTCTAAAGAAACATTTGGAGGCTTTTGCATCTAATTATTTCTCCTCCAATAATTTGAGCACCCTATAAACATGTTGAACATGATCCTTTCAAGACTTGTTGAAGATTAATATATCATCAAAAAATACTAACACAAATTTTCTAAGGAAAGGTTTGAAAATGGAATTCATCAAACCTTGAAATGTTGAAGATGCATTAGTCAAGCCAAAAGGCATTACCAAAAATTCATAATGACCCTCATTGTTAGGTCCCTATAATACTAGTGTATCCCCCTTATTGTTATTGTTGTGTCCATGTAGCCCCCATATTGTTATTATTGTGCCCCATAGAATCCCACTATTGTTATTGTTGTGCCCTTACATTATTATTGTTATGTAGGCTTTGATTATATTTTGACCCCTTAAACTTCTATATATACAAAGGAGGTATTTTCATTTGTATCATCCAAGAATTGTTCATTTATGTAATGTAAAGGATGTTTCCCCCTTGAAGAGGATAATTTTTAAGTTGTTGATCTATATATTTGTGATCTGGTTGCATAACATTTTGTATTAGAGCTTTGGATTCTAGGGTTTCTCTCCTTCAAACAGGCCATCTTGGAATTTTCGCTATAACATTTTTTATAAGAGGCATCAGAAGCTGGAATTTTTACCACATGGAGCCAAAATCTCATAGAAATTCATGTAAAAATTTTAAATCTTGGTTCGCTATATTTTCATAGATATGTTCTGAGGAAGTTAGGCTTTTTGCAGGCTCTAGAATTTTGTCTCAAACAAGTAACCTAAGGAAAATTGTCATAGCTTTTGTTTCAGGCATCAAATTTGAATTTTGTAAAAAGTTGTTGAAATTAAATAGACTGTATCTTTTTGTCTAGCAATTTCATGGCCGAAGGTTAAAACACTGACACGTGGAATGCCATACAAGTTCACTCTACTAAACTAGTCCATAATCAGGTCATTGTGGGAGATTTGGCATAACTCTTTCTTGAAGAATCCAATCTCGATCAGACTTATAGGGTTGGAAATAGGACTTATATAGCTACCACGGGAAGAAATTTTAGAACTTGGAGATCCCAAATTATAGAGTTACAATCATTTCAAGTTCAAGCTCCTAAAAGAAAGAAAAATGTGTGTATTTCTAAAAAAATTGCATAACTTTTGTTTGAAAAATCAGTTGGGTGTGATTCAAGGGGAATATTGATGCATAGATACCATTGTTTGATTCAAAAATGCCCCGGAAAAATAATAATAATAATAATAATAATGGACACACCTAGTAAGCAACCAGAAATCTCTTCTATGACACATGAAGAAGAGGAAGAAATGCAACATGATATATCAAATTTACGAGACCAAGTGCAACAAATTTCGCTCTCGCGAAAAGTAAAAAAAAATGAATTAGAAGCCATGATCAATGTTAAGATAGATGGTATAAAAAGGGATGTGGGATTTTTGAATGATGGTTTAAAAGAAGACATGGAAGCAATGATGAATGTCAAGATAGAGGAGCTGAAGGAAGGTTTGGAAAAGTTGCTAGAAGAAGGGCGTCCCAGCAATGACAAGGCAATCCATGAAAATCATGATGAAGACAAAAGGAATATCAATTATGATTTTAGAGAATCCAATGTGGGGTTTAAGAACCACCGCATTCCAAAGATAGATATGAGGAAGTTTGATCGCAAGGATCTGGTAACTTGGATCCTACAAATGGAGAAATATTGTGATCTACATGATGTGAAACACTCACAAAAGGGAAATATTGCATATTTATATTTAGAACTCAATCAGTTTGTATGGTATAGATGGATTTTTTCTCGTAAACCACTTATCACCTTGTCAATTTTTACGGAGGAAATGATAGAACATTATGAAGATACAAAGAGCGACACCTTCTTTAACCAATTGATAAATCTCAAACAAAAGGGTTCAATGGCGGAGCACATTGAAGACTTCCAAAAATTGAATATTAAGATAACTGATATTCCATAGGAGAATAGGATTGATGTCTTCATAGGGACTTTAAAATATAACATCCAACATGAGGTTCGCCTTTGGCAACCTGATTCATTGGAGAAGGCATTCAAGGTGACAAGAAAATTTGAAAGTAAAATTATGGCAACAAGGAAGTCTATCACTCACAACTATAAAGATGGAAGTGTTGTTGGTCCTAGTATTCCACAACCTACAAGTTTGACACCACAACAATTGGAGGAAAAAATAGCAAAAGGGATTTTTTACAGTTGTGATAGAAAATACACTAAAGGTCATAAGTGTGCTGAGAAGAAATTATTTTACATAGATTATGAAGAGGAGGAATAAAAGGAACAAGAAACATCAAAAGAGGAGGATATACACCAGGAACCAACCCCAAAGAAAGAAGAAATGAATCTGGCCATATCTTGTAATACATTGGTAGGAATTACCACTCCTCAAACTCTCAAGATAGAAGGATAAATCAAGAAGAAAAAGGTAATAGTGTTGATTGATTCAGGTAGTACCCATAATTTTGTTCATTGTAATGTAGCCAAGGAATTGAATTGCTTCCTATATCTAGCAGCAAAGTGTCAAGTGATTGTTGCAAATGGAGGAACTATAAATTTCTCTGGAAAGTGTCATAATATCAAGCTAACCATGGGGAAATATGTATTGAATATTCCAATGCTTTTCACTCCAATGGGTGGTGCTGATGTTGTACTAGGAGTCCAATGGTTACAATCTTTGAGGATGATAACTTTCAATTTTCAAGAAATTTTCTTGATTTTTTTTTGGAAGGAAAGAAAGTTGATTTAAGGGGTATCACAGGGAAACCAAGAAATATAATGATCTCTAATGGCATGAAAAATATTTTGAAGAAATAACAACGGGGCGTAATTGAAAAATTATGCTCACTAGGGATTCAAACATCAAAATCATCTATTTCTCCAGATATCCAAAAAGTAGTGGGAAAACATTCCAAGGTGTTTCAAACTCACAAATTCCCCCCACCTATTCTTGATCATGGTCATCTGATTCACTTGATTCCAGGTAGTGTTCCTCCAAACTTTAGACCTTACAGATATCCTTATGCCCAAAAGAGTCGAATTGAACGTATGGTTGCAAAAATGTTAGATGTTGGTATAATTCAACCTAGTCAAAGTTCTTTCTTTGTTCTAGTAGATTGGTGCACAAAAAGGATGGATCATGGCATATGTGTCCAGACTATAGGGATGTCAAAAATATCACTATTAAATATAAATTTCCCATTCATGTCGTTAATGAGTTGTTGGATGAATTACATGGAGAAAATTACTTCACCAAGCTGGATCTTCATTTAGGATATCATCAAATTAGAATGAAGGTTGAAGACATTCTAAAAACAACATTAAGAACTCATGAGGTTCATTATGAATTTTTGGTCATGCCTTTTGGCATTACTAATGCACCTTCCACATTTCAAGGTTTGATCAATTCCATTTTCAAACCCTTCATCAGAAATTTTGTGTTAGTATTTTATGATGATATACCAATCTACAACAAGTCTTGGAAGGATCATGTTCAACATGTTGACAGGGTGCTCAAACTATTGGTAGAGAAACAATTATATGCAAAAACCTCCAAATGTTTCTTTGGAGTACAAGAGATGGTATATTTGGGTCATATTATATCTCATTAGGGTGTTAAGGGAGACCCTAACAAAATTACAACCATTAAGGAATGGAAAATCCCCACAACCATAAAGCATCTTCGAGGATTTATCGAGTTGACAAGCTATTATCACAAATTTGTTAAGAATTATGGGAGAATAGTGACACCTCTAACATCATTATTGAAGAAAGATGCATTTTCTTGGACTCCAGAAGCAACGAAGGCCTTTAAACATCTTAAAGAGGTAATGTTCCAAGTACCAGTCTTAGCTACGCCATACATCACAAAAACTTTTATTATGAAATGTTATGCTTCAGGAAATGGAATTAGTGTTGTTTTAATGCAAGAAAGAAGAGCCATTGCTTTTGAAAGTCATCCAATCAAAGGAAAGTATTTACACAAATATATCTATGAGAAGGAAATGTTGGTAATACTAGATGCACTAAAGAAATGGTGATCTTACCTAATGGGAAGACCCTTCAAGGTAAACACGGATACTTAAATACTTTTTAGGACAAAGATTATCTTTAGAAGAGCAATAAAAATGGGTGACAAAGATGTTGGGTTATGACTTTGAAATCATCTACAAAAAAGGGAAACCAAACTGTTGTTGCAGATGCACTCTCAAGAAAGGATGAGGATGTGGAAGCATTGATTTGTGTCATTTCCTTATCCAACCTGAGTGGATAACTAAAGCAAGGGATGAATAGAAGAATGATGAAAAGGTGTGGTCACTCATTAAAAAGTTGCAACAATATCTAATTACATCTGATACATTTAGATGGAAAAATGATTCATTATGGTACAAAGATCGTTTATATCTTTGTAAGAATTCCCAACTTAAACAAAAGATTCTTTTGGAATTGCACACCTCTCCCTTAGGAGGGCACTCAGGATTTTTAAAAACTTACCATAGGGTCAAGAAGGAATTTTTTTGGGATGACCTTAAATCTGATATTCATAAATTTGTGGCAGAATGTTTGGTTTGCCAACAAAATAAAGTTGAGACAGTTAAGACCCCGGGTCTGCTACAACCTTTAGCCATTCCAAGTCAGTGTTGGGAGGAGGTATCAATGGATTTTATCATAGGTTTACCCAAGTCTGAAGGAAAGAGTGTCATCATGGTGGTAGTTGATAGAATTACCAATTATGCACACTTTTGTGCATTATCTCATCCTTTTAAATCCAACACAGTTGCTTATGGAAACAATTCAAAAGATTCATGGAAATCGAAATATTATAGTAAGTGATAGAGATCCCATTTTCACTAGAAATTTTTAGACGAAATTATTTTCTTGTCGTGGTACTCAATTAGCTCATAGCTCATCTTATCATCCTCAATTTGATGGGAAAACTGAGATAGTGAACAAATGTTTGGAAGTATATCTTTGTTGCTTTGTATTTTTAAAAAAACGCAATGGGTCAAGTGGTTACCTCTAGTTGAATGGTGGTATAACACTTCCTTCCATACTGTAGCAAAAATGACCCCATTTATGGCACTTTACAGATATCATCCACCATCCATCACATCATCTTTAAGAGAAAATTCTAAGGTTCAAGTAGTGGAAGATCACATCGAGCATCAAAAACAAGTTCTCCAACTCTTAAATGATAACCTCACTCTGGCGCAAAATCGAATGAAACAATAGGCAGATCAACATCACAGTGAAAGTGTTGAGAAATGGCAACAAGAAATTCCAGTTTAATTTGTCCTTGAATTAAACTGTGAACTAAATTAGAATTCTATTCTCATAACAACTTAAAATAGTTAAATTAAGTTTATTAAACTTACTTAACTGAGGAAATTCAAGTTGGAAGTCTTTTGGAAGTCATGTATATGTTCTCCCTACTTTGTAGGAGTCTAGTGTGAGTTAATTGTGAGTCGTAAAATAGAAGACTTGATTTCATGAGTCAACTCAATTAAATTAGTTCTCAAACTGATTAAGAGAACTAATAGTGAGTTAAAAGTCACTGGTGACACTAATGAACTCCACCAGTGCTACTCTAGTTAACTAAATATTTACTCATCAGGAACTCATGCATGTCAATTCTGAGAAAGATCCAATTGAGACTAGAGTGTAGGGACATTGTACTATTTGTTTTAGTTTTTTCTGAGTTGCATTGATAGTGCATGCATTCATGAACTGATCCTTAAGGGATTGCACTATTCTTAGAGGCTTTATTTCCCTTTAAATACAAGTTATCCTTCATAAGAATTACACATTGGAATAGAGACTTGGAGAGATTTTGAAGAGGCTAAGATTTGGCCTTGAGCTTTCTTATGAGTTGGAGATTGAATTTGCTAAGTGTTGGGATTGTTCTAGAGAGAAAACACATTGTAATTTCATCATGATTTTCTGGATTAATACAAAACAGATAGTGGGGTTTTGAGTTGTGCCTTTCCCCAGATATTTATTGTGTTATGTGCCTTTGATTCTCTTCCTCTATATATTATTGTCTGCTTGATGTCTATGGGCTTTCGTTGTAAAGAGTAGAAGTAGATTCTTGTCTCTTGCTTTAGAAAATTGCATTAGCTTATGAATCTACAAGATTTTCAACATCCCTAGTGTTCCTCTTGATCTCATCCTACATCAAATCCGACCATAGTCGTTAAATGCTTTCATTGTCAAAAGATGGGTCACTTTACTACAAATTGTCCATTGAAGAAGTCCAATGAGAAGTCCTCGGGAGGAGCGGCGAGTGAGGCTTTGGCATCCCAATTCGAATTGGACTTTTCCCTCATTGCATGTGTGGTGTCTTCAATGATGCAAAGTGTCTGGTACTTAGACAATGGAGCTTCTTTCCACATGATTAGTGACAAAGAGTTATTCGTTGAAATGGAGGAGAAAGATCTCAAGATGCATATCAAAATGGGTGATGACAGTAAGTATAGTGTTACTAGTGTGGGAACTATTACTTTTCAGAGGGAACATGCGGCTCCACTCACCTTGAAGAATGTTATGCATGTACCCGGACTGATGAAGAACTTGGTATACATTGCCATGCTTGAGGATAGAGGCTATGATGTGATCTTTTCGAAAGGAAAGGCGTTCCTTCGACACATAGCCACAGGTCAAGTAAAGAAGATAGGGATTCGAGTTCAAAATCTCTATAAGATAGAGGTAGAGGATTATGTTGCTTTGAGTTCAAAAGTGGAAAAGATGTTGAGCCGAGACGTCAGCGAGTTATGGCACAGGAAATTGGGCCACTTACATCATGGGGCTTTGAAGATATTGCAAAAAATCTCTATCGGTCTTCCCAAAGGTACGCTTGAGCAAGTTGATACATGCAAGGGTTGTACTTTGGGAAAATACACCAAGTTTTCCTTTGGAGACAGAGACAGTCGAGCAAAGTATATTCTGGAGAGAGTGCTTTCAGATGCGTGTGGACCATTCTCAACAACATCGATGGCCAAACACATGTATTACGTTATATTTGTTGATGAATATTCTCGTAAATGCTGGGTATTTTTTATGCAGAAAAAGGATCAAACTTTCACAAAGTTTTTTGAGTTCAAAGCACTGGTAGAGAAAGAGTCTGGAAAGAAGGTTAAATCTCTACGAAATGATAATAGTGGTGAGTATGTCTCCAAAGAATTTAAGAACTTCTGTGTAGTGGAAGGGATTAAATGAGAGTTGACAGAACCCCATAACCCTCAAAGAATGGGGTTGCCGAGAAGAAGAACGGGAGCATAGTAGGGGCAGCAAGGGTGATGTTACATGATCAGGGCCTACCACTACACTTGTGAGCTGAGGCATGCAACATAATGGTTTATGTTTAGAACCGTAGCCCACATCGAATACTTGAGATGAAGACACCAAAGGAAGCTTATTCCGCTAAGAGGCCAGATGTTGGTCACTTCAGGATTTTTGGGTCATCAGTTTATTACCATGTGACCAAATATGCATGGAAGAAACTTGAGCCAACAACATAGTTGGGGATATTTGTGGGTTACACTGATACACCCCACAACTATCGAGTGTACATGTTGACCAGTCGAATGAAAGTGATTTGTAGGGATATCAGGTTCGGTGAGGAGAAGGCTATGCGAGTATCCCTTGAGAGGGAGCTTGAGCTACATGCAGATGAGTATATTTTAGCTCCTAAGGTTAAGGGGCCTTAGATTGATGTGGAGTAGCCACATGCAGAGGTTCAGAGAGTGGAGACATCCACTGAGGCAGAGTCTTCCAGAGAGGGAAGAAAGCACACTAAAGAGGCTGACAGATTGTTGGATGATGCATGGGAGAATGTGGGAGCACCCTCTTATCAGTGTAGACAGAGGAGGTCACCAGAGAGGTACGCTAGATACATGACACTTATGGGTGCATGTGTTGTGACAGAGCCATCTTCCTTTTAGGAAGCAGTGTAGCAGTCGATTTGGGTTGATGCGATGGTGGAGGAGTATGACTCCATAGTTCGAAGCAGTGGTCCCAAGATCGAAGGACAAGTCAGTTGTGAGCTCCCGTTGGCGTTACAAGGTAAAGAAAGTTGTAGATGGTAGTGTGGAGAAGCATGAGGCTAGATTTGTGGCTCGTGGCTTTTCATGGGTAGAGGGAATTGACTATGATGAGACCTTTACTCCTATTGCAAGGTACTCATCAATCAAATCTAGTTTGGCACTATTAACACATATGAGTTGGAAGATCCATCATATGGATGTGAAGATTGCCTTCCTCAATGGCATGATTGAGGAAGAGGTGTACATAGAGAAACCCAAAGGTTTTGAAACCTTGGACCATGAGTCACATGTGTGTCGACTCAAGAGAGTATTGTATGGGCTAAAACAAGCACCTTGTGCTTGGTGCACCAGGATAGATAGCTACTTCACTGGGTTGGGCTTCACGAAGAGTAAAGCGGATGCGCATCTGTATCACATAGTGGTGGAACGTAAGTTGTTGATCATTGTACTTTATGTAGATGATTTTATACTAATAGGTGATGATAAGCTCATCAAATATTGCAAGAAGGACCTTGCAAGAGAGTTTGAGATGAAGGACATGGGGCTCATGCATTACTTTCTTGGCATGGAGGTATGGCAGGGAGATGGGGAGTTGTTTGTATCTCAGGGAAAGTATGCCAATGAGATACTTAGGAGATTCCACATGGAGAGCAGTATATCCATGGAGACTCCTCTAGCTGGTAACTAGAGGAAGGAGGATGCTACTTCAGGGGAAGTAGTGGAAGCTACTGTTTACCGATATCTTGTCGGTTCACTCATGTACTTGGTGAACACACGACCAGATATGTGCTATGCAATTAACCAACTTAGTCAAGTGATGGTTAGGCCTACCAAGATGTAGTGGAAGGCATCAAGCATGTATTGAGATACCTCAAAGGCACTACTTAGTTTGGGTTATGGTACAGACAGATAGAGGGAGTGAAGCTTCAAGGCTTCACCGATGTAGATTGGGTAGGGATTCCATCCAACAGGAAGAGCACATCAGGAGGGATCTTTAGTATTGGGTCAGCGACAATTTCTTGGTACAACAAGAAATAGAGATCAGTTGCACTCAGTTCGGCAGAGGCAGAGTACATGGCTGCAAGTCAGGCAACATGTGAGGCTATCTGGATGAGGAAGATCCTGGTTGGTTTTTTTGGTCAGTAGATGGATCCGACAGTGATTTATTGTGATAATCAGAGTTGTATCAAACTCTCTGAAAATCTAGTCTTTCATGATCGGTCCAAGCATATTGATATTTGGTATCATCATCTCAAAGATTGTGTATTGAGGTGGATCATGTTGTTAGATTACATTCCCATAAAGGAGCAACATGTTGACATCTTAACAAAGGCATTGTCAAGATGTAAATTTGAGTTTCACAAAGACAAGATTGGGGTATTTTATAATCCCTTTCTTGTTGAGAGGGAGTGTTGAGAAATGGCAACAAGAAATTCCAGTTTAATTTGTCCTTGAATTAAACTGTGAATTAAATTCGAATTCTATTCTCATAGCAACTTAAAATAGTTAAATTAAGTTTATTAAACTTACTTAACTTAGGAAATTTGAGTTGGAAGTCTTTTGGAAGTCATGTATATGTTCTCCCTACTTTGTAGGAGTCTAGTGTGAGTTAATTATGAGTTGTAAAATAGAAGACTCAGTTTCATGAGTCAGTTCAGTTAAATTAGTTCTCAAACTGATTAAGAGAAGTGATTTAAAAGTCAATGATGACACTAATGAACTACACCAGTGCTACTCTAGTTAACGAAATATTTACTCATCAGAAACTCATGCATGTCGATTCTGAGAAAGACCCGGTTGAGACTAGAGTACAAGGACGTTGTACTATTTGTTTTAGATTTTTTTGAGTTGCACTAATAGTGCATGCATTCAAGAACTGATCCTTGAGGGATTGCACTATTTTTAGAGGCTTTATTTCCCTTTAAATACAAGTTATCCTTCATAGGAATTACACATTGGAATAGATACTTGGAGAGCTTGTGAAGAGGCTAAGATTTGGCCTTGAGATTGCTTATGAGTTGGAGATTGAATTTTCTAAGTGTTGGGATTGTTCTAGAGAGAACAAGCATTGTAATTTCATCTTTATTTTCTGGATTAATACAAAATAGATAGTGGGGTTTTGAGTTGTGGCTTTCCTCAGATTTTTATTATGTTATGTGCCTTTAATTCTCTTCCTCTATTTATTAATGTTTGCTCGATGTTTATGGGCTTCCGTTATAAAGAGTAGAAGTAGATTATTGTCTCTTGATTTAGAAAATTGCATTAGCTTGTGAATCTATAGGATTTTCGACAGAAAGAAGTTTTGTTGTAGGTGACTAAGTATTTATGGCTACAACCATATAAACAAATGTCTCTCAAGAAAGCTAAGAAGGATGATAAATTATCACCCAAGTACTACGGTCCTTAGAAGGTGTTGCAAAAGATTCGTACTATGGCATACAAATTGGAGTTGCTTGCATCTTCCTCAGTACACCCAGTTTTCCATGTTTCATGCTTAAAGAAGGTTATAGGTGATGAGCTTCCAGTTCAAACAGTGTTTCCAGAACTTGATGAAGAAGGAAAAATCATATTTGAGCCTGAAGCAGTCACGGAAACAAAAAATTGATAGTTGTGGAATCGATCAATTTCAGAGTATCTCATTAAGTGGAAGAACTTACCCACTGAAGATTCCACATGGGAGGATGATAATTTTATACAAAATCATCCAGAACTACTCAAGTGTTGAGAACCACTCTTTTTTTAAGAAGAGGGGCATGTTAGGTCCCTATAATACTAGTGTATCCCCCTTATTGTTATTGTTGTGCCCATGTAACCCCCATATTGTTATTGTTGTGCCACATAAAAACCCACTATTGTTATTGTTGTGCCCTTACATTATTATTGTTCTGTAGGTTTTTATTATATTGTGACCCCTTAGACTCTTATATATACAAAGGAGGACTTGTCATTTGTATCATCCAAGAATTGTTCATTTATGTAATGTAAAGGAGGTTTCCCCCTCGAAGAGGATAATTTTTTAAGTCGTTGATCTATTTATTTGTGAGTTGGTTGCATAACACATGAGTTATGAATATTTTTTTCGGAATGTCTTCAGTCTTCATTCTAATTTGATGATTTCCTAAACGAAGATCCAACTTGGTGAAGTAAATTTCTCCATGTAATTCATCCAATAATTCATCAATGACAAGAATGGGAAATTTATATTTAATAGTGGGCTTGGTGAGCTTGCTATAATATGGAAACATACGCCATGATCCATCCTTCTTGTGCACTAATACTACTAGAATAAAGAAAGAACTTTGACTAGGTTAAATTATACCAACCTCTAGCATTTATGCAACCATACGTTCAATTTTGCTCTTTTGGGCATAGGGATATATGTAAGGTCTGATCTTTGGAGGAACACTTCCTGGAATCAAATGAATATCATGGTCATGATCATAGATAGGTGGGAGGCCTTTCAGAGTCTCAAATACCTTGGAATGATTGTCCAAGACTTTTTGGAGATCCAGAGAAATAGATGATTTTGATGTTTGAACCCCTAATGGGAATAATTGTAAAATTATGCCTCATTGTTAATTATTCATAAGATTTGTCATGGCATTAGATCTAAATATCTTTCCTACTTTCCTTGCAATAACCCTTAATTCGACTTCCTTTCCTTCCCAAAAAAAATTCAAGAAAAGTTCTTGAAAATTAAAAACTATTGTCCCCAAAGATTGTAACCATTAGACTCCTATTACAACATCAGCACCACCCATTGGAATGGAAAGCACTAGACTATTCAATACATATTCCCCCATGGTTAGCTTGATATTATGGCACTTTCCAGAGCAATTTATAGTTCCTTCGTTTGCAACCATCACTTGACACTCGGGTGTTGGATATAGGAAGCAATTCAATTCTTTTGCTATCTTACAATGAATAAAATTATGAGTACTAACTAAATCAACCAACACTATTACCTTTTTCTTCTTGATATATCCTTCTATCTTGAGAGTTTAAGGAGTGGTAATTCCTACCAATGCATTGCAAGATATGGTCATATTCATTTATTTTTTCTCTAGGGTTGGTTCCCAGTGTATATCCTCCTCTTTTGATGTTTCTTGTTCCTTTTCTTCCTCCTCTTCACAATCTATGTAGAATAATTTCTTCTCAACACACTTATGACCTTTAATGTATTTTCTATCACAACTGTAACAAAGCCTTTTTTATCTTTTTTCCTGCAATTGTTGTGGCGTCAACCTTGTAGGTTGTACAAGGCTAGTAGAAGCAACACACTTCCATCCTTATATTTGTGAGTGGTAGACTTCCTTGTTGCCATAATTTTTCTTTCAAATTTTCTTGCCACTCTAAATGCCTTCTCTAATGAATCAAGTTCCCAAAGGCAAACCTCATGTTAGATGTTATACTTCAAAGTCCCTATGAATACATCAATCCTATGCTCCTCTGGAATATCAGCTACCCTAATATTCCATTTTTGGAAGTCCTCAATGTGGTTCGCCATTGAACCCTTTTGTTTGAGATTTATAAATTAGATAAAGAAGGTGTTTCTCTTTGTATCCTCATAATGTGCTATCATTTCCTCCGTAAAAATTGACCAAGTGAAAAGTGGTTTACGAGAACAAATCCATCGATACCATACAAATTGATTGGGTTCTAAATATAAAGATGCAACACGTACATTTTATGTGTGTTGCACATAATTTAGATCAAAATATTTTTCCATATGTAGTATCCATGTTACCGGATACTTTCCATCAAACTTCCTTGACATATCTAGCTTTGGAATGTGGTGGTTCTTAAACCCCACATTGGAGTCTCTAAAATCATAATTTATATTCCTTTTTTCCGCATCATGATTTTCATGGATAACCTTGTCACCACCGGGAAGCCTTTCTTACAACAACTTTGTCAAACCTTCCTTGAAACCTTCCATGTTTGCTTTCAAACCATTCATGTCCCATTTTAAACCATCCATGTCATCTTTGGTTGATTTTTGTGAGAGCAAAATTTGTTGCTCTTGGTCCCATAATTTTGATATATCATGTTGCAATTCTTCCCTCTTCATGTGTCATAATAGAGATTTATGAGGGCTTAATTGGTGTAGAATTCTTTTGTTTGGGAGGAATTTTAGAACCCAATACTAATATCTATGCTTCAATATTCCCTTAGAATCACTTCAAACTAATTTTTCAAACAAAAGTTATGCAATTTAAAATAAATAAATAAATAAAATTAAAAAAAAAACACACATTTTTCTTACTTTTAGGAGCTCGATCTTGAAACAGTTGTAACTCTGTAATTTTGGATCTTTAATGTATGAAATTCAGTCCTGTTGTAGACCTATGAATATTCTTTCCAATGCCACAAGTCAAACCAATATTGAATTCTTCAATATAGAGTTATGTCATATCTCCCAAGATGACCTGATTATGGGCTAGTTCAGTAGAGCAAACTTGTACGGAGTGTCACGTGTCACTGTTTTGACCTTTGGCCATGAAAAAAATACAATAGAAACTAAATTCTATGCAATTTCAGTCACTTTTTATGAAATTCAAATACGATGCTCAAAGAGAAAGTTATGACGATTTTCCATAGGTCACCTGTTTGAGATTGAATTTTGGAGCCTGCAAAAACCCTAACTTCCTTAAATAATATCTTCGAAAATATAGCGACCAAAAAAAAACAAACAAACAAACAAAACAAAACCAAAACCAAAAAACAAAACAAAACAAAACCAAAAAACAAAAAAATAAAAAAACAAAAAACAAAACAAAAAAACAAAAACAAAAACAAAACAAAAAAACAAAACAAAAAAAACAAAAAACAAATACAAAAACAAAAAAACAAATACAAAAACAAAAACAAAACAAAACAAAACAACTGCAAAAACCCTAACTTCCTTAAATAATATCTCCGAAAAAAAAAAGAAAAAAAAAAAAAAATATATATATATATATATATATATATATATATATAAACAAAAAAACAAAAAAAAAAACAAAAAAAACAAAAACAAAAAAACAAAAAACAAAAACAAAACAAAACGAAAAAACAAAATCAAAACAAAACAAAACAACAAAAACAAAACAAAACAAACAAACAAAAAAACAAAACAAAAAATCAAAAAAACAAATACAAAAACAAAACAAAAACAAAAACAAAAACAAAACAAAAAACAAAAAAACAAAAAACAAAAAAAACAAACCTCAAAATTCTATCTTCTTAAGCCTTGTAGAAAAAAGTTATAGCAAAAATTCCAAGATGATCTGTTTGAAGAAGCGAAACCCTAGAATCCAAAGCTCTGGTACAAAATGTTATGCAGCCAGCTCACAGAAAAGATAGATCAATATTTTATCTTCTTAAGCCTCGTAGAAAAAAAGTTATTGCGAAAATTCCAAGATGATCTGTTTGAAGAAGCGAAACCCTAGAATCCAAAGCTCTAGTACCAAATGTTATGCAGCCAGCTCACAGAAAAGATAGATCAATGACTTAAAAAATATCCTATTGAATGGGGGAACCTCCCTTAAATTACATAAATGAACAATTCTTGGATGATACAAATGACAAGACCGCCTTTGTATATATAGGAGGGTCATAATATAATCAGAGCCTAGAAGGTCATAATATAATCAGAGCCTACATAACAATAATAATGTAAGGGCACAAAAATAACAATAGTGGGCTTCTATGGGGCACAACAATAACAACATGGGGGATACATGGGCACAATAATAACAATAGGGAGCTACACTAATAAGGGTAATACACTAGTATTATAGGGACCTAACAATCCAATTGAATCTTGCTCCCTTCCTAAGCAAAGAAGTGATTGGACTAGCTATTTTTGAAAATCCTTCCACAAATCTCTGATAGTATCCTACCATACCCATGAAACCACACACTTCATGCACATTAAAGGGTGTTGGACATTATGAAAATGCATCAATATTTACTAAGTCAACAACAATGCCTTCACTGAAAATAGTGTGTCCAAGATAATGGATTTTTTATTGGAAAAAATAACATTTGGACATTTTGGCTTAAATCTTGTTTTCTCTCAAGCATTGCAATATCAATTTCAAGTGTTTCTCATGATCTTCATGGGTATTTGAATATATTAAGATGTCATCAAGGAACACTTGTACAAATTTATCCAATTACTTACAAAAGGCACCATTCATCAAACTCATAAACACTCCTGGAGTAGTAGATAACCCGAAAGGAACAACCACAAAATCATAATGACCAAAATGAGTTCGAAAGGTAGTATTAGGAATATCCTCTTCCTTAACTATAATTTGGTGATACCTAGATCGAAGATCAATGTTGGATAACATGGTGTCTCCCTTCATTTAATCAAATTGATCATCAATATGAGGCAAAGAATATTGATTTCAAACAGTTACTCGATGCAAATACCTATAATCAATATAGAGCATAAGAGATCCATCCTTCTTCTTTACAAATATTATAGGAGACCCCCAAGGTGAAACACTAGGCCTAATCATATCCCACTCCAATAATTCTTGAAGCTTCAATTACAACTCTCAAAGTCTAACAACAAAAAACCTATAGGGAGCTTTGGATATCGGTTATGTACCAGGATTTAGATCCATGGAGAAATCAATCTACCTCTTGGGAGATAAACCAGGAAACCCCTCTAGAAAGATGTCAGAGAATTTTGGAAAGGACAAAATATTTTTCAAGGGATGAAATCTCTCCCTCATTTAAAGTCATTACAACATACATTTATCATATTTTTCTTAGAATTTGCTTCAACTTCAAGGCCTAGATATGCCTTAAAGAAACATGTCTCTTTTCCCCATAGAGAACCATAGACTATCCCTCATCACTCAAAAATTGAAGGATTTTACTTTGAAAATTAAGCACAACCCAATGGAATTCGAGCCAATCCATCCCCATTATTACATCGTAATGTCCAAGTGATGTCACATAAAGATTCACATGTGTGACACACATTCCCAAATCTAAAGGACACTCATGCACTACGCATTATACCTTTTGAGAATGCTCTAAGGCCATCTTGACCTGATCAAAATAATTTTTCTTTGATACCATATGTAAGGTCCCACCTTACCAACTAATAGAAATATAGATGTAAAGGTCATATTTAACAAAAGACCCGAAATACAACATTTTTTCGTTCTCCTTCAAATGCTATACTTAATTCTTCATAAGGAAAAGAGAAGATATATTGTCAAATTACCACAAAAAAAAATTTACAATTTTAATCATTTCAAAACAAAATTAAATCTAGATCAATCAATAACATTAAAATAAAATATTGGAGTATAATCACACAATTCACACTTTGACTATATTATATCCATGATTAAACTGTTGAAGACATTCCAAACCACCCAATGGTATTCACTATACCTTCATATTTTTATTCATCTATAATTAATATAAAATAATGCATTTAGATCTCAACAAATTCATTTTATGAATCTTTAATCCATTTAACTTCAATAACACATAATCAATCTTCCTTAATCATGTCCGTGAGATTCCATCAAAATAATTTGTTCATTCTAACAAGAATAATTACTTAGCTCATAGATATATGTTAGTATGGATTCCACACCCATATATAACCTAAGAAAATATAAATTTAAATTTCAAGTCATTTAAGCCTCTTGTTTATTAAGGAGGTCATACCACAACCTAGAATTTGAGTAATTTCAAGTTATTTGATGCAAAATGTCAACCCAAATTACACAAATTAACACAAAATCATGTCAGAGAAGTCATAGGAATTCCATTCTTACTTGTTAAGAATGTATTCCCAAATCATATTTAACACATCAATTTAATGCACATTCACTAATTGTGAATCTACATTCACAGTTAAAAGTGACACCCTTCAAGGTAACTTTTGTTAAGTTTTTGTTAGTGTAGATAATAAAATATTCAAAAAATTAACATGATGAACTCAATCGTCATGTTAATTGAATCTCAACCTTACACTTGTTACACATTCCCAAAGCACACACACCAAAGTCATCATACCATAGTCCATATTAAGCCAATATTTTTCTTGGTATGTGTAATTTCAACTAGTAAAGATGGCTATTGAGCCCATATCACATTGATAATGATGCATTAAGCATATATGAAACCATGAATTCACTCCACATATCTCACTCACCCATTGACAATCAAGCCATTCACATGCTTGGATTTAACCCCAACTTCTCAAGCACATCCTTTCACAACATGTCTTTAAGTTCTTTAACATATTTCTAATAATTTGTTTTAACAAAAATACAAAGGAATATAAGAAAGAATTCTTATTTTTTCATGAGTTTGTAAATGAATTAGTATAATAATAATAAAAACAACCCTCATGCAACCAATATGCTTCCAAGTAAACATACATGCAAAATCAACATTCATACATCAACCTACAAGCAAGCATGTTGGCCCATTAGGCCCTAATGTTGTAGCTAGGCATGGAGCCATAACTTATTTGCTCTTTCTTTTAAATACATGTATTCCATTCCACTTTCATATGCAATTCTTGTTACACATTCCCAAAGCACACATAGCAAATTCATCATACCATAGTCCATATTAAGCCAATATTTTTCTTGGTAGGTGTAATTTCAACTAGTAAAGATGGCTATTGAGTCCATATGACATTGATAATGATGCATTAACCATATATGCAACTATGCATGCACCCCACATATATCACTCACCCATTGATAATCAAGCCATTCACACCCCTATTGTGCACTTATACTGACTCATTAAGGCTCTGCACCCTTGCCCTATATCTAGGACTCCACATCCTAATAGAATCAAGACTCAATGCCTTGATTTATTCCAAAAAGTTAGAACCCTGCACCCTATTCTTTGCCTCAACGTATTGATTGTGAGCTCAGACACTTATGATGATCTCGTGGCAAGGTCTTGTTTCCCTCAGACCTAGACACATCATAACCCTGTGGATTAAAAGTATGAATTAAAATCCATAATGAATTAATTCAATCACACTTTCCCTAATGTATACGTGACATACATAACCATTCATTATTTCAACATCCCACTCAGCAAGTAACTAAGTTCCCTACCAAATCCTGCTAAATACAAGGTCAAGCATGCATAATGATATAAATCATAGATCATCAACAAGATTATGGTCATTTAACTATTCCACATAGTAGCTTTCGTTCACATGTCTCAATCGCATGTCATAAGCTAGATATAAAACCAAAAATAAGACGTACATCGATGTACATAGTCAATCACATAACCACACATAATATGAGATATAAGCATGTAATATATACAACAGTGTTTTCCCCCAATCAAGTGATTGATCCAAGTCCACAACATATAAGTATGACATACGTAATTTGTCAAAAATCACCATCATTAGGGTTACAAAATTGTATTAGGCATAATAAAACACTACAACTTCGTTGAGATTATGACTTGATATACTATATTTATGAGAATTAAACATCATATCATTAGCTTTCCCATAAAGAGATAGATATAAATCAAGAGAGATGATCTCCCTTGGCATACCATTGAAAAAAATAAGAATGGCATCCTCAAAGAGTAAGTGGGTAACAAACATAGTACCAACAATAAGTGTGCCATGAAAACCCCCTCTTCTTTTAGCTTCAGATAGGAGGCGACTTAGCCCTTTGACCACCAACAAAAATAAGAGAGGAGAGAGGGGAAAACCCTATCTATTTCCCCTTTAGGCATGAGAAAATGGGGATGTTGAGCCATTTATGAGGACTACAAAGGAGACTGTTGGATGCAAATCATTACCCAGTTGATGAAGCTAATGTCAAATCCCACATGGGTGATAAGAAGATTTAGATAAATATACTTGACTTGATCAAAGGCTTTTGATAAGTGGATCCTGATCTTTGATCCCTTTGAATTTTGAGCTTTAATTTTATACAACCCTTCTTGGGACACACCTATGGCTTCATAGAATTGTCTTCCTTCTAGGAAGGTGAATTGCTCCATAGAAATGGATCTAGAAAGGACAAGCTTGAGCCTGGAGGCTATGATTTTAGTAATAATATTGTAAATGGTGTTGCATAAGGTGATGGGATGGAAGTCAAAAAAAAAAATACGGGATGATTCGATTTGGGGATGAGGGCAATGAATGCAGAATTGAAGGCAAGGCGAATTTTTTCCTCCCTTTTAGATTTTTTAACCATAGCCAGAAGGTCATGGCTTGTAATATCATAGATATCTATAATAATAATAATGATGGTACCACCAGCAGGCCTAAGGATCTTATCATTTTGGAAAATATGCATAATAAACTTTAGCTCCTCCTCAAAAATTTCTTCCATTAAAGCTATATTATCCACTTCCTCAACCATTCTTGGAAAAAGTTGTGTGATGCAGATTACTTACACTATTGAAGCTTCCATTGGAGCTTGAAAGAGTTGACTGAATTGATTTGTTGCCATGTGAGCCAATCCTTCAAAAGAGGAGACATGCTCGCCATGGGAATCTTGGAGACTCCATATGGTATTGACCATTTTCCTTCCTTTTGCATAGGATTAGATTTTTTTGTGTTTTCATCCCAACTTTTCAAATGCCATTCTTCTTCCCTTGTAGCAAGAGTTTATGTTTTCCTTTTTTCCAAGTTAACGAGCACCCCTTGGAGTATTGGAAGGTGAATCCTTCCTCAACTAAGTTTGCAATATCCAAGATCTGATTTTCAGTTGTTTCCAACTCCCTCACTTCGATTGCTTTCTTGTCTTTTTCCCATTCTTTCGTTTTTTATTTAATAAATTTGACGTTTGTTGCAAAAGGGAAACAATCAAGGCCATTAAGAGAGGGTTAAAGAAATACTAGGGATATTTGATGAGAAAGAAGTAATCCTCTTCTTTAAGCCATGAAAAATTCATTTTAAAAGGGATCGCAAGCTTCTTGGAGTGGCCATTTAATTCCAAGAAAATAGGTGAGTGATCTAAAATTCCCCTAGAACCATTCTATTGCTTTATCAAAATGAGAGAATCCACCAAGGATTTAGATAGGAGGAGGCGGTCTATTCTTTTGAAAATTATGTCATCCCCGGTTCTACGATTCCATAAGATAGGGGAAAGTTTAATAGGTTCCACATCCACCAAATTGCAATGGACCAGCCGATTTCTAAAGAAATCCACATGGGGGTCCAACATTTCTCAAGGACCCCATGATTTCGAGGACCCAATGAAAAATTTAGGTCACTTCCTATAATCGGTGAGTTAGATCTAAAAAAAGGATTATTTAAGAGATTGTCCCAAAACACCTTTCAATTTTGGGAGGGACATAAATTTTGATCAATACCATAAAAAAACCTTCACTTCCAAGTAGGATTTCATACTCTAGAGGTTGGTTAATCTAATATCTCTTGAGAAATATCCTATCGCCATCCCCCCAAGCACTCACTAGCATCCTGGGTTGTTAAACTCTAACCCACCAGTAAGTATTCTAGGAATTTAATGATATAAGTCTCGCAACGTAGAGTCTCCTAGAGGAAAATGATGTCAAGTTCATTTGCTTTGATTATTCTCTTGAGAGCCTACTTGTTTTGGGGGTAAGCCAACCCACTATAGTTGAATGAGAGTAGTTTCATGTTGAAAACCCAATAGGGGGTAGGCTTTCTTTAAGGGCCCCTTTGATGGACATTTGTTTTCCCATTTCCATGTTTTCAAAAGCTCTCTATTTCACTTTAAACAATAAATAGTTTCGACCACGACCTTTAAATTTGAAGGCAAGAGGAGAGATAAGTCCAAAACCCCAGACTACACTCTCCTTCTTAGAAATCACCTACCTAGAGCAAAGGTTATAGAGAACATCCTCAAGGAAAAATATGTTTGAATCAGATGGATTAGCTAAGGTCGTGATGAAGATGGAATCAACTGGGGCATAGGGGAAAGGATATAGAGCCGAAACTAGGTGAGAAGGGGAAGACTAGGGGTGGTGGAGGGGGGGATATATAAGAGGACAGAGAGGTTGCCGAGATAAGGGGCGAGGAGGCAGGGCATGCACCACCGCCAAGAGGGGTGGAATTTGAGGGAGTAGATCTTGCATTAGGGGGACCTCCAAAGTGAGGAGAGGAGAATCGACCAATGGAAGATCCAGAGTGGGGGAGGGGATTAATGTTAATAGATTCTGAAGAACCGGTGTCATTTGAAAGGAAAATAAGGGGGTTAATGTTAATAGATTATGAAGAAACATTGACATTTGAAAGGGAATGAAAAGGAAAGGGAATGAAATGGTATCATTCATTCATAAAAAGGAGCCTGATAGGCACAATTGTTATGGCGAACAAATCATTCTTGCAGACAAGAGCGATCTCCCTAGGTTCAAAAGATATCTAGTAACAAATAGAACAAGTGACTACTACATTTCCTTAATTTACAACTAAAGTATGAAATATGAGATATACAATAGCCTCTTACCTTTCTACGAAATTCCTATGGAAGTCCTTTTGATGCTTTTAAAAGATTTTCCTCATCGCTTCACAGGAAGACCTGCATGAATAGAAACAAACATGGCATAAAAGCATAGTGTAGATAAAGATGAAACACAAAATTAATGAAAATTGCTACATAGCATATATCATAATATTAAACCAATATTTTGTTATAAACTATGCAAAAGATCAATGAGCTTTCCAAAGAGCATTAAAACAAGTTCAATTAGGAAAGAAACAGTTGCTTGTATTAATTTGAACAAGAAGAAGCAATACAAACTTGCCTTTATGATGTAAGCCTCCTCCTAATGGTCTCCAATCCTCCTCTTAAGTGAAAAGCTTTCCATCCCTATTCCAACAACGTAAGTTTACATTCATAAGTCCCTCCCTCACCCTCTAGTCTATGTTGAATTTATAGGGCAAGAGGAGGATGTTTGAGATCCTCTTATTAAGGGATGAGATCCTCAAAAGGAGGGATTAGGGTTCCACAAAGGGAGCACGTTTGTTCCATGAACAAAGGGATGACGCCCAAGTATGTAGAGGCTTGAGGCATTCATTTTGGAAATATTCCTCCAACAAGGCTCTAGAAATCACTTTTTATTTTTACTCTTGTTTAGATATTTGCACAGTTTTCAGTGGAAGACAGAGCACAAAATTTCACTCGCCAAAATGGTCAAAACTGCATTTGTGCGGATACTGGATAGGGAACTATGCAAGTGCTTAAAACTGAGTTTTTGAGTAATGTAATCCAGGATTTTTGTTGTCTTTGGGATTTTTTTGCTTCCAACATTGTAGGGAAATGCTTGGAACACTTCATCGAATAGCGAGAGATACAGATTAGTGGTAATTTTCCTAATGGTGACAAAATTACGTGTAACATATTTCCCCTAAAATGAAAAGTCGGAAAGGATGTTGAGGACTGAAACACTTTATCATGCCAAAGTTTGGATTAGAGATAAATTGGTTGGAGACCTGAAAAAACCATCAAGGATTATGATACAATATCTTTATATAATCATCACTAAGGTAGGCATTCCCATACTTAGAGTAAAAGTATCTCAAAGAATCAGTATGTAAATAAATGAAGACCCATGTCAACAGTAGACACAATATGGACGCAACCATCAAATATGGATCTATTTTTTCAATCATGAATATATTGAAACTTCACGTAGCCTGGATAGTTGAAACTAGATCCAGAGTCTTGGTCTTCATCTCTATCGATCCATAGTACGAACCTAACCATTCGATACTTTAAACATGGTAGAAACCACCTAATTACCAGTCAATGATGTGAACCGTTAACAAGTGCGAGAGAAACCACCAATAATGACAATGGTTCTCAAGGTACTCCAGTATAATCTATGGAGTGTGATTAAATGTCTTGAAGTCGAACACTCATAGAATCATTCGATCAAAGTTCAATGATGAGAACCTATCGTCGAAGGCGAGAAACTGCCATTAATGCATGCAAGCTGGAAGAATTTACAGGGTAAGTTCCTTAAATAGAACCCTAAAGGACACCGCTCACAAACAGATCATGGATCAGTACACCAGTATTCTTGACGTGGTTAAAAACCTCAAAGAGGGAAACATTCCATGGCCTGAACCAACGCTGCCACTTCAGGAAATTTATTAATGTAAAAGAAAGAAAATTTACATAAGCTTCTCTCATAAACGGTCACCTAACAAATGGCCCTCCATACTCTTTAAATCGATATCATGGACCAATCAGGTGTTAAGCCATGGATCAAGTGTCAGTAATACTGAGGAGAGAATGAATCGTTGGATCACTTCATGTTTAGAACATATCGTGACCGTCAAATTGTAAGTTACAAAAAGTACATGCTAAAGAAACACACTTTACCTAACTATACACTAGACCAAGTTACGCTTAATTATTTCCTATGTGTCGGAATATCCTAACATAGGTTTCAAGGTATTGAAGGAGGTTTCTAAGTAAACTTCCTATATAATGAGCTGAAGTCGATAGGAAGTGTCCCGTCACAGGAGGGCCTACAACACAAAACTCATGTCAAGTTTTGAAGAACAAATTTTGAGTGATTCAGGACTGACTCGGGGATGGTCGACGCAATTGAAGGCTATTAATTGCAAGGTAATTTTAACTGAGGTTGAACTTCTCATGAACATCTTGGCGACATAACATTTTGAATTGGTATCATTTGACTCAAACATAAGGCCCAAAACCAATCTGAATACTTTCAATAAGGTGTGATCAATTGAGAGACAAATGGATTTCCCAACCCGGAGACAAAAGTGACAGAGTGTCATGTTCAAGAGAGACATAATGTATTCTAACAATATAAAAACAAATGTTTTTTTCCAATTCCCCCCACCACCATTACTGGCAAGTGCCTCTTTATTTTTATGCAAGATTAAGGAGGATAACATATGCTTGTCCGGTAATCTCATCATTCAGATCATTCCTTCTGAGTATTTTAAGGGAACCCTCCGGTAATCTCATCATTCAGATCATTCCTTCTGAGTATTTTAAGGGAACCCTAGGAAGGAGTGGTTTAGTCTCATAATGATTGATGAGTCCTGCAATGTTTATATTTTACGAGTCAAGTCAAGGGATAACTCAATGTCATTTTCATATTTAAAGAGTTTAAAAAGTACACGAAAAGAAAACTCATTCAGCTCTTTCAACGTAAAGTTTTAATGAGCCCAGAGAAAGTAAAGCTTAGTGTTTTTCATATTTAAGGAGTCAAGAAAAAACAGAAGTAAACTCTGAAATGTCCTTTTTCATAGATTTAGTCTCTCAAGCCCGGAAAAGGGTAAAATAATGCAGGAGAGAACTCTTTTGACCATGATTAGTCAAAGTATACCATTTTCATAAATAATCCACATGATCCGTAAAAGGGGTAAACTTATATCAAGCAAACGTTTTTCATTTTCTTTAACGAGTTCGAAATAACCAAGCATTCTTGACAATCTTTTCACGTTTGTGAATCAAAAAATAGCTTAAAGATAACTCTAAGGTTTCACTTTTTTGTAATTTTTTAAGAGTCCGAAAAAGCGATAAAAGTTTACTCGTTGCCAAAATGATTTATTTTCATGATTAAACCTACAAACTGCACATTCAAGCCCAAAAGCATCATAAATTCTCAAGAAATAGTAAAAAACATTAAAAAATTTGAATTTTAGAAGCTAAAGGCAAAAAATATTATTTTCATAGCCTATTTTTCTTATAAAAGTCAAAAAGTGAAAAATCCTTTACCATTTTACTTTTACCATTTGGGAGCTCTTTGAAAATGCATTTTCACCCAAAAATTCAACAACATATTGTGATCAGGCCGGTGGACCATTTCACAAGTCGTTTTCTTGAGGTAGAAGATCACCCCTTACTCTTCACATTGATAGTTTTCATTTTGCATTTTATTGGTGATTTTTGTGTTTTTGAGAGTTTTTAATAATTTAAAATGTGCCTTCGTGTTTGCGCAGTTCCTCTTCATCAGGACTGTGCAAACCCATTTTTTTCCACTACTGGAAAAACACGATTTATGCAGTTTACGTACAAGGGAACTGTGCAAATATGCACTATCCCTAAAAGGAAATTGTGCAAGGCGACTAAGGCTTTTAAAAATAATGAAAAAACGCTCAATTTTTTGCAAAAATCTTCTATATTCTTCTTCTAACCAATTTCCATCATTGATTTCAAGTGTTTCAAGTGTTAAAATGGAATGGAGAGAGAGAGAACATGATGCTCAAGATGTTGAGGCTCTGAATGATCCAACTACATTTCAAGCTTTGAGAAACTGTGGTTTGCTCAAATATTTTATGATTCCAGGGATGAAAGCCCAAGTGGATCTATTGACATGGTTGGTAAGAGCTTGGAATGTCCAAGAACAATGTTTTCTTATTGGAGATCAAAGACTCACCATTGATGCCAACAATATCTATTTCTTAACGGGACTCTCACGTCATGGCACTGATATTTCATTGTTTGGAGGTAGGTCAGGTGGTGAACCAACAAAAGCTTATTTAGCCCAACATTGTGCTCCTAGGTCCAAACTTACTGGTGGAAGAATTGAGATAAAAGACATCCAAATACTTCCACGTAGGACCATTGCATTTATTGTTGCTTGGTTATGTTGGTTATGTAGAAGTATTGCACTTCACCTTATTACCAAAGCCCAAATGAAAAATTCACTAGAGTGCTTGCAGCCCACTATGTTTAACTAGTGAGAAGGAGTTTCTATCAATATCAAAGGGCAACACACTAAAGCAAAGAATGGAAAAATAAAGAATTTTGAATATGGTGCTATAGTTATATCATTTGCTCTAGAAAGGATTCCTCTCCTTTTCCCACAGGTGTCCATGGGGATGGGAGGATCACGAGATCCTTGCATGCTACAGTGGGTTACATTGATGGCCCCCCACGGTGGTGGTAATGGTCTGGTGGTGAAATATACTCCTACATTTTCATATGGTTGAACCGCCAGATCATCATGATTGAGGATTACCCATATGCAGGTATGGATTATATGGGTGATCCAGAAATCCCACTCCCTGCAGGAATGCAATGGGGTGACATAGGTAAAAAATATCATTTTGGTTGAAAAAAAAAATTGCATCCAAAACTAATCATCTAAAATAATCTTGCAGATGTGGAACCAGTTAGACTGGCAGTGATGCAATGGTTTAAAATATGTGATGAATAGCGAGCTCCTGTAGCACATAACCTAGAGGCGACAAAGGCTTTGACCGAGATTGAGCATAACATAGAGAGCTTGACTCTAGATATCCCAGATATTGGGATTGATGATTTCCCTTTTCATTACCAGAGGCATACAGTAGACGTACCTGGGCAGATTAGGCATCAGTTACGACGAGTAGCACGTGCGATTGTCTGTTATAATGATCATCATTCTTAGTTACTGATGATAGGGATATATTTTGTTTTTTGGTTTATTAACATGTTCAGATAATAAAGGCCATAGGGCCTCATATGTCTTGGATAACATTTTTGTAAACTCAAACTTTTTACAAACATGATGACTAATGAAAGCTACTTCTATTTGTTTAGCTTATTTTGTCCAATAGGTGAATGACTATTGTTTTTCTTTTTACAAATATTGTTAGAAAACTATATATTACAGAGCAATGGAACACATAAAATATTGCAGAAATATAAACACAGAAAACACATAAAACAGGAGAGACACAGATATACATGGTTCACCCAGTTTGGGCTACGTCCACGGAGAAACAGCCAGTCCTTCCTTTTATGTTATCCAGCAAACTGAAGAGATACAACCTATAGCAAATTCGTTGTAATTCCCTCTTCGATCTCAATCTCCTTTCTCTTCCTCACTCCGAATACAGATCTACATAGACGTAATAAAATTCCCTCATATATAGCGAGGGGTTGCCTTCTATGGCAAAAAACCCTAAATTAAACATAACTTCTACCGTCAGATCTTCGCCTTATGAACGGCCTAGATTGACTATGAAATTACAACATTTTATACGGCAATTTTACATCTATTTTTAGCTTCGGGGGTGATGTCCTCCCAAAGGTCATAGTCACCCCCCCTGGACCCCCCCTACAGCGAATATTTTATAGGCGGCATTGTCGCCCCATTATGAACTAGGGTCCAATGCGGCGATATCTTTGAATACAGAAGATAATCAAGCTCCACACCCAACAATCTCCCACTTGGAGACTAATTATAGCAA
This sequence comes from Pinus tabuliformis, assembly GCA_031772625.1. NCBI lineage: Eukaryota > Viridiplantae > Streptophyta > Pinopsida > Pinales > Pinaceae > Pinus > Pinus tabuliformis. Next base: position 1,211,046,280 of record CM062817.1, on the reverse strand, counting down.
CTCCACTGCTGCTTCATTTGCTAGACAATGACTCCACTTTGGACCTAGTTTTTTCTCATCTTCTTCATCATACTTGAAGACCAACTGAAACTGAGTAGATTCTCAGTTTCTCCCTAGTTACAACTTTTGTTAACATATCTTCAGGATTCTAGCTAGTGTGTATCTTTTCTAGCTTCAATTGTCCATCTTCCAATGCTGACCGTATGAAATGGTACTTGAGTTGTATATGTTTAGTCTTGGAATGAAATGCAGAGTTCTTTTCAAGATGTATGGCGCTCTGGCTGTCACTTTATAACCTACCCAACTCCTGTTTCTTACCCAATTCATCCAGAAACCTTTGTAACCAAATAATTTCTTTACTAGCCTCTACAGCAACAACATACTCTATTTCTTTTGTTGAGAGTGCAACAACACTTTGCAGTTTTGAGACCCAACTAACAATTGTTCCACCTACAGTAAACACATACCCTATTGTGCTCCTCTTGTTATCTCTATCACCCGCCATATTTGCATCAACATATCCCTGTAGAGCAATGTTTGAACCACCAAAGCATAATGCTTGATTTGTGGTACCTCTCAAATCCCTGAGAATCCACTTCACCGCCATCCAATGTTCTTTTCCTGGATTGTTCATGTACCTGCTTACAACTCCAACTGCATGTGCAATATCAAGTCTTGTGTAGACCATTGCATACATTAAGCTTCCAACTGCTGATGCATATGGAACTTTAAACATATGAGCCATTTCTTCCTAAGTATTGAGAAACTTCTCCTTACTTAATTTGAAATGGATAGCCAAAGGTATACTAACTGGTTTTGCATTCTACATATTAAACCTTTTCAACACCTTTTCTATGTACTCACTTTGAGACAATGTTAATTTGTGATTCTTCCTGTCTCTAGTTATTTTCATACCAAGGATTTGTTTTGCAGCACCCAAATCCTTCATTGCAAATGAGTTTGCCAATTTTCTTTTGAGAAAATTTATTTCCTGCATGTTAGAACCTACAATAAGCATGTCATCTACATACAATAACAATATAATATAGCTGCCATCATTTTGCCTTTTGAGATAAACACAATGATCAGAGTGACATCTAGTATAACCTTGTTCAAACATAATCCTGTCAAATTTTAGATACCACTACCTTGGACCCTGTTTTAAGCCATAAAAGATATTCTTCAACATGCACACTAGTTTCTCCTTCCCTTTTACCTCATATCCTTGTGGCTGCTGCATATATATCTCTTCCTCCAAATCCCCATGGAGAAAGGTTGTCTTTACCTCTAATTGCTCAAGATGCAAGTCTTCAGCTGCTACTAGACTTAAAATAGTTTTGATTGAAGTCATTTTAAAAACTAGAGAAAATATCTCATCAAATTCTATGCCCTTTTTCTGTGTAAACCATTTCACCACAAGTCTAGCTTTATACCTTTTTCTACCTCCATCTTCTTCCTTCAACTTGTAAACCCATTTATTCTGCAATGTTGTTTTACCTGCAGACAACCTCACTAAGTCCAAAGTCTAGTTATGTGCTAAGAAGTCCATCTCTTCTTTCATGTCTTGCTCCCACTTCTTCCTGGTTTCTACCTGTAGTGCTTCTTCATAACATTCTGGTTCACCAGAATCAGTCAACAATACATACTATAATGAAGGAGAGTATCGTTCAGGGGGTCTACTTATCCTGGTAGATCTTCTAACACCACTTTCAAGTGTTTGAGGTGCTTGTTGTTGTTTTGGTTATTGTTCTGGATGTTGATCATTATGATTTTCAAGCACCATCACTTTTTCTATGATCTCGTCAAGCACTATGTATTCTTTGTTTTCTTTTTCCTATTTCTTTTCCTGCAGTTGATCCTTATAGAAAACCTTTTCATTGAATATGACATCTCTGCTCCTAATGATTTTGTGTTTTTCATAATAATAAGAGCGATAACCAAAATCATTAACACCATATCCAATAAAAGTAAATTTCTTTGATTTTGCCTCAAGCTTTGTTCTATTTTCTTTATTAATGTGGACAAAGGCTTCACAACCAAAAGTTTTTAAAGATGAGTAGTTTACATTTTTACCTTTCCATGCCTCTCTGGAATACCACCATCCAAGGAACTTGAAGGCCCTTTGTTTATTAGATAAACAATTGTATCTACAACATCTGCTCAAAATTGAAATCTAATGCACCTTGAACGCTCCATGATTGTCCTGATCATCCTTTCTGACACTCCATTTTCTTGTGGTGTTCCTGGAACTGTCTTCTCTCTGCAAATTCCATTCTCTGAACAGTACCTATCAAACTCTTTGCTACAATATTAACCTCCATTGTCTGATCTGAGACCCTTCATCCTTTTTCCTGTCTCATTTTCAACCAAAGCTTTCCATTTCTTGAAAGTATCAAATACATCAGATTTATTTTGAATACAATAAATCCAGGTTTTTCTGGTTGCATCATCAATAAAAGTAACATAATAACGAGAGCCACCAAGAGATGATACCTGAGCAGGTCCCCATACATCTGTATGCACAAGCTCTAATTTTTCTCTCTTTTTTTCTTTCCCAACTCTGAGGAATCTAACTCTCTTCTGTTTTCCATAAACAAAATTCTCACAAAATTTTAAATCAACATGCTTCAAACCCGGCAACAAATTCCTTGAGTGAAGAATTTGCATCCCCTTCTCACTCATGTGCCTGAACCTATGATTCAACAATGTCGTATCTTCTCCTGTAGAAGTTAAAGCATCAACAGAATTAGAAATACCATTGCATAAATACAATGTACCAACCTTTTCTCCTTTTGCTATTACCAGGGGTCCTTTAGTGACCTTCTAGGTTTTATCTATAAAAGTAGTCACACAGCCTTCACCTCTGAACTTCCCTGATGAAATAACATTTTTCTTTAGATCTGTAACATGCCTTACCTCCTTCAATAGTCATTGATTTCCATTCTGTTGTTTTATGAAAACTGTGCCCGTCCCAATTATTTTACAGGGTTTATCATCACCCAATCGAACCTGTCCAAAATCTCCTTAACATAATCATGAAAATGTTTCCTATCAGGTGTGGCATGGAATGAGGCCCCTGAATCTAACACCCAAGCATCAATAATATTTTCTAAAGAAAGAATCAAATCATCTTGCAACACATCACCTGTCACATTCGCTTCATGATTGTTTTCTTGTTGTGCTTCTCCTTCTTTTCCCTTCCGAGACTTGCAGTGTTTCTTCAGGTGTCCTTTCTTCCCGCATTTCCAGCACACTATCCCCAATCTAGACTTGGATCTATCTTTCCTTGACTTACTGCGATATCCTGGGCTCTTTCCTCTTTCCATTTTTCTTCCCCTATTCTCTGCAGTCAAAGCAGTACCTGATGTCTCACCAGAGCTTTTCCGTCACATTTCCTCACTAAGAATTCCAGCGACAACATCAGCAAACTTTAAAGTACTAGATCCAAAGACAGAGTTACTAATGGCCATAACTAAAGCATTCCAACTTTCTGGCAATGAGCAAAGAAATAATAGAGCCCTAACTTCATCATCAAAAGTTACCCCTACAGAACTTAACTGACTGGTAACTGTATTAAATTCATTTTAATGATCAACAATAGATCCACCTTCTAATATTTTCATATTAAATAAACGCTGCATAAGAAATAACTTATTTGAGGCCAAGGGTTTTTCATATAGTTTGGCCAATGTTGACATTAAACCCTCTGTTGTCGTTTCCTTTGAAATATTGAACACTACCGAAGCCGCTAGGCACAGTCGTATTGTTCCAAGTGCCTTTGTGTCCAGAATATCCGATTCTGTGTCTGTCATACTCATCGACTTCTTTTCCTTTCCGGTCAATGGTTGGTACAGATCTCTCTGATACAGGTAATCTTCCATCTGCATCTTCCACAGCTGGTAGTTTTGGCCATTAAATTTTTCGACCCTAAACCTACCATCTTCTGCCATTGCTCCCACTCGAACCAGGAACCCTTCTCTCCTGCAAGTTAATCAACCAAATAGACCTTTGACTCTGATATCAGTTGTTATGAAATTATATATTACAGAGCAATGGAAAACATAAAATATTGCAGAAATATAAACACAGAAAACGTATAAAACAAGAGAGACGCGGATATACGTGGTTCACCCAGTTTGGGCTACATCCATGGAGAAACAGCCAGTCCTTCCTTTTATATTATCCAGCAAACTAAAGAGATACAACCTACAGCAGATCCACTGTAATTTTGTCTTTGCTCTCAATCTCTTCTCTCTTCCTCACTCTGAATACAGATCTACATAGACGCAATACAATTCCCTCATATGTGGCGAGGGGTTGCCTTCTATGGCAAAAAACCCTAAATTAAACATAACTTCTACCGTCAGATATTCGCCTAATGAACGGCCCAGATTTACTACGAAATTACAACATTTTACAAGGCAATTTTACATCTATTTTTAGCTTCAGGAGCACTGCCCCCAATCCCCCCACCAAGGGGGGCTCCCAAAGGTCGCAGCCCCCCCCCCCCCTTGGACCCCCCCTGTAGCGAATATTTTACGATCCAATGCAGCGATACCTTTGAATACAAAAGATAATCAGGCCCCGCACCCAACAAATATTGCAAATGTCGATTTAATACATAATCTACCAATGTGTCTATTAATGTATTTAAATGTCTTAGAATATGTTGGTATTCAATGTAATTGAATTCTCTTTCCAAGAGATGGACCCGTAAAAGCATCCTTAACATTGTAGAACTCCTAACTCAATAAACATGATTTAAATGTAATACTGTGAGTTGAGAATCCATTCTAAAGATTGAATGACGAATGCCAAATGATATGGCATTGGATAATAGTTCAATGTCTACACTATATTCTGGAATATTTTTTGTCATTTGACCAAGGCATATTCCATGTAGGGTTACTAACTCATCAGTGGGTGAATAGATAGCCCAAGCTACGAAAGATAGATTCTAAACACTATGACTAGCGCCATCAGCATAGCCAATGTAGTTTTGGGGGAGCATCGACATCTACAAATTAAGTGTAACAAAAGATATGCATTGGAAATTAAGTGTAACACAGTGTATCCATGCAATAAATAAAGCATAGTACTTTTTCAGGTAAAGCCCATTTCTAGGCTTACTCGAAGGAACATCGTCATAGTCAATTAGCTCATATGCACCCTTTGCAAGTACACATTTTATGATATAGAGGCCATGCCACATAGGTTCAAACTTACCAGATTCCAACTTAACATGTTCTTGATCGTAGACCAAGACCAACTCACCTTCCGAATATGTGCGAGGATTTACATTTTGATCAAATTGATCCTTAACTCATTTTTTATGAGTCTCACTAGTTAGTGCAGCATCGCGGCGAGTCTCATCTAAATGTGGTAAGTACAAAAAATGCTCTTCCTCTACAGAATTAGTAGGCAATAATTTGATTGCTAGTATTAATGATGGAATTTCACATTCGATGGGTAATACTGTCTCCATACAATAAACCAACTGGAAGGGAGAAAATCTGGTTTCAGTTTTTGTTGAGGTGTGATATGTCCACAAAGATGGGGAAAAACATTAAATGCCAATTTCTCTTATGAATTCCTATAATATGTTGAACCATAGTAGTTACAACTTTGTTCACTAATTCTACTTAGCCATTTTCTTGTGGATAATATGGAGTTGAGTTATCATGACGCAAGCCTAGCTTTGCAGTAAGTTCAGTCATTGTAATGTTTAAAAAGCGGCTACCATGGTCTATGATGATGGCTTGTGGAACACCAAACTTATAAATTACATGATTGAACATGAAAAGAGTTATGATTTCACTATAATCCCTATATGTAGGCATCACCTCGACCCATTTTGTAAAATAATCGATAGCTAGGATAATATACCCATTCCCCCCGGCCTAGTGAGGGTTAAATGTAATAAAATTGATGCCCCATTTCGCAAAGGGGCTGACAACGATGATTCGGTGAAGGGGAGCAGGAGGTGCACACATTTTTTGATGATATATTTAACAATTATGACATTTCTGGTGTAGAATTTTCTCTACGAATCAACTAGCTCACTGATATCATGTAGAAATTTCACCTGCAGATCCAATCGATATATGCAATGTACTAAAGCATAATACTAGATCTACATCTACCATAAACTTTGCGGAAGCTAATTAACCATGAGCAACATCAAGCATGAACACATATATAACTGATAAGAAGGAATCAATCACATAACACCGAATATATCACTAGGGAAAGCACCAACATAAAACCCCAACACTGTATTATCAATAAAGTGGAAATCCTCAACAACATACAAAAAGAATCAGCTCAACAACTATCCTGCTCTCTCTATATTCTGATGATGTATTATCATAAACTACCTAGGCCTCAATATATAGGCCACAAGTCCTCCAATCCCCTATTTCCTTGCGCAATTTTGATTGGGGTCCAATTACAAAACATATGTGAATTGGCCCCAGATCATACCTGCTGTCAACCATAGGTCCAACTACACAATCCTTGAGGACACTAGTTCCTCCTACATGCAAGGAATATTCCATGGGAAGATCCAAGCATTTGATAGTGCATTGTTCCTCATCTGATCTCAACTAGGTCTCTGACAGAACTAACATGCATCAGTTACCCATGAGTGAATACACAGTTATCTGAAATAATAGTTGTCACACGCATGCAAGCATCAACAAACTATATCTCATTAATTTAACAACCTGTTAAATTAATCTAACTGAACTTGACTAGTTTAAACTAAGTCAACTGATCCTCTCAATATATAACTCATCCTTAATTCCTCAATCAGTGGAGAAATTACTACATGTTCACACAAAGACTTCAGTTTGCTTTTCCTTAACTAATTAACTCATGAAGAATTAATTAATTAATATTCCAAACTACTGGTGAGACCAAAATTGAATTTGCTTCCTATAGATAGACCAGGGACTGCTATAAATAGGAAGGGACCTTGAAATGCTATTTTTAGAACTTTCTATTTTTAGCAGTTTCACCTCTCACCCACGGTGGCCAATGACCTCACTGGCCAAACTGCTATTTTTAGGAGTCCTATTTTTAGCACATTCTAAATTTAACATTTCTTGTTGCATATTTTTCAACACTCCCTCTCAACAAGAAAGGCTTCCTCTCAAAACTGATCCTATAACTCTGGAATGTTCTAAATGCAACACATCTACCCGGTCCACTTGCTCCAACAACACTTGGAACAAAAACACTTCTAACTGACCACTCTGTTGGGCTAGAACATACTCTGATGTTGAAACTCTACCTACTACTTACAAGTGCTCCCTCTCTGACATCTGTGCTACTGCAACATCTCCATGCATCTCGCATCATTGCACACCTCTTTGTGCCACCTAGCACTGTGCAAAACAAATGTGCCTCTCACATTGCTGCAGCCTGCTAGCTATGCGTTGTCTTGGGATTCCCTGAACTATCGCTCTCTCTGCCGCTCCATCCGCATCTGTCTCTACCCAATCAGTCAGTTCCTGTTACTCCACATCGGGGCTCCCATAGCAAGGTCTCATCCAAGATGTTGGGTACCTCAAGGATCCAGCCCCTCCTCCTTGGGACAATCACTCTACACTGCCCCACCTCCTACCTGGAGGTATGGCTGCATGTGATCCCTCAGCCCACCTGGCTCAAAGTTTCCCCCTACCGGAGGTCTCTGCATGAGTAGATGTCTCTACTCGATCTCCTCTCAGCCTCTTTAGTTGTGGTTGCTCCACAACTTCCTGAAGCTACTACACCAATCGTGGCTCCTCCACAATTGTTTGAGACTTCTTATGACACTGCATGTTGAGAGGTAACATACCCTTCCTCTCAACCACCAAGTCTCCATCAGTTTCCTTGCTACTCAAGGCTTTGCATGCATCTTGACCTCAAGAGAATACAAGTTCTTGACCCGTGAATTGATCTGCTTCACCTGTCTAGTGATGATGTGTCTAAGGAAAACCTTTCCCTAGTGATAGCCTCTGTCTTCTAGCATCACGATCGACACCAAGTTTCTCTTCAGTCCTGGTACATACTTGACATCGGTCAAGGTAAGGCGAGCTCCATGCTCCCTCTGAAAAATAACCATGGCTACACCTGAGACACTATACTTATCATCATTACCCATCGCTATGAGCATCTGGAGATCTTTCTCCTCCAAAGTACTGAACAAACTCTTGTTGCCAGTCATGTGGAAAGAAGCTCCACTGTCAAGAAACCAACCACTTCCCACCATGGATGAAACCATGCATGCGAAGAGTGTTAAATCCAACTCAAACTATGAAGCAAGTGCCTCACCTTCAGATCCTTCCCCGGATCCCTTCTTGGATTTCCTCCGTGGATAATTTGCAGCATAATGGCACACTTCATGACAACGAAAGCATCGCACTTTCGATTTATCAACCTTCTTCCCATAATTGGAAGAACTAGGTTTAGAAAGAGAAACCTCCTCCTTCCCCTTCTTTTCCTTACTCGCTAAGGCACAATTTTCCTCATCCTCCAAGGATGAAGAACCGTCTCTGGTGCTCCATCTGATCTCCTCCTGCATCAATTTAACCATAGTCGTTCCCAATCTGGTAGTTTCTCCCTTCCATTAACTGAGTCCTGGTAGCTATGTCAGCTCTTAGGAAGGCCAAGGAGTGCTAGACTCACCATGTCAAGGTAAGGCGAGCTCCATGCTCCCTCTGAAAAATAACCATGGCTACACCTGAGACACTATACTTATCATCATTACCCATCGCTATGAGCATCTGGAGATCTTTCTCCTCCAAAGTACTAAACAAACTCTTGTTGCCAGTCATGTGGAAAGAAGCTCCACTGTCAAGAAACCAACCACTTCCCACCATGGATGAAACCATGCATGCGAAGAGTGTTAAATCCAACTCAAACTATGAAGCAAGTGCCTCACCTTCAAATCCTTCCCCGGATCCCTTCTTGGATTTCCTCCGTGGATAATTTGCAGCATAATGGCACACTTCATGACAACGAAAGCATCGCACTTTCGATTTATCAACCTTCTTCCCATAATTGGAAGAACTAGGTTTAGAAAGAGAAACCTCCTCCTTCCCCTTCTTTTCCTTACTCGCTAAGGCACAATTTTCCTCATCCTCCAAGGATGAAGAACCGTCTCTGGTGCTCCATCTGATCTCCTCCTGCATCAATTTAACCATAGTCGTTCCCAATCTGGTAGTTTCTCCCTTCCATTAACTGAGTCCTGGTAGCTATGTCAGCTCTTAGGAAGGCCAAGGAGTGCTAGACTCACCATGTCATCATCTGAGGTCACAATCCCTACACTTCCAAGTTCATCCCTGCATGAGGTGAGCTTGTTCAGATACATAGAGATTGTCTCATCCTTTTCACACTTGATCCTTCGAAGTTTGTCCTTCAGTGCCAGCTTCCTCTGATCACTGCTATTCTGATATAAATATTTCAATGTTTTCCACATTGCATGCAGATTCTCCTTCCCATGGAGGCTCAAGACAATGTGATCTCACACTCCCTCCAAGAGAATTCTCCTAGCTCTAGCCATACACTTCTTCCATTCTGCAACTTGAGTAGCATTAGTAGGCTTAGGGACTTCTTGATCAATGAAATCCTTAAGGCCATTATCTTCCAATACTACCTCCATGTGATCCTTCCAAGCTATGTAGCTTGAGCTGCCATCAAGGGCATACTCAAGCCTCAAACCATAGAAAGCCATCAATGAAAGGATCTGATAAGAACTGAGATCTATATCCCAAATAATAAACTTCGAATTCCTTCTTCTATATTGTTCTTCCTTGATCACCTGTGCTCCGCTACCATGTAGAATTTTCTCTACAAATCAACTAGCTCACTGATATCATGTAGAAATTTCACCCGCAGATCCAACCGATATATGCAATGTACTAAAGCATAACACTAGATCTACATCTACCATAAACTTTGCGGAAGCTAATTAACCATGAGCAACATCAAGCATGAACACATATATAACTGATAAGAAGGAATCAATCACATAACACAAAATATATCACTGGGGAAAGCACTAGCATAAAACCCCAACACTATATTATCAATCAAGTGGAAATCCTCAACAACATATAAAAAGAATCAGCTCAACAGCTATCCTGCTCTCTCTGTACTCTGATGATGTATGATCATAGACTACTTAGGCCTCAATATACAGGCCACAAGTCCTCCAATCCCCTATTTCCTTGCACAATTTTGATTGGGGTCCAATTACAAAACATATGTGAATTGGCCCCAGATCATACCTGTTGTCAACCATAGGTCCAACTACGCAATCCTTGAGGACACTAGTTCCTCTTGCATGCAAGGAATATTCCATGGGAAGATCCAAGCAACTGATAATACATTGTCCCTCATCTGATCTCAACTGGGTCTCTGACAGAACTGACATGCATCAGTTGTCCATGAGTGAATACACAGTTATCTGAAATAATAGTTGTCACATGCATGCAAGCATCAACAAACTATATCTCATTAATTTAACAACCTATTAAATTAATCTAACTGAACTTGACTAGTTTAAACTACGTCAACTGATCCTCTCAATATATAACTTATCCTTAATTCCTCAATCAGTGGAGAAATTACTGCATGTTCACACAAAGACTTCAGTTTGCTTTTCCTTAACTAATTAACTCATAGAGAATTAATTAATTAATATTCCAAACTGATGGAGAGACCAAAATCGAATTTTCTTCCTATAGATAGACCAGGGACTGCTATAAATAGGAAGGGACCCAGAAAGTGCCATTTTTAGAACTTTCTATTTTTAGCAGTTTCACCTCTCACCCAAGGTGGCCAATGACCTCACTGGCCAAACTACTATTTTTAGACATGCTATTTTTAGGAGTCCTATTTTTAGCACATTCTAAATTGTTGCACATTTTTCAACATCTGGACTGCAGTAATACAATTTTTAAACATGGAAGGCCAAAAATATCCAATGCGGAAGATTTTTGGGCAGTGGCAAACCCGACATATGATCGCCACATGCTCTGGAGTGTCGGTCATTTAATGTTTTTTTAGCTTCATCATGCAACAAACATCATCTAAAAATAGAATCAACACCACGATGACAAAGTTTATTGCCAATAGTGGTATATTGTTGGGATTGGTACTGAATACAACGACAGTCAGTTTGAGATAATTCAAGTCAAAAAATCTAATTTTGAAGATAAACAATAATATCTTCATACCAAGGGTCTAATGTACTAATAATAAAGAGTGATTCATCTGGAAGAGAATCCTCTGCCACAATTTTTGTTTTAGAGTAGGGAAAGTCGCAAATCAATTCAACAAACACCAATGATTTCTTCAACATGGATTTCACAAATTCTAAGTCAAATTAGTGTAGGATAACTATCCATTTAGAATATTTTCTCCCAAGCAATCGCCTAGTAAGAATGAAAAACATAGGGTTGCAATCTTCAATCACTATTGCTTTACGCAAAATAATATAGTGACGGAATCTCTGGATAGCATGCACACTTAATCTCAGTTTTAGTAAGATTTTTGCTTAAATAATAAATCACATGTTCATTGTTCAATTCATCCTATTGAACTAGTACCATACCAATGGTAACATCTGATGTAACTAAATACAAAAAGTAATCTCAATGATAATCAGACGAATGCAACAAAGGTGTGTGAGTCAACATGTGTTTAAGTGCATCAAAATATTTTTGAGCAGTTTCATCCCATTCAAAAGAGATGCCCTTTTTCAAAAGCCGAGTAAAACCTTTAGTTAGCTCTGCATAATTTGGAATGAATCGACGTAAAAAGTTTGCTTTCCCTTGCAAACTTTGGAGTTGGCGCAGATTTAAAGGAGGAGGAAAATTCAGAATAGCCTCTACCTTAAGGGGGTCAACATGAATGCCTTCCTTAGAAATGAAAAATCCTAGTAATCGACCAGATTTTACATAGAAAACACATTTGTGTGGATTTAAGCGGATATTGTAATGCCTACATCTGATAAAGATTTCTCTTAGATGCTCTAGATGATCTTCACGTTTCAATGAATGAGTTGGTAACTCATATAAATTTGGTTGTACAATATACTTAATGTCATGAAAAGCATAAGAAATAACTCGTTGAAAAGTAGCGCCAACATTCTTCAGTCCAAATGGAAGTTTTCAATAAGTGAAGGTTGCCCATGGACAAATGAACGTAGTTACAATCTTCAACTATTTGATCGATATAGGGTGTAGGATATTCTCCCTTAGGACAAGCTTTGTTAATGTCCCTATAATCAACGAATACTTTAATTGTCACTTGCTTCTTGTTAATAGGAACAATGTTAGAAACTCAATCAGTCAAGGGAACAGGATAGATAAATCTCTCTTTTAGAATTTTTTCAAATTCAACTTTAATGGTGGAAGATTTCCTAGGATGCACTAGACCTAATCTTTGCCTAACAGGTTTAGCGTCTGGGTAAGTCTTGACTCATGAATGACTATATTTGGGTCGATTCCTGGCATTTCCTCATAATATCAAGAAAATATGTCATAGAATTATTAGAATAGGGCCTTGTAGGTATGGATTTCATCAAGTGAACATGAGGCACCTATGTGAACATTCTTCGTAATTCCAGGTTTCACTGAGATATTAAGTGGAATAGTTGCAAATATATTCTCTAAATTCTTTTCAGATTTGGATTCAAAAATCGATATAGGGAATTCAGGGTTATCTACAATCTCAGGTGAAAACATTGTGGAAAATTCATTCTCAATCTTTTCAAAGTTGGGTAGAAAAGAGGACCGATGATGGTAATCATCCCATGGCATTTCATCTATGGTCATAACTTCCATGATGCTTTCATCTGTTGGAAACATATTATCGAAAGGATCAGGAAATGAGATTGGCTCCAGCCAAGAGGATTGAGAATATTTGTCAATTATCACATTTGTAGAATTTTCTCTACAAATCAGCTAGCTCACTGATATCATGTAGAAATTTCACCTGCAGATCAAACTGATATATGCAATGTACTAAAGCATAATACTAGATCTACATATACCATAAAATTTGCGGAAGCTTAATTGAACATGAGCAACATCAAGCATGAACAGATATAACTAAGAATGAGAAGTAATCAACCATAACATAGAAGATATAACCTAGGGAAAGCACCAGTCTAAAACCCCATCTCTGTATTATCAATCAAGTGGAAATCCTCAACAACATACAAAAAGAATCAGCTCAAAAGCTATCCTAATCTCTTTGTACTCTGATGATCTTCAATCATAAGATGAAAATCATGGACTACCTAGGCCTCGTTATATAGGCTGTAAGTGTGCCTGATCATACCTGCTGTCACCTCGAGTCCAACTACGTAGACATAGAAGAAAAGAGATTTCTTCCTCATGCAAGGAATACTTACAAGAAATATCCTAGCATCTGATAGTACATTGTCCCTCATCTGATCTCAACTGGGTCTTTGACAGAACTGACATGCATCATTTATCCATGAGTGAATACACATTTATCTGAAAATAATAGTTGTCACATGCATGCAAGCATCAACAAACTATATCTCATTAATTTAACAACTTGTTAAATTAATCTAACTGAACTTGACTAAGTTAAACTAAGTCAATTGATCCTCTCAATATAGAACTGATCCTTATCTCCTTTAATCAAGGGATAAATTCCTAAATCAAGGGAGAAAATAATTGCATGATCTCACAAAGACCTCTGGTCTGATTCTCCTCAACTAATTAACTCATAGAGAATTAATTAATTAATTTCCAAACCACTAGTAAGACCAAATTCGAATTTTACTTCATATAGTTAGACCAGGGACTACTAACAATAGGAAGGGACCCAGAAATGCTATTTTAGAAAGTGCTATTTTTAGCAGTTTCACCTCTCACCCAATGTGGCCAATGACCTCACTGGCCAAACTGCTATTTTTAGCAAGTTCTATTTTTAACATTTCTTGTTGCACATTTTTCAACACTCCCTCTCAACAAGAAAGGCTTCCTCTCGAATCCGATCCTGTACCTTCGGAATGTTGTGCATGCAACACTTGGTCCAAAAAAAACTCCCAACTGACCACTCTGTTGGGCTAGAAACATACTCTGATGCTGAAGCTCTACCTGCTGCTGACAAGTGCTCCCTCTCTGACCTCTACGCTACTGCAACATCTCCATGCATCTCGCACCATTGCACCCTTGTTTGTGCTACCCTGCACTGTGCAACACACTTGTGCCTCTCGCATTGATGTAGCCTGCATGCTCTACACTATCCTAGGATTCCCTGCACTATAGCTCTCTATGCCGCTACATCCGCATCCGTCTCTACCCAATCAGTCAGTCCTGCTACTCCTCATCGGGGCTCCTTTAGCAAAGTCGAATCAAAGAGGTTGGGTACCTCAAGGATCCTGCTCCTCCTCTTTGGGACGATCACTCCACATCGCCCCACCTCCTACCTGGAGGTATGGCTGCATGTGATCCCTTTGCCCACCTGGCTCGAAGTTTCCCCCTACTGGAGGTCTCTACATGAGCATATGTCTCTACTCAATCTCCACTTAGCTTCCCCTACTGCACCAATCGTGGCTCCTCCACAATCATCTGAGACTTCTTCTAGCACTGCATGTTGACAGGTAACATACCCTCCCTCTCAACCACCAAGTCTGCATCAGTTGCCTTACTGATCAAGGCTTTCCGTGCATCTTGAACCTCTAGAGCATACAGGTTCTTGACTCATGAACCAATCTACTTCACATGTCTAGTGATGATGTGTCTAAGGAAAACCTTTCCCTCACTAAAGACTACATCATAGCCTTTGTCTTCTAGCATTGCAATTGACACCAAGTTTCTCTTCAATCCAGGTACATACTTGACATCGGTCAAGGTAACACGAGCTCCATGCTCCCTCTAAAAAATAACCGTGCCTACACCTGAGACACTATACTTCTCATCATTACCCATCGTTATGAGTATTTGGAGATCTTTCTCCTCCAAAGTATTGAACAAACTCTTGTCTCGGTCATGTGGAAAGAAGCTCCACTATCAAGAAACCAACCACTTCCAACCATGGATGAAACCATGCATGCGAAGAGTTTGAAATCCAACTCGAACTGTGAAGCAAGTGCCTCACCTTCAGATCCTTCCCTGGATCCCTTCTTAGATTTCCTCTATGGACAATTTGCAGCATAATGGCCCACATCATGACAACAAAAGCCTCGCACTTTTGATTTTTCAACTTTCTTCCCACCATTAGAAGAACTAGATTCAGAAAGAGAAACCTTCTCCTTCCCCTTCTTTGCCTTACTCGCTAAGGCACATTTCTCTTCATTCTCCATGGAGAAAAACCCTCTCTGGTGCTCCATCTGATCTCCTCCTGCATCAAATCCGACCATAGTCGTTCCCAATCTGGAAGTTTCTCCCTTCCATTAACCGAGTCCTGGTAGCTATGCTAGCTCTTAGGAAGGCCAAGGAGTGCTAGACTCACCATGTCATCATCAGTTGTCATGACCCCTACACTTGCAAGCTCATCCCTGCATGTGATGAGCTTGGTCAGATACATAGAGATCGTCTCATCCTTTTCACACTTGATCTTTCGAAGTTTGTCCTTCAGTGCCAGCTTCCTCTGATCACTGCTATTCTGCTATAAATCTTTCAATGTTTTTCACATTGCAAATGGAGTATCCTTCCCATGGAGGCTCGAGACAATGTGATCTCACACTCCCTCAAAGAGAATTCTCCTAGCTCTAGCCACACACTTCTTACATTCCGCCAATTGAGTAGCATTAGTAGGCTTAGGGACTTCTTGATCAATGAAGTACTTAAGGCAGTTATCTTCCAATACTGCCTCCATGCGATCCTTCCAGGCTATGTAGTTTGAGTTGCCATCCAATGCATACTCAAGCCTTAAACCATAGAATGCCATCAGTGAAATAGATGTGATAAGAACTCAATTCAATATTCAGAACAACAAACTTCAACTTCTCCCTTCTTGTATATTGTTCTTCCTTGATCACATGTGCTTTAATACCATGTAGAATTTTTCTACAAATCGGCTAGCTCTAATACCATGTATGCGAATTTTCTCTACAAATCAGCTAGCTCACTGATATCATGTAGAAATTTCACCTGCAGATCAAACTAATATATGCAATGTACTAAAGCATAATACTATATATACATCTACCATAAACTTTGCGGAAGCTTAATTGAACATGAGCAACATCAAGCATGAACATATATAACTAAGAATGAGAAGTAATCAACCATAACACAGAAGATATAACCTGGGGAAAGCACCAGCCTAAAACCGCATCTCTGTATTATCAATCAAGTGGAAATCCTCAACAACATACAAAAAGAATCAGCTCAAAAGCTATCCTACTCTCTCTGTACTCTGATGATCTTCAATCAGAAGATGAAAATCATGGACTACCTAGGCCTCATTATATAGGTTGTAAGTTGGCCTGATCATACCTGTTGTCACCTCAGGTCCAACTACATAGTCATAGAAGAAAATAGATTTCTTCCTCATGCAAGGAATACTTACAAGAAATATCCTGGCATCTGATAGTACACTGTCCCTCATCTAATCTCAACTGAG
Source organism: Pinus tabuliformis (assembly GCA_031772625.1). NCBI lineage: Eukaryota > Viridiplantae > Streptophyta > Pinopsida > Pinales > Pinaceae > Pinus > Pinus tabuliformis. The sequence continues at coordinate 1,211,029,681 of CM062817.1, read as the reverse complement.
TCTCTGACAGAACTAACATGCATCGGTTATCCATGAGCAATACACAGTTATTTGAAAATAATAGTTGTCACATGCATGCAAGCATCAACAAACTATATCTCATTAGTTTAACAACTTGTTAAATTAATCTAACTGAACTTGACTAAGTTAAACTAAGCCAACTGATCCTCTTAATATAGAACTGATCCTTATCTCCTTTAATCAAGGGATAAATTCCTAAATCAAGGGAGAAAATAATTGCATAATCTCACAAAGACCTCTGGTCTGATTCTCCTCAACTAATTAACTCATAGAGAATTAATTAATTAATTTCCAAACCATTTGTAAGACCAAATTTGAATTTTACTTCATATAGTTAGACCAGGGATTGCTAACAATAGGAAGGGACCCATAAACACTATTTTAGAAAGTGCTATTTTTAGCAGTTTCACCTCTCACCCAATGCGGCCAATGACCTCACTAGCCAAACTACTATTTTTAGCAAGTTCTATTTTAACATTTCTTGTTGCACATTTTTCAACAACATTCACTCGATCATTGTCACCAAGGAGTGGTTTTGAAAATGATTGAACAGTTTGATAAGCCAATTCTGTAGAAAATCTTGTAGATTCACAAGCTAATGTGATTTGCTAAAGCAAGAGAAAAGAATCTACTTCTACTCTTTACAGCGGAAGCCCATAAACATCGAGCAAACAATAATCAATAGAGGAAGAGAATCAAAGGCAAATAACACAATAAATATCTGGGGAAAGTTGTGGAGTAGGTAAATCTCCTCTGCAGACAGAGGTGATCCCTCTAGCCCGAGAATGGCTCTAGCCGCAAACAGAACAATCTAATGTAAATTCCCTTATATTAGAATCAAATAAGAGGGCCTACCTCTTATAGTGCTAATCCACTTTATGTTGATCTTGCCTCCTTGCTCCAGCTTCCTTTTGTTCAAATACCTGAAACAAACATGCAAGATGATGAGTCTCATCATTGGGTAATTATATGGTCCTTAATTCACCTCCTAGCTTAGTCAAACCAACTATTCTCACATCTTATTGCATACTTTTGATTATATTTTGTTTATGAGATGAGTTAGAGTTTGATATTTTGCTTTGTGGTCTATTGTGCATTTAATGCAGGATTAAAGGATAAAAGCAAGGAATTTTGGCAAATACTGTGGTCAAAACTCGAATGGGACAAGGGAGAGGAATTATAGGAGGTAAATCCTCCTCATTTACTACCCCTCCATTCGAATATTCCTCCATCAACTCAGAGTGCAAACAGCCACATCGTGAGGACTAGAAGGCAACTGAGCAAGTGAAAGTCAAAGCACCAGTTTATCTCGAGTTTGGGAGCTGAGCCTCCCTAATTTTAAAGAATTCATTGGAGATTTTAGAAGTATAAGTAGAGAGGCCTAGGACCTCAGTAGGATGTGGATTTTTTATTGTAAAACTCTACTCTATTTTCAAGTTGCAAAACTTGTGATAGTTCTATTGATGTAATTTGTTGTTTTGATAATAAGAATGAGTTTTTTTTTTAGCCAGCACTAAGTTAACTCAGAGGGCTGAAGCTCTTGGGTTAGGGCCCAACCCTTGTAGCTAGGGCTCCTCTTTATTGTACATGTATGCTAGCATAGATTCATGGTTTAATTGTTCATTTGCTTAAGTAGCTGCATTTCCATTACAGCAGTGTAGTGTAGATTGGTTGTGTTTTAGTTTGCTTCCATTTGTGCCTTCTTTCAATTCACAAGTTAGCAAGGAGAAAAATATCCCCATAAGGTTGTCAGTAGGTGTCTAGGCCTCACCTCCTCCCTCTAGGACCATGACATGAGGAAGAGACCCTTCAGCAACCCCAAAAACACAGTTTTCTAGTTCTTGCATGAGCTTTGGAGTTTATCGTCTTGATTCAGTACTTGGTTCATTTCATCGTTATATTTTTCCATCACTCTCTTTCTGTAATAAGATCTCACTTGTATTCTCATTTCCTTCAGCACTTTCTTCATGCATAATATATGCGGAAGCTAATAAATCACGTCTTAATCAGATTATACCCGTAGATTTCCTTACCATTCGATCCACAACAAACCTGACCAATCGCATGTCGCATATTCATTTCAACATTTGACTTTAGGCGCTCCAAATATCCATCATTGATCAATCCTACATGATCCAATAGCTATCGCGCAATCTCGCGTGAATTCCTGTATGACCGATATCCAACTGAGAGCACACAAGAAAAGTGGTTTTCCCGTGCTATGTGTCACTCACTTAGGCTAATCGCATGAAATTTAGGAATTCCACTTACATATCTTAGGGCGTGCGAGATACTGCTTACCACCTATATTAATTTCAACGTTTGACTTTAGGCACTCCAAATCTCCATTTTTGGTCTATTTCGCTTGATCCAACAGCTATCGCATCACCTGCTCGCCAACTGGCTTGGTCGATCTCCACCGTTGATCAATCATGCATGATCCAACGACTATCGTGCAATTTCGGGTGAATTATTGCATGACCGATACCTGCACGAGAGCACGCGAGAAAAAGTGGTTTTCCCGTGCTACGTGTCACTCACTTAGGCTAATCGCGTAAAATTTATTAATTCCACTTACAGCTTTCAGGGCACGCGAGAAGCTGCTTACCACCTACAAAGACCGCTCCATCATTCCGCAAGTTTTCCAGCCTTCTGCCAACACGTGACTTTATGTGATCCATCCATCTACTCACTTAATCTCTATGATAATATCTTCATCGCTCATCTTCCATTAATCATGTTCAACCATCTATTAACTCAATCTCTTGTGATAAGATCTTTGTTGCTCATCTTCCGTTAATCCTGTTCAACCATCTATTAACTCAATCTCCTACATTAAGATATTTGCCACTCATCTTTCGTTAATATTGTTCATTGATCAGACTAATCCAACGGTCCTTGTGCACTCCTGCTTCATTACATCCTCCTTTCGTTGATTTCGATCTTCGATGGCTCTTCCACTTGACTCCTTCCTGAACATTGTTCTGCGTATTATTTAAATGATGCCACTCCCGAGCTTTGATTTGGTTATTCAATCAGACTCCAACACTTTCCGATCACCACAATGCTCCTTTTAGCCATCCTCAACCACCTTCCATCCACTTGTCACGTCTACATGAATAATTAAATTGCATGCTTGATTTTACCAAAAGCAAAAAAATGAAAACAGACTTAGTTTAGTTTCCTTGCTCACTCATTAGTTTGGTTTGATGCTCTTTACTTATGTAGCTTAGATAGAAGCATTAGGTTAGTGTTGATTTAACAATTATGCTTAGCATAGTTGTTTAAATGGTTAATTAGGATATGGTGTGATTTAGCATTACATGTTGTTTTCTTCATTACTGCAGTAGAGTAGATCTCTTAGAATAGATTTTCTCTTCTTCCATCAAAGAATCAAGCTTCTTTTGACTTTATAGAAGTCTGGCTTGGAACCCCTAGGGTCTCTCGCCAGATGAACAGTGACAACAAGCAGGACCTTCACTTCTACTTATGCATATAGCACTGTCACCTCCAAGTTTGTACGAAAAGGGTTGATAAGTAAAGTTGGTAGCCCAGAAGTTACAACATCCTTGTTGCAATACTAGCACTCATCACTTTTTGGCATCGTTGCCGGGAGGTGTCTAAGTAGAATGTGATTATTGCTTTCTTTTCTTCTATTTCTAGTCTGCTTTTTTTTCTTCTTTTTCTAGTCTCAAATTTTCTGCCATTAGTTTATTTCTGCAAAAGTAATATAGTAGCTTCCTTTCTTTCAATTGTTATTATTTGCTGTCCTTCCCATTCTGCAAGTAGAATTTCAATTTAGTAAGTAACTTTTTTTTGTCAATAGTTTTCATTCAATCAGCAATTTCATTTCTGCAAAGTACTTTCTAGCTTAAAAAAAATCTTACAAAAACAAACCCAAAAAAATTTCCTTTCATGCCTTATAGGAGTAGGGAAAATTTAGGGAAATTCTTGCCAAATACCCCCACTGCATCCAACAGCCAACCTTCTCTCTTCTTCGGTGGCTGTGAACTGGAGGAACCTTTAGGTGAGAAACCTGACATATTTGAAGAACCTACAGGGGAATAAGAAGAAGAGGAACCCATTCCTACTAAACCAATGGCTGAAAACCGAAATGACAGAGGGAATAGAGAGAGAGTTGAGGGCGTCTTCCCCATCAGGGAAACCAATGGGGACACTAATATGAAGAATATAAGCCCCTCTACTCTACCTAATTTCCATGGTCTGACCACAGAGGACCCTAACACTATCCTATTTGAGTTTGTTGTTATATGCCGAACCTATGACTATACAGATGATGAGCAAAATTTAAAACTATTTCCATCTACCCTCAAGGATGCAGCATTGTGTTGGTTCATGGGTTTACCTAGAGATAGCATCACAACTTGGGCTTAGATGCAGCAGGCTTTTAACAACAAATATAGGGACTATTGTAGGTCAAAGGATACTAAAGAAGAGATTTTCAGGATGACCATGGGCCAGGATGAATCCTTAGAAAACTAAGAAGAAAGATTCCAACTTAGTTACAAAAGGGTCAGGTGCACACTTGACCCCAAGTCACAAAAGTTGGTCCTGCTAAGAGGAGTAGGGGAAGATCTTCTGGATACCTTACATTTGTTAGCAGGAGGAGATATCTACCAATTACCCTATGAGGATATCAAGACTGTCTTTAGAAACCATTCTAGGACAGCCAGGAAAAAGGGTAGGAGTAGTCAACCTATGGCCAGTACATCATCTTCCAACTCAACCATCAAGGGTGAATATGCTGGAAGATTTCAAAAGTGAGATGCTACAAACCCTTACCTTGCAATTGGACACCATGAACTTCAAAAGGAAGCAAGAGGAAGCAGAGAGAGCCTTGGCCATATTTTGTCCTAGATGCACCAGGAGGCATCCTAGGAATGAATGTCCATTGAACTGCATTGAGATTTACTCGGTCTGTGAATAAAACCACTCCACAGACAAGTGCCCTTCTTTACCCGGACTCAAATTTGTATATCAAGGAGCTGAAGGGGTCACTGAGCAGCTTTGCTACATCAACCAAAGGATATCTCCTAGGCCTAGACCATACCAGCAAGGTATGAAAGGATCATCCCATGCATATTACAACCCCAACCAAACCACAAGTATACCTTCTTGGGGACCCCCTACTCATCCTTCCTAGTCTACACCCCCTCCTTGGTCCTATGTAGCTCAGTATCATTCCCAAATAGCTAGCCAGTCATTTGAACCTTATGTTCTGCCACAACCTCAGTGGAATACCCCACTCCAGGGGTGGAGGCCTCAGTACAACAATGCTCCAACTCTATTGCCTCCACCGCCTACCCAACCACAACTCCTACACTCTGCTCCACCCAAGCAAACCCAGATGCATGCCCAGCCAAATCCGAACCCGAACAACAGGCAGGCTCAACAAGTATATAGTGGAGAGACATCATACCCAGCTTATGATGTATAAATATAGGAGATCAACCTAAGATCTGGGAGAATTCTCCCAGATAACCAACCTCCCTCTCCACATAGGGAGGTTGAGGAAGAAAGAGGGGAAAGCAACCTTAAATTAAATCCACCCTTTCCTGAGAGATTAGCCCAACCACTCCAAACTACCCCAGAAGAAACTGAACTTCTGGGAGAATTGAAAAATCTATGTGTAAAGATCCCCCTTCTCTAGGCAATAAAAGATGTTCACATTTACAATAAGTTGATTAAGGAGAAATGCTTCAAGCATCCAGTGTTAGGTCCCAATAATACTAGTGATGCCCCCATTAATATTGTAGTTGTATCCCTTATTAATGTTTTTGTGCCCCTATTGTCCCCATATTGTTATTACTGTGCCCCATAGTATCCCTCTATTGTTATTTTTGTGCCTTTATATTATTATTGTTAGGTTGGCTTGGCTATATTGTGACCCCTTAGACTCCTATATATAGAAAGGAGGTTTTGTCATTTGAATTATCCAAGAATTGTTCATTTTTGTAATGTAAAGGAGGTTGTCCCCTCGAAGATGTTGAATTCTAAGGCGTTCAACTATCTTTTCTATCTTTTTGTGAGTTGGTTTCATAACATTTGGTATCAGAGCTTTGGATTCTAGGGTTTCACTGCTCCAAATAGGTCATTGTGGCATTTTCTCTATAACTTTTTTCTGCGACATTTCAGAAGCAAAAAAGAAAACCCATTTGAGATGAAATTGCACTGAACCTCGGATCCGAATTTCAGAGATTTTCGTGCTATATTTGCGGAGATATGATCCGAGGAAGTTGGTCTTTTTGTAGACTCCTGAATTACATTCCAAACAGGTGACCTCGGTAAAATTGTCATAACTTTCTCTTTGAGCATCGGATTCAAATTTTGTAAGAAGGTATACAAAGAGGACAGACTGTAGTTTCTTGTATATATTTTTTAGATCCAAAGGTCGAAAAAGTGACACATGGCACTTCATACAAGTTCGCTCTTCTGGAAAGGTCTATAATTAGGTCATCTTGGGAGATTGTGCATAATTCTTCCTTAGAGAATCCAATTTGGATCAGACTAGTGGCATTGGAAAGAGGACGCAAAGGTTTACTACAAGTCGCAATTTCAGAACTGGACAATCCGAAATTACAGAGATACATCAGATTCAATATCAAGCTCCTACAAAGTGAAAAAAGGTGTGTAGTTTTTTTTTTTTAATTTTTGCATAAGCTTGGTTTGAAAAATTAGTTTGAAGGAATTCAAAGGGCATAGTAAATCATTATTATCAGTAGTTTATGCCCCGAGGAAAGAAAATACAAACACTTAGTAAGCAACCTAAAAGCTCTAGCATGAATCATGAAGAAGAGGAAGAAATGCAACATGATATATCAAAATTATGAGACCAAGTGCAACAAGTGTCACTTGCACAAAAGTAACAAAATCTAAGATGGATGGTTTAAAGAAAGATGTAGAAGATAAGATGGATGGTTTAAAGAAAGGTGTAGAAGCTAAGATGGATTGTTTAAAGAAAGGCATAGAAGCTAAGATGGATGGCATGGACGCTAAGATGAATGGCATGGACGCTAAAATGGATGGCATGGATGATAAGATGGAAGAATTGAAGATAAATTTGAATAAGTTGCTACAAGAAATGGTCACTAATGGTAAAAGGGTAGTAAAGGAAACTCATGATGAGAACAAAAGAAAAGTTAATCATGATTCCATAGACTCTATTGTTGGATCGAAGACCCACCATATTCCAAAAATCAATATGAGGAAGTTTGATGGCAAGGATCCCGCAACATAGATATTACAGATGGAGCAATTTTTCGATCTCAATGATGTGCAAAACACATAAAAGGTACGTATTGCAACTTTTTATTTGGAACCAAATCAGATTGTATGGTATCAATGGCTTTGCTCTCGTAAACAAATTATCACTTGGGCAATTTTTACGGAAGAATTGACAGCACATTATGAGGATACAAAAAGCAACACTTTTTTTAGCCAGTTGATAAGTCTCAAACAAAAGGGTTCAATAATGGAGCACATTGAGGAGGTCCAAAAATTGAACATAAGGTAAAAAATATTCCAGAGGATCATAGGATTGATGTGTTTATAGGGACTTTAAAGGATAATATCCAACATGATGTTCGCCTTTGGGAACCTAATTCATTACAGAATGCATTCAGGTTAGCAAGAAAAATGGAAAGCAAAATTATGGCAACCAGGAAGCATACCACTCACAACTATAAATATGGAAGTGGGTACAACTAACCTCCCAAATAACCAACCTCCCTCTCCACATAGGGATACAACCAAATCCAAATCCAAATCCAAATTTGCCCAAAAGATATGCTACCACCATGATAACAACCAAATCCAAATCTGCCCAGAAGATCAGGATAAGACCACATTCACCTATCCTTGGGGTAATTTTGCCTATTGGGTCCTCCCTTTTGGCCTATGCAATGCTCCTTCTACTTTCCAGAGAGCATTCTTGAGTATTTTTGCTAAATTAGTACATGACGCAGTGGAAATTTGTATGGATGATTTTACACCTTATGGTTGTGATTTTCAAGAAGCCTTGACTAACGTAGGCAAAGTGTTGCACAAATGCATTGAAATGAAAGGGACCGTGCTAGGTCATTCAATATCTCACCAAGGACTGCAGGTGGACTCGAACAAAATAGCAATCATCCAAAGGTTCCCACCTCCACAAAAGCAGAGGGATGTTAGGAGTTTCTTGGGGTTAACTGGATACTACTGAAGGTTCATAAAGGACTTCAGCAAGTTGGTCTCTCCTTTATTTGGGTTGTTGGCCAAAGATTCAGAGTTTATATGGTCAAAAAGATATCAAGAGGCCTTAGACATTTTAAAGGGTAAGTTAACCACTACACCAATTCTTCGAGGCCCAAATTGGGCCCTCCCTTTTCATATCCATGATGATGCCTCACACAAAGCCATAGGAGTAGCCTTAGGTCAGGTAGAGGATAAATTTCCCTATGCCATCTATTTTATCAATAAGAACCTATCGAAGGCTGAGCCAAATTACACTGTGACCGAAAAGGAACTCCTCGTTGTTGTGCATTCATTAAACAAATTAGGCATTACATTACAGGCTACCAAACATTTGTTCATACTGACCATGTTGCAATCAAATATTTAATGAACAAACCAAATGTGAATGTTATAACTATAAGATGGTTTCTTTTATTACAGCAATTTGATCTAACTATTGTTGATAAGACTGGTAAGGAAAATGTTGTTGCAAACTTTCTATCTAGGATGAATCTGCTTGCAGGTGAAGAAGGAATGGTGGATGACCAGTTACCAAATAAGCACTTGTTTTCTATTTCAACTCTCTCCCCATGGTTTGCTGATATAGAAAACTATTTGGTATCAACACATTTCTCACCAAACTTGCCCTCCAAAGAAAAGAGCAAGATAGTCAGGAAAAGAGCCCCCTTCACCTGGATTGGGGGCAATCTTTTCAAACTTGGCCCACATCAAATCTTGAGAAGGTGTGTAAGGGAAGGAAGTTTTTGACATCCTTCTAACCTGTCATGATGGGCCTTGTGGAGGTCACTTTGCAGCAAAGAGGACAGCATTCAAAGTGTTACAAGCGGGCTATTATTGGCCCATGCTTCATTAGGATGTGAAAAAGTACATTAGTCAATGTGATCAGTGCCAAAGGATGGGAAAGCCTGCTCCAAGAGATGAAATTCCCCTACAACCTCAAGTGACGTTCAAGCCATTTGACAAGTGGGGCATGGACTTCATTGGGCCTATCAACCCTCCTTCAAGGAAAAAACAGTACATTATTGTGTGCACTGATTATTTGACTAAGTGGGCTGAAACTAAGGCGATTAAGGCAGCAACAGAAGAGAAGGTGGTTGAGTTCCTAAGGGATAATGTATTCTACAAATTTGGGTAGAGTTAGTCACAAACCAAGGCGGCTAGTTTACCTCCAACATGGTTGAAGAACTACTCAGCCATCACAAAATCAAGCATAGGACCTCCACTCCTTATCATCCACAAGCTAATGGGCAAGTGGAGGTGACCAACAGGGCACCGAAGAGAATCTTAACCAAGGTAGTGAGCAACAGTAGGAAATATTGGGCAGAGAGACTAGTGGATGCCACCTGGGCCTATAATACAACATGGAATACTTTACACCCTATGAGCTGGTCTATGGGAAAAAGGATTTGTTGTCCATTGAGTTTGAATATAACACATTGAGGATGGCAGCCCAACTTGATTTGGATCTTAGTCATGCACAGAAAGAAAGATTGTTCCATTTGAATGGGTTGGATGAATTTAGAATGCAGGCCCTCCTACATACAGATATAGTTCAGCTTCAAAGGAAGATCTAGCATGATAGACATATTAAGGAGAAGCAATTTCAAGAGGGTGATTGGGCATTGTTATATGATTCTAGGTATAAGGACTTCAAGGGAAAGTTAAGGACAAGATGGCTCAAAGCTTATGTGGTGGAAATATGCCATGATAATGGTTCAGTTCAAATCAAAACTATAGATGAAGAAAGCATTCCATTGCTTGTTAATGGACACCGATTGAAAATTTACAAGAGGCCTTTATCAAAACAAGAGTTCATTGACAATATCAATAAGACAGTGATGATGGTGAAGCAAGTTCTAGCTCCTCCCTCATCAGGTCACTGAAAAGGAGAAAAAAGAATAAGGATTCAGGTGAAAACCTCCATGAGGTGCTTGAGTCCCATCTTAGGGTTGAAAACCTCATGAGGCAGCCCAATGATGAAAAAAAAATGTTGAAAAAAATGGAAAAAGGAATAAGAAGATCCCTGGGTGAAAACCTTCCTTGAGGCACCCAGGGCAAACATCTAGGGTGAAAACTCTCTAAGGCAGCCTAGGTGTTTTTTTTTTTTTTAAAGGGAGAAAAAAAGACATAATTGTTATTTGTAGGTGGGCGAGAAAGACAATCAAGGAGCAAAGAGAAGATCCAAAGGGAACCCTGCCTCACATATATTCATCTCCTCCACTCCTTACCATGCATCTCTCCATCAATTCCATTGTTTTTTTCACTTCATTGCTTCTATTTAGGCAAAGACTGTGTTTTCTACAGGATCCCCTGTATTCCTACAGGATCCCCCCAAAACCTACAAGAAGTAATCCGAGGGTGAATGGTAGGTTGGCTAGGTCCTATAGTAGTCTATCCCACAAAATATCAATCATCAGCTACAGGTCTTCACTAGGATGATCCAGGAGCTCCAAACATCATACAGCAGAGGAGGAAGAAGAATGACCATGCATCAAATAAACAACGCAACACCTGTTATCTTTGACAACTGCAGCATGGCATTGAGACCATAGGTAAGTATCTCGCTCACTTGCTCATATGCATTATGTGATCAAAATTTGTAAGGGTTACGAGGTAGTTGGTTTATAAGTGAAAAGGTGACCAGTTAACTTGGCCACCTTCGTTCAGTCATCACATACAAAACTAGGTGTCCTCTCACACGTGGTTGTAGTGAACTCAAAGATAGATGAGGAGTAGGACAAGAAGTGGTTAACTACGGATCTACGAGGTGGGAGCTAATTACGAGGAACCTCACCCTGAAAAGCCATAAAGGGAAACAAAAAATCGTTTTCAAGAATTCATGCATTCCACCTCCTCGAAACTCCCTCACTCAAGTCGCTTTCATAACTCTGGCCACCCACTGGAAGCAAGGATCCATCGTTCTGCAAGATAATTTCTATAGGAGCATGCACAGGAATTCCTACAGGGACAGTCTACAGGAGCAGTCTACAGGATACACAGAGGTAGTCTACAGGATAGGCAGAGAGGGGTTCAAGATAGAATATCACGAGAATTGTCCACTTCCACCATTCTAAAGAGGTAGGATCTAAAAATCCATCCCCATTTACAAGCAAATGAACTAGAAATTCTCTAAAAGCTAGTGGATATAACAACTATGGGAGGTGAATTACATACACAGGAAACTCTATTTTCTCCTGAATTTAAAATTCTTGTGTCAAACCTCTCATTTCCTCCTCAAGTCTCACAAGCAAGATGACAGAAGGGATTAATAGGAGAGAACCCATAAGCAATGTGAGGATACAACAACAACCCCAAGTGCTTGAAATCTTTATAAGATTCCAATGGATGCGGTTTCTCGAAAAATTCATAGGGTATGATGGTGAAGTGGCTCAAGAATTTTCTCATTCCCTTACTCCACATAGCAGAATCCATGCCACTGTTATAGTTAGAGGGCTCACTATTGATCTCACCCCAAAGCTCATCAGTAGGGTCACCACACTTTCCCTAGGAATTCCATGGAGAAAAGAAGACAAAGCAGACAGTCAGGTGGAAAAAAGGAAATTCTTTTTAGAAGGTGAAGAACCCACAGAGGATAAAAATGGAGTAAGGAGGGGCAGCCTGCCATACCCATGGAGTGAGGTGGGTTACCAACTCATAAAATATATCTCATGTGAGGGTAGATACAGTGTTGTTTATGGCTACCATTTTAGGATGCTTGAAGAATTAAGATTTGGGGTAGAAACACCAGTTCACCAAAGACTCAGCATACCCTATTTCTTGATGAAATCACTCATAGACTCCAGCAACAAAGTAAAGGAAGGGAATCCCCAATAATTGGCTCACCATGGGTTGATCAAGATCCTCATTGAGGATGCCCTCCAAAACCTCAGGATCCCTATAACATGGTCAGTCTTTAGAGACTTACTAGCAGAGGATGACATCAAAATCCTCACCTATGATGTTGGTCCTTTTGTCAGTGGGGAGGAGGCAAAACAAGAAGAAGAAGATATAGAGCTAGATGGGGATGAGATGGATGAAGAAAAAACTAATAAAGAGGAACACGATGAAGCAGGAGAAGAGAAGGAGGATGATGTTGAAACAAAGGAATAAACTGATGGAGATGAGAAGGAATAGTAAGAGGAAGAAGATAAGAAAAATAGAGAGGAAGAAGGCATTGAAACGAAGCTCGAGGAAATGGGAAAAGAGCTAAGTGGCTTAAGGTACAAAGAAGCAATAATGAGAGATCAACTTGAGAGGGAAAATGCATTGTTGAGAGGACAGCTGTAGGAAAGGGAAAACCAACTAGCATGTATGGCCAGCCTCTCCTTGGAGGTCATCCAGTGTAGGATGCCAACTAAATCCTATGCTCTTTACCTCATAGAACAATGGCTGCAATTTCATATTAAAACACTAGCACAAAGGGGCACCATGCCATTTCAGGACTACAGGTAGTTTATTGATCTTTGTGATCAAAGTACACTAGAGGATAGGGCCAAAATGGCTGAGTTTTACTTGCACAACATGGCCCTCACTGACATGAATGTTTGGGATCCTAATGCCGAGCTAGGAAATCTACAATTAATGGTTGTGGCATCATGGATGAACCATGAGGAGTCAAGGGCTGCATAGATGAAAAGAACATTGGCCAAAGAGAAAAATGAACCTCTTTTCATCATAGCTGAACAATCAAATCCCGCGGCCGTAATCAGCAACCATAATCTAATTGCAAATGATCCTTAGCTAGCACCTAGATATCTTGCTACCCAAGGGAAAGCAATTTCACATTTTGAGGATATTTTAACGCTGCTAGGAGATGATAGTATACATGCCTGCTTCAAGAGATGGAACACATTACCACATAGCTTGAAGATCAAAGAATATCACTCCCTCAAAGGTTGAGAGAGGCACTCAACAGGACACCTATGTATAAGAAATCAATGCAAAGGTTGAAGGTCAATTGGATAGGCCTAAAACTCAGCCCACCACTACTCCTAAGGATGCTAGAATGGAGAAAAGAAGAAGAGGAAAAGGGGCAGTGAGAAAAAGTAGAAAGGAAAGCAGACTTCTATGAATAAGAATAAGAGACCACAACAGAGGCATGGGATGTCAAAGTGGCTACTAGAACCATGAAGGGCATGGACATTGACTAATTTGCTTAGAGGATGAGAAACACTTTTAGTAGGGGGGTGATGATGAGCCTCATCATTGGGTAATTATATGGGCCTTAATTCACCTCCTAGCTTAGTCAAACCAACTATTCTCACAACTTATTGCATACTTTTGATTATATTTTGTTTATGAGATGAGTTAGAGTTTGATATTTTGCTTTGTGGTCTAATGTGCATTTAATGCAGGATTAAAGGATAAAAGCAAGGAATTTTGGCAAAGACCTTGGTCAAAACTCGAATGGGACAAGGGAGAGGAATTATAGGAGGTAAATCCTCCTCATTTACTACCCCTCCATTCGAATATTCCTCCATCAGATCGGAGTGCAAACAGCCAAATCATGAGGACTAGAAGGCAGTCGAGCAAGTGAAAGTCAAAGAACTAGTTTATCTCGAGTTTGGGAGCCAAGCCTCCCTAATTTTAAGGAAGTTGTTGGAGACTTCATACATATAAGTAGAGAGGCCTAGGACCTCTGTAGGATGTTGATTTTTTATTGTAAAACTCTACTCTATTTTCAAGCTGCAAAACTTGTGACAGTTCTATTGATGTAATTTATTGTTTTGGTAATAAGAATGAGTTTTGTTTTGAGCCAACACTAAGTTAACTCAGAGGGCTGAAGCTCTTTGGTTAGGGCCCAACCCTAGCACCCAAGGCTCTTCTTTATTGCACATGTATGCTAGCATAGATTCATGGTTTAATCGTTCATTTGCTTAAGTAGTTGCATTTCCATTACAGTAGTGTAGCATAGATTGGTTGTGTTTTAGTTGCTTCCAATTGTGCCTTCTTTCAATTCGCAGGTTAGCAAGGAGAAAAATATCCCCATAAGGTTGTTAGCGGGTGTCTCGACCTCACCTCCTCCCTCTAGGACCATTATGTGAGGAAGAGACCCTTCAGCATCCCCAAAACACAGATTTCTAGTTCTTGCATGAGCTTTGGAGTTTATCGCCTTGATTCAGTACTTGGTTCATTTCATCGTTATCTTTTTCCATCACTCTCTTTCTGTAATAAGATCTCACTCATATTCTCATTTCCTTTAGCACTTTATTCATGCATAATATATGTGAAAGCTAATAAATCACGTCTTAATCAAATTATACCCGTATATTTCCTTACCATCCGATCCACAACAAACTTGACCAATCTTCGTCAATCGCGTGTCACATATTCATTTCAGCGTTTGACTTTAGGCGCTCCAAATATCCACCATTGATCAGTCCCACATGATCCAATAGCTATCACGCAATCTTGCGTGAATTCCTGCACGATCGATATCCGACTGAGAGCGCATGAGAAAAGTGGTTTTCCTGTGCTATGTGTCACTCACTTATGCTAATCGCATGAAATTTAGGAATTCCACTTACAGCTCTTAGGGCGCACGAGATACTTCTTACCAACTATATTCATTTCAACGTTTGACTTTAGGCACTCCAAATCTCCACCGTCGATCTATTTTGCTCGATCCAATGGTTATCGCGTCACTCACTCGCCAACTAGCTTGGTCGATATCCACCATTGATCAATCCCGCATGATCCAACGGCTATCACACAATCTCACGTGAATTATTGCACGGCCGATACCTGACCGAGAACATGTGAGAAAAGTAGTTTTCCCATGCTACGTGTCACTCACTTAGGCTAAAAGCGTAAAATTTAGGAATTCCACTTACAGCTTTGAGGGCATGCGAGAAACTTCTTACCACCAACGAAGACCGCTCCATCATTCCACATGTTTTCCACCCTTCTGCCGACACGTGACTTGATGTGATCCATCCATCTATTCACTTATTCTCTATGATAAGATCTCTGCCACTCATCTTCTATTTATCTTGTTCAACCATCTATTAACTCAATCTCCTGCGATAAGATATTCGTCGCTCATCTTCCCTTAATCCTGTTCAACCATCTATTAACTCAATCTCCTGCGTTAAGATCTTTGCCACTCATCTTCCATTAATATTGTTCGTTGATCCAACAGTCCCTATGCACTGCTACTTCATTACGTCCTCCTTTCATTGATTTCGATCTTCGATGGCTCTTCCGCTTGACTCCTTCCCAAACGTTGTTCTGCGTATTATTTAAACGTTGCCACTCTCAAGCTTTGATTTGGTTATTCAATCAAACTACAACACTGTCTGATCATCGCAATACTCCTTCTAGCCATCCTCAACCACCTTCCATCCACCTATCACGTCTACAAGAACAATTAAATTGCATGCTTGATTTTACCAAAAAAAAACCCAAAAAAGTGAAAACAGACTTAGTTTAGTTTCCTTGCTTACACATTAGTTTGGTTTGATGCTCTTTACTTCTGTAACTTAGATAGCAGCATTAGGTTAGTGTTTATTTATCAATTCTGCTTAGCATAGTTGTTTAAATGGTTAATTAGGATATGGTGTGATTTAGCATTACATGTTGTTTTCTTCATTACTGCAGTAGAGTAGCTCTCTTAGAATAGATTTGCTCTTCTTCCATCAAAGAATCTGTTATCACAAAATCAAGCACTAAAGGCTGCCAATCAGCAAGATTTTGTGTAACTATTTCAAACCAGGCTTTGGACTAAGGCTTAGCCTCCTTAGTCTGAGAGGGCTCTCTCACAGATTATGAATATTGGCTAATGACAAGAAAAGATGGCTAACTCTTATAAGACACATGAAAAACATGCTGGCTGGACAACATTGAATTTATTCCCATTGGGCTTATGGAGTCTCTCATATCTCAGCAAACAAAAACACTATCTTTTCATGGAAATCAGGGCACTTTACATCTAAATGTTCAAACATAACTTTGAAACCACAGTTTGCCAAGGCATACAGGAAGTCAGAGCATGATTCATGAGTTCTGAGTGATTATGCATTAACAAAACTGTAAAAGAACCTTAAAGAAAGAATGCCATCACACATTTGAACAAGAAGATCCATTGTGAATCCTGAGAAGAAAACACAGTCATTTGCATTACTGAAATTTGTTTATACATAAACCAAAACAGTCTTCTCCAAAACATCCAACCCCTATTACATCCAAGTTTGCTCTATATATAGAAATACATCTTTAACCACTATGAGCTTCCTCCTCCAGCATGAGGGGAGCTCGAAGACTATTACTAATTACCCCTATCTACCAATTAACTAATTCATTAAATACATTAAGTGCTGACTGTAATTACAAAGAGTGCTAATTAAACTACATATCTAATTCTTTCTTCCTCGTATCATGATCCTTCTTTGCTCTTGGACACCTGTCTCCTTTCAGTTTGGCCGAGATAACTGAGAAGTGGATGCAATGAACAAGGTTAGCATTGGATACTGAATGCGCTGATGGTTCATTGATCATAAGAACAAACCCCTGTTTTTCCGGTCCTTGTCTCCCACCATCCTACGAAAGTTAAGCAACCTGTTCCCAGCTCTTTAATACCACAAAATTTATGAGCATCACCATATTTCAGATGTGTTGGAGGCTTCGTTGATGGACATGTGTATAAACCAAAACAATACTCCTCATACGCCATTTCTGCCAAACCCTAACTGGTCATAAAGTACCTTTATAAAAGTTTTAACTTGAGACAAAAATTTTCACCTTTACAAAAAGGCATACTTGTCATTCTCTGAATGGCTAGGATAGCCTCATGTGGTCTCCCTTATGTTCCTTAGGTGTTTCCTTCAAAAAATTTCTAATCTTATCATTAAACTGTTTGTTTTCATCACAAAACAACACATACAACAGTTTCGTAGCGCGCTACGAAACTGCTGTTCTGGCTGAAAAATATGTCTTGGGACAGAGCTGATAATTTCTCACAGAAAACGTATTTGGAAAAACTGAAGGAGGTTTTTGTGAATCAATCCGTGCTTAACAAAAACATCTTTTGGTTTTTTGAAAAACTACTCCAGCTGCCCAGAATCGATCCTTGAAGAAGATGTGTAAAACAGGAAATTAAAAACTGCACCTACAGCAGTTTTGTAATGTAACTTTTAGTCACTCGTTTCTCCCAGCTCATAATCAATTTGAAGAAACTGAAAGAGGTTTTTCTAGTTCAGTATGTTAGGAATAAAAACCTCTTTCAATTTTCGAAAATATTCTTTCAGCTACTCTAAATACCTCCTGGAAGTTGACTACTTAAAACAGAGAAATATGCCTGCCTTGAAACTATGCATAAACCAAAGCATCTGCCAATGTCAACCTGCCTTCAGCATCCGTGTTATTTACCTCAATTGTCTTCCCGTTTGAAGCTGTAACTATGTCACCAGGCCGCATACTAGTGCCACTAATCATGTTTTCACCTGCAGCAACAATGAAATGGACCTCCCCGGGAGGCTTAATTCGACCAATAGCCTTTGCTGCACCAAGAATTGCTGCAGAACCTCCCATGTCAAACTTCATGAGTTCAATAAGACATCTTGGTCCTGTCTTGATGTTGTAACCTCCACTATCAAATGTCAATCCTTCAACTTTGATGGGGCTGTACATTCTCTCGCATAATGACATGTTCACTTTTGTTTCTATCTTTGCATAAGATTGCATCTCTTTGACTATGATTTGAATCACCACGCGCTCTTTTAATGTTTTGCTGCTGTGGTGCACCTCCTTGAATTGTATGATCTGTAGTATCTTTTCCATCCTTGTTAATATCAATTGCAGTCTTTTGGCCATGATTTGGATCATCTGACCGACATTCCCAACTCTGCTCAACTAGTTCACCTTCTTCTAATTCAATTTGATTGGTGAATCTTTCCTCCATCAGTCAAACCAAATAAAGCATTTATCATCACACACTAACTGAACATATAGATGAATGGGTTCCAAGACCTTTTTCATGTAGCTTTCAATTGACAATTTACTTATGAATGGCTTAATCTGGATCATGTCTGATGGTTTGGCAAGGTAGCCATAAATTGTCCGCTTTCCATCATCTTCTATTATACACCTGTGTGCTTTCCTTCTTATGATTGGCACCTTATTCAAAAGCCACCTTTTTATTAACATCAGCTGTCATTGACAGTGGAGCTGATTGAGGGCTTTTATCCTGGTTAGCAAACTTTAAACTCTCACTAGAAGGCAAGCAAACCTGTAGCCATAACTCAGATGAATTACAAACTTCACCATCAATTTGCAGAAACAGGCTTTTCTATGCATATATCATATTCTCACAAAACCCATAGGTGACAAAGGTGATATGGGTGAGATATTGGCTATGGTTTTGAACAATTCCCCAATTTCGTAGCGCAGTTAGTTATAAATTGGCAAAATGCGCTGCGAAATGGCTGGATGCTGACGCGCTGCGAAATGGCTAAATAATAATTGCGCTGCAAAATTAACCAATAGGACTGCGCTGCGAAAATACGGAA
Source organism: Pinus tabuliformis (assembly GCA_031772625.1). Taxonomy (NCBI): domain Eukaryota; kingdom Viridiplantae; phylum Streptophyta; class Pinopsida; order Pinales; family Pinaceae; genus Pinus; species Pinus tabuliformis. The sequence continues at coordinate 1,211,010,902 of CM062817.1, read as the reverse complement.
AGGACCAGTGACATGTACAAGATAAGACATGGCTTATGCAATCATGATGGAGGATGACCAACGGTATTTGAGAATGATTCACATCAAAACCCTTTAGAAACATGACCCCTAAGTAAGAACATAGGACAAAAACCATCTGACACCCATTTTTGACAGTGAACTTAGGACAAAAATTATATACATGTGACTGTAGTTCTAGGTGATAACAGTGGCTCCACTTGGGATAGTGTGCTCCTGTAGTACACTAAGAACTCGTAGAACCAGTGCCTTATCCATTTATGACAAACAGAAATTTGCTTGACAAGCATCCCTTTCAAGCTTCTGGGGCATTCACCTTGGGCTTAAGCTTGCTGATCACTGTTAGGAGAAAGAAATCTACATGTACTAAAAAAAAAATGCTCAGTCAACCTTGAGCTTATTTGCACTTTCCTACCTACCTACCCTAACAATTGCAAGCTCCACTTGTAGCTCAAGGAACATGAAACTTCCAATGAAGCCAATCATCAATCTGATCTGAAACTTGGATCTCCTTACTGTGCTTGAAGCATATATAAACCAGATACTGAAATAGCCAAGGAAGCATGAGGTGTAACTGTTCTTCAAGATAAACATATAATTGGAAAGCTGAACAGTAAATCTTCTCCATGTAGTCAGCTATAGGGTCAAAAAACACACGGTTAGTTTGCTGATTCTCATAACATTCTATATCTTCAAACAACTTATCCTCAGCCACACCAAATTTATTTGATATGCTATCCAACTGCCTTTCTGAATGATGCTCACAAACAATGTAATTTTCCTCACTATTATGATTATTATTTGAAGTAAGCTGCTGCAAGGAATTACAAAATTGAACAAGCTTATCCTCTGCCTGAGGGTCGTAAAAGCTATCTTCCAGTACTTCTTCTTGCTGTTTGCAATCAATTTCATCTTCAGAATACTGCTGCATCTCTTCATTCATATCAAGGGATGAAACACGGTTTTCACAAATAAACCCCTGTTGATCTTCATGCTGCGTTTCATGAGAGGTTATACTTTCTTCTCGGTGCTGAAATGCATTGTTATGAAGAGCCTCTAAAATTTCTTCATCCATAAATTCATCATCATCATAACAATCCTCCAAGTACTGAATAAGATTTAAAGAATGCCTATAGCAATCTTTAAGCAGCAATAAGGAAGGATAACCTTCTTTATACATTTCACAGAATTCATCATGAAAACTAGCAAGCGAATATATTGAACCATTTTCCAGACTTTTATACCAAGACCATGCTTTTCCTTCTAAAGTGGTCATAAACATTTTCATGAGACAATCTTCAGGGAAATGAACCTTAAGACTGCGTACATGCATATGGAATTTAACCAAATGAAGAGCAGCATCATCTTTCTTTTCATCTTTGAATATTGGAAGATCCTCTAACCAATCAACCTCCGGCATAGGATTTGGAAAACCAGGGATATGAGACCGATTCATAGGAGCATACCTGGCATTCATTCTTGCAGTGGAATCCATCTTGAAACTTCATCAAGCTACTGATCTTCTAGCAGTGGAGTCACCTTCTAATTTCTTATTTGATGTGTGGAGTCGCCAAGGTAGTTTTGCAGCCTCAAAAGATGTCTGAGCTCCTGCTACCTTCAGAAGTTCAACCATTGATTTCGGGAATGAATAATCTTCAGACTCCCGGCAGACGCACCAAAATGTTATCACAAAATCAAGCACTGAAGGCTGCCAATCAGCAAGATTCTGTGTAACTATTTCAAACCAGGCTTTAGACTAAGGCTTAGCCTCCTTAGTCTGAGAGGGCTCTCTCACAGATTATGAATATTGGCTAATGACAAGAAAAGATGGCTAACTCTTATAAGACACATGAAAAATATGCTGGCTGGACAACATTGAATTTATTCCCATTGGGCTTATGGAGTCTCTCATATCTCAGCAAACAAAAACACTATCTTTTCATGGAAATCAGGGCACTTTACATCTAAATGTTCAAACATAACTTTGAAACCACAGTTTGCCAAGGCATACAGGAAGTCAGAGCATGATTCATGAGTTCTGAGTGATTATGCATTAACAAAACTGTAAAAGAACCTTAAAGAAAGAATGCCATCACACATTTGAACAAGAAGATCCATTGTGAATCCTGAGAAGAAAACACAGTCATTTGCATTACTGAAATTTGTTTATACATAAACCAAAACAGTCTTCTCCAAAACATCCAACCCCTATTACATCCAAGTTTGCTCTATATATAGAAATACATCTTTAACCACTATGAGCTTCCTCCTCCAGCATGAGGGGAGCTCGAAGACTATTACTAATTACCCCTATCTACCAATTAACTAATTCATTAAATACATTAAGTGCTGACTGTAATTACAAAGAGTGCTAATTAAACTACATATCTAATTCTTTCTTCCTCGTATCATGATCCTTCTTTGCTCTTGGACACCTGTCTCCTTTCAGTTTGGCCGAGATAACTGAGAAGTGGATGCAATGAACAAGGTTAGCATTGGATACTGAATGCGTTGATGGTTCATTGATCATAAGAACAAACCCCTGTTTTTCCGGTCCTTGTCTCCCACCATCCTACGAAAGTTAAGCAACCTGTTCCCAGCTCTTTAATACCCCAAAATTTATGAGAATCACCATATTTTAGATGTGTTGGAGGCTTCGTTGATGGACATGTGTATAAACCAAAACAATACTCCTCGTATGCCATTTCTGCCAAACCCTAACTGGTCATAAAGTACCTTTATAAAAGTTTTAACTTGAGACAAAATATTTCACCTTTACAAAAAGGCATACTTGTCATTCTCTGAATGGCTAGGATAGCCTCATGTGGTCTCCCTTATGTTCCTTAGGCGTTTCCTTCAAAAATTTGCTGATCTTATCATTAAACTGTTTGTTTTCATCACAAAACAACACCTACAGCAGTTTCGTAGCGCGCTACGAAACTGCTGTTCTGGCTGAAAAATATGTCTTGGGACAGAGCTGATAATTTCTCACAGAAAACGTATTTGGAAAAACTGAAGGAGGTTTTTGTGAATCAATCCGTGCTTAACAAAAACCTCTTTTGGTTTTTTGAAAAACTACTCCAGCTGCCCAGAATCGATCCTTGAAGAAGATGTGTAAAACAGGAAATTAAAAACTGCACCTACAGCAGTTTTGTAATGCAACTTTTAGTCACTCGTTTCTCCCAGCTCATAATCAATTTGAAGAAACTGAAAGAGGTTTTTCTAGTTCAGTATGTTAGGAATAAAAACCTCTATCAATTTTCGAAAATATTCTTTCAGATGCTCTAAATACCTCCTGGAAGTTGACTACTTAAAACAGAGAAATATGCCTGCCTTGAAACTATGCATAAACCAAAGCATCTGCCAATGTCAACCTGCCTTCAGCATCCGTGTTATTTACCTCAATTGTCTTCCCGTTTGAAGCTGTAACTATGTCACCAGGCCGCATACTAGTGCCACTAATCATGTTTTCACCTGCAGCAACAATGAAATGGACCTCCCCGGGAGGCTTAATTCGACCAATAGCCTTTGCTGCACCAAGAATTGCTGCAGAACCTCCCATGTCAAACTTCATGAGTTCAATAAGACATCTTGGTCCTGTCTTGATGTTGTAACCTCCACTATCAAATGTCAATCCTTCAACTTTGATGGGGCTGTACATTCTCTCGCATAATGACATGTTCACTTTTGTTTCTATCTTTGCATAAGATTGCATCTCTTTGACTATGATTTGAATCACCACGCGCTCTTTTAATGTTTTGCTGCTGTGGTGCACCTCCTTGAATTGTATGATCTGTAGTATCTTTTCCATCCTTGTTAATATCAATTGCAGTCTTTTGGCCATGATTTGGATCATCTGACCGACATTCCCAACTCTGCTCAACTAGTTCACCTTCTTCTAATTCAATTTGATTGGTGAATCTTTCCTCCATCAGTCAAACCAAATAAAGCATTTATCATCACACACTAACTGAACATATAGATGAATGGGTTCCAAGACCTTTTTCATGTAGCTTTCAATTGACAATTTACTTATGAATGGCTTAATCCGGATCATGTCTGATGGTTTGGCAAGGTAGCCATAAATTGTCCGCTTTCCATCATCTTCTATTATACACCTGTGTGCTTTCCTTCTTATGATTGGCACCTTATTCAAAAGCCACCTTTCTATTAACATCAGCTGTCATTGACAGTGGAGCTGATTGAGGGCTTTTATCCTGGTTAGCAAACTTTAAACTCTCACTAGAAGGCAAGCAAACCTGTAGCCATAACTCAGATGAATTACAAACTTCACCATCAATTTGCAGAAACAGGCTTTTCTATGCATATATCATATTCTCACAAAACCCATAGGTGACAAAGGTGATATGGGTGAGATATTGGCTATGGTTTTGAACAATTCCCCAATTTCGTAGCGCAGTTAGTTATAAATTGGCAAAATGCGCTGCGAAATGGCTGAATAATAATTGCGCTGCAAAATTAACCAATAGGACTGCGCTGCGAAAATACGGAAAGGACCAGTGACATGTACAAGATAAGACATGGCTTATGCAATCATGATGGAGGATGACCAACGGTATTTGAGAATGATTCACATCAAAACCCTTTAGAAACATGACCCCTAAGTAAGAACATAGGACAAAAACCATCTGACACCCATTTTTGACAGTGAACTTAGGACAAAAATTATATACATGTGACTGTAGTTCTAGGTGATAACAGAATCAAGCTTCTTCTGACTCTATAGAAGTCTGGCTTGGAACCCCTGGGGTCTCTCACTAGATGAACAGTGACAACAGGCAGTACCTTCACTTCTACTTGTGCATATAGCACTGTCACCTCCAAGTTTGTACGAACCCCAAGTTGATAAGTAAAGCTGGTAGCCCAGGAGTTGCAGCATCCTTGCTGCAATACTAGCGCTCATCACAAGAGACAACAACAAACATGATAGCATAAAATCGAATTCAATCTACTTAAAAGGTCAAGGAGTTTTAAGCTATCAATGTAATATTACACATGATATAGGAAATAAACCATTAGTTGTATTAATAAAAATTCGAAGAGAAATACAACTGAAGCCTTGACATTGCAGGTTCCCTTTGGCATGTCCGAGTTCCAACACCACTACAAGCATCTCATTATTCACCCTCAAATCAATGGAAGTTCAAGCCCTCTTTCCTTTTACTCCAAACCAAACACTACAAGCTTATTCTCCCTTCACACACAAACTAGAAGGCTAAGGTTCTCAATATGGCTCTCAAGATTTGCAGATTATTTCAGCGCCTTCATTCGCTAGCTGAGGGTGTTAAATGGAAAGTTTATATAGCTTTGATAGAGGGGAAATGGATCCTCTTATGGTGGGAGAGGCATTATCCCTTTTGGTTTGTTCCATTTTAATAGGGGAAAGGAGCCCAAACAGTGTCTCTCGACTCTATCTTGCTCAACCATTTACCAAACTTTTGTTCACAAGGCTTCTAGACCTAGAAGCTTCAAATCCATTTTTAAAAACTTTCCAAAAGAGGGTTGGCATGAGTGATAAATAGCTCACTTTCACCTTTAGGTGCTAGTCTTGGTTTTAAACTCTACAAATCGGCGCAGGGGAAGAACTAAGCACTAGTGTCGGTCTTGAAAACTGGGTTTGAAGGAAGATCCTTTGGAAATGATGTAAGAGGGAAATGTTCTGCAGATGAAGATGGATGTAGGGACATGTTTTTCATGGCAAGGAAATATATTAGGGTCACTGTAGAGGTCCTCCAGGATCGAGGAACGAGGAGTACAGGGACAATGAAAAAATTTTGTGTAACAAAAGCCACAACTCAAAACCCCACTATCTGTTTTGTATTAATCCAGAAAATCAAGATGAAATTACAATGCTTGTTCTCTCAAGAACAATCCTAGCACTCAGAAAATTCAATCTCCAACTCATAAGCAAGCTCAAGGCCAAATATTAGCCAATTCACAAGCTCTCCAAGTCTCTATTCCAATGTGTAATTCCTATGAAGGATAGCTTGTATTTGAATGGAAATAAAGCCTCTAAAAATAGCGCAATCCCTCAAGTATCAGTTCCTGATTGCATGCACTATCAGTGCAACTCAGAAAAATCTAAAACAAATAGTACATTGTCCCTACACTCTAGTCTCAACTCAGTCTTTCTCAAAATCGACATGCATGAGTTTATGATGAATAAATATTCAGTTAACTAGAGTAGCACTGGTGGAGTTCATTAGTATCACCATTGACTGTTAACTCACTATTAGTTATCTCAATCAGTTTTAGAATTAATTTAACTGAATTGACTCATGAAATTGAGTCTTCTATTTTACAACTCACGGTAGACTCCTACAAAGTAGGGAGAACATATACATGACTTCCAAAAGACTTCCAACTTGAATTTCCTAAGTTAAGTAAGTTTAATAAATTTAATTTAACTATTTTAAGATGTTATGAGAATAGAATTCGAATTTAATTCACTGTTTAATTCAAGGACAAATTAAACTGGAATTTACACCTTGGCAATGCCTTTGTCAAGATGTCAACATCTTGCTCCTCCATGGGAATGTAATCTAATAACATGATCTGCCTCAATACACAATCTCTAAGATGATGATATCGGATGTCAATATGCTTGGACCGATCATGAAACATTGTATTTTCAGAGAGTTTGATACGACTCTGATTATCACAATAAATCATTGTCGGATCCATCTGCTGACCAAACAAACCAACCAGGATCTTCCTCATCCAGATAGGCTCACATGTTGCTTGACTTGTATCCATGTACTCTACCTCTACCAAATTGAGTGTAACCGATCTTTGTTTCCTGTTGTACCAAGAAATTACCATTGACCCATTACTGAAGATCCCTCCTCATGTGCTCTTCCTATCGGATGGACTCCCTGCCAAATCTGCGTCAGTGAAGCCTTGAAGCTTCACTCCCTTTGTCTGTCTATACCATAACCCAAATTGAGTAGTGCCTTTGAGGTATCTCAATACATACTTTTTCACCTTCCAATATAGCTTGGTAGGCCTAACCATCGCTTGACTAAGTTGGTTAACTGCATAGCACATATCTGGTCATGTGTTCACCAAGTACATGAGTTAACCCAAAAACTGCCTATAAATAATAGCTTCCACTACTTCCCCTGAAGTAGCATCCTCCTTACTCTAGTTACCAACTGGAGGAGTCTCCATGGGTTAACTTCTCTCCATGAGTAATCTCTTGAGTATCTCGTCGGCATACTTTCCCTGAGATAAAAATAATTCCCCATCTCCTTGCCATACCTCCATGCCAAGAAAGTAATGCATGAGCCCCATGTCCTTCATCTCAAACTCTCTTGCAAGGTCCTCCTTGCAACATTTGATGAGCTTCTCATCACCTGTCAGTATAAGATCCTCTACATAAAGTACAATGATCAAAAACTTACCTTCCACCGCTATGTGATATAGGTTCACATCCACTTCACTCTTCGTGAAGCCCAACCCAGTGAAGTAGTTATCTATCCTGGTGTACCAAGCATGGGGTGCTTGATTTAGCCCATACAATGCTCTCTTGAGTCGGCACACATGCGACTCACGGTCAAAGGTTTCAAAACCTTCGAGTTACTCTATCTACACCTCTTCCTCAATCATGCCATTGAGGAAGTGTTATAGACATATTTGGGCACTGCAAACCTAATCACATATGTCCATAAACCAAGGGATTCTAAACCCCTAAAAGTGTTGTTTCATACCCTAAAGGAACAAGGTCAGTTGATTACATCATTTCCCAGAAGTTCTCCCTGAAAAACTACTCAGAACTGGTCAAAACTGGACCATACAGACTGCTCCATGCATAGGGTGCGATGCATCTCACCTATTACACATGAGGGGTGTGATGCATACTGAAAATCCCTTCTGTAGGGTGCAATGAGCGAGAGCAGACAAATGGCAGAAGCAGTTTACTAGGTGGAAACTCAAAGAATCTTCTAGAAACTGCTCATATGACACTTTCCTCTCTGAATTCGCCCAGGGATGAGTAAGAGATCATGAAATATCCAAGTGAAACCAAGAACTATCAGTGAAATGACACTAATCAAAATCCCAGAAGATGACTCACTCTCCTATAAACATCTATATATGGATCCCTCATCCTAGAGATCCAGAGGCTGGAATTTTGTAATTTGCAAGGAAGTGTTGTTGGTTTCTCTTTGAAGACATTGTTGGGTGATCTTACTTTGTATGAGGTGAAGAGGGCTTTCATGCTAGGAGGATGATGTTGGATCAGACAGCTTGGTTGTAATCCTCTCTTCTACTGCTTCTATGAATAAAGCTATTTGAGTTTTCCTCCATATGCTTGTATATCTCTGAATCTTGTATTTGTATATGCATTTATATGGTTAATGTACATCTGATCCTACATTGTTTATGGTTATAGATCTCTATGCTTTGATGGTATTTTGCTGCTTTGATTCTACAGGTGTTCTTTGAAGTGGGACAAATGAGAAAGGAGTGGCGAAAGCTCTATCAAAGGAGAGAGGAAACAAGCAAGGAGACTAGCGAAAGACTGAGGTTGGTACTCTCTGCTTCTCTCTCATCTATCTCTCATAAAGGAAAACACAAGTAACTTTAGTTTGTTTGTTTCTAAGATAGCTACTCGTCTTAATGGGACTAGCAGCTCTGAATGGACACTAGTTTTCTCGATAACAGGGAGGTAGTCTTCACATCCATCTAATGGATATTCCAACCCATCTATGCCGATAGTGCCACAATAGATCTGATTGATGAGTACCTTGCAACAGAAGCAAAGGTCTCATCATAGTCAATCCCCTCTACTTGTGAAAAGCCACGGGCCATAAATCTAGCCTTATGCTTCTCCACGCTACCATCTGCAGCTTTCTTTACCTTTTAAAACCAACGGGAGCTCACAACTGACTTGTCCTCCGGTCTCGGGACCACATCCCAAACATTATTTCAAATTATGGAGTCATACTCCTCCACCATCGCATCAACCCAAACCGGTTGCTGCACTACTCCCTGAAAGGAAGATGGATCTGTCACAACACATGCCCCCATAAGTGCCATGTATCTAATGTACCTCTCTAGTGACCCACTATGTCTGCGCTAAGAAGAGTGTGCTCCCACATTCTCTAGTGCATCATCTAACAATTTATCAGCCACTCTAGTGTGCTTTCTTCCCTCTTTAGAAGACTATGCCTTAGTGGATGTCTCCATTCTCTGAACCTCTACATGTGCTTGATCCACATCAATCTAAGGCTCCTTAACCTTAGGAGCTAAAATCTCTTCATTTGCATGTAGCTCAAGCTCCCTCTCAAGAGATACTCCCATGGCCTTCTCCTCATTGAACCTAATATCCCTATGAACCACTGTCATATGACTGGTTGGCATGTACACCCGATAGTTCTGGGGTGTATTAGTATACCCAACAAAGATCCCCAACTCTTTTATTGGCTCAAGCTTCTTCCGTGCATCTTTGGTCACATGGCAATAAACTAATGACCCAAAAATCCTGAAGTGACCAACATCTGGCCTCTTACTGGAATAAGCCTCCTCTGGTGTCTTCATCTCAAGTATCCGATGTGGGCTACAGTTCTGAACATAAACCATTGTGTTGCATGCCTCATCCCACAAGTGTAGTGGTAGGCTCTGATCATGCAACATTGCCCTTGCTTCCCCTACTATGCTCTTGTTCTTCCTCTCGACAACCCCATTTTGTTGAGGTTATGGGGTCATGTCAACTCTCGTTTAATCTTTTCCATTGCACAGAATTTCTTAAACTCTTTGGATACATACTCACCACCAATATCACTATGTAGAGCTTTAACCTTGTTGCCAGACTCTTTCTCTACCAATGCTTTGAACTCACAAAATTTTGTGAAAGTTTGATCCTTTTTTTGCATAAAAAATACCCATTGTTTATGAGAATAGTCATCAAAAAATATAACATAATACCTGTGTTTGGCCATTGATGTTGTCGAGAATGGTCCACCCACATCTAAATGCACTCTCTCCAGAATAGAGTCTACTCGATTGTCTCTATCTCCAAAGGAAGACTTGGTGTATTTTCCCAAAGTACAACTCTTGCATGTATCAACTTGCTCAAGCGTACCTTTGGGAAGACCAATAGAGATTTTTTGCAATATCTTCAAAGCCCCATGATGCAAGTGGCCCAATCACCTATGCCACAACTCGCCGACATCTCGGCTCAACATCTTTTCCACTTTTGAACTCAAAGCAACACAATCCTCTACCTCTATCTTATAGAGATTCTGAACTCGAATCCCTATCTTCTTTACTTGACCTATGGCTTTGTGTTGAAGGGATACCTATCCTTTTGAAAAGATCACATCATAGCCTCTATCCTCAAGCATGGCAACATATACCAAGTTCTTTGTCAGTCCGGGTACATGCATGACATTCTTCAAGGTGAGTGGAGCCACATGCTCCCTCTGAAAAGTAATAGTTCCCACAATAGTAACACTATATTACCATCATCACCCATCTCAATATGCATCTTGAGATCTTTCTCCTCCATTTCAATGAATAACTCCCTGTCGCTAATCATGTGGAAAGAAGCTCCAATGTCTAAGTACCAGACACTTCACATCATTGAAGACACCATGCATGCAATGAGGGAGAATTCCAATTCGAATTAGGAGGCAAAAGCCTCACCCGCCGCTCCTCCTGAGGACTTCTCATTGGATTTCTTCAATGTACAATTTGTAGCAAAGTGACCCATCTTTTGACAATGAAAGCATTTAACTTTCGTCATTTCCTTCTTCTTGCCTCCATGATAATAAGATGATTTGGAACGAGAAATTTTATCTTTCCCCTTCCTTGCCTTAATCGCTAAGGCACAATTCTTTTCATCATCAATCTTTGATGAAGAGCCATCCCTAGTGTTCCTCCTGATCTCATCCTACATCAAATCTGACCATAGTCATTCCCCATCTAGCAGCTTCTCCCAACCATTGACAAAGTCCTGATAACTATGCCAACTCTTTGGGAGTCCAAGAAGAGAAAGGCTCACCATATCCTCCTCTGAAACCATTTTTCCAACACTTCCAAGTTCATCCCGACATTGAGTGAACTTGGTAAAGTACTTTGGAATCGTCTCACCTTTCTCCACCTTTATTTTACGAAGTTTATCCTTCAATGCCAACTTCCTTTGATCACTGCTATTTTGATACAAGTCTGTCAATGTTTTCCACATAGCATGTGGGGTTTCCTTTCCATGGATACTCGAGACAATATGATCTCGAACTCCCTCAAGGATTATCCTCCTTGCCTTTGCCACACACTTCTTCCACTCGGCCAATTTTTGTGCATTAGTAGCTGTTGGCTTAGGAATTGCTTGTTCAACAAATTCCTTCAAGCCATTGTCCTCTGGCACAACCTCCATCCTGTCCCTCCAAGCTATGAAATTTGAGCTGCCTTCCAAGGAATACTCATGCCTCAACCCATGGAACGCCATCTACCAATCCTTAAGTATGTATTGCAAATTCGAATTTCACTTTAACCGAGAAACTCAAAACTTCGAAATCTCCTTTAAAGAGCTGATTTTAAATTAGCGATATCTCCCTCATCTGAACTCCGATTCGACTGATTTTTTTTTGAATTTGAGTATCTTTTCCCAAGGAATCCAGCTCTATAATTTGTGTCTGAAAATTGTTCACAGAAACTCTCATATATTCTCTACAAACTCTCGTCCCAAAAAATAATCTTGCTTCGATACCATGTTGAAAAGCTTGTAGATTCACAAGCTAATGCAGTTTTCTAAAGAAAGAGACAAGAATTTACTTCTACTATTTACAGCGGAAGCCCATAAACATCAAGAAAACAATAATAAATAGAGGAAGATAATCAATGACACATAACACAATAAATATCCTGGGAAAACCACTACTCAAAACCCCACTATTTGTTTTGTATTAATCTAGAAAATCATGATGAAATTAGAATGCTTTTTCTCTCTAGAACAATCCCAACACTCAGTAAATTCAATCTCCAACTCATAAGCAAGCTCAAAGCCAAATCTTAGCCTCTTCAAAAATCTCTCCGAGTCTCTATTCCAATGTGTAATTCCTATGAAGGATAGCTTGTATTTAAATGGAAATAAAGCCTCTAAAAATAGCACAATCCCTCAAGGATCAGTTCCTGAATGCATGCACTATCAATGAAACTCAGAAAAATCTAGAACAAATAGTACAATGTTCCTGCACTCTAGTCTCAACTAGGTCTTCTCATAATCGACATGCATGAGTTTCTGATGAGTAAATATTTAGTTAACTAGAGTAGCACTGGTGGAGTTCATTAGTGTCACCAGTGACTATTAACTCACTATTAGTTCTCTCAATCAGTTTGAGAACTAATTTAACTGAGTTGACTCATGAAACTAAGTCTTCTATTTTACAACTCACAATTAACTCACACTAGACTCCTACAAAGTAGGGAGAACATACACATGACTTCCAAAAGACTTCCAACTTGAATTTCCTAAGTTAAGTAAGTTTAATAAACTTAATTTAACTATTTTAAGTTGTTATGAGAATAGAATTTGAATTTAATTCACAGTTTAATTCAAGGACAAATTAAACTGGAATTTCTTGTTGTCATTTCTCAACAAATTCCATTGGGCTTAGAGGCATTTTGTCACCATATGTGGTCAAATCATATTTTGAAGGCACAATCCAAGGATCATATGATTTAGAAGTGCTTGATGAGATCATATTGACTTGGGTAACCTTAGAAGAAATGTCGGGTGGAGGGAGTGCAAAATTTCCCATCAATGATGAATCCTTAAGCAAACCAATGCCAATATCTTCATATGGAGTAATCGTTTTCCCCACAAAGGGTACACTACTAGTAGAGTTAGGATCATAAGTATAATAGGAAAACTGGTCTACTTTCACTATCCTCCCTTGATGAGGAAACATTATCATTCAGAAAAGTGATGAGACCATTGCAAACATTGCATAAGTCCAACTTCATCCTAGTAAAATATTGTAATCAAGTTGGGCATCAACAACTTTTACCTCAATTGTAACTGTTTTACCTTCTAATTCGATTGGTTGGTCATTCAAAATATAGTAAGGTTGAAATCCTCTGTCGTCACAGGCTTTAAGAGTAGTACGTGATTGATTGATAATTGGAGAACCCAAATTATTCCAACAAGCAATCGAAATAATACAAGTAGAGGCTCCGTCATCAATCATTGTACAAAAGATTTGGTTTTAACAAAAATTGGTATTTGAAATGCCAACTGATGCGAGAGTCTAGGTATATGGATTTCCATATCAAATTTGATGAGATTATAGTCCTTAGGATCAATTTCTCTAATGGATGACAATAGTAATTTCCTTTGTGTTGGGCATGCTTGCAGCACTTCAAGGGCTGACATTGTTGAAGGAGACTGAGCCATGTCTTCAACAATGTTGTAATTCTGAGCCACTCTAGGAATGCTAGAATAAAATATGACTTTCGAATAACACCTTTAGGAGGCAGACGAATTACTATGTCAATATTTGGTTTCTCGATCTGTAAAGGTTCAGAAGGAGGCGTCATTGATATGGAAGGTTGACTAAGATTGACCAGTAATTTCCATTTACATGAGCTTTGGATCCATAGTCTTTTGATCTGGTTACTATTAAAACTTGTGAAGGCATCATCATGATATCTAACAATGTAGATGAAGAGGATGGATTATGAGTTATCATTTTACTGTCTTAAGAAGGGAAAGGATATTTCAAAACAATAGGCATGGGAGAACCCTTAAGGAATTTTTAGTAACCTCGACATGATGTGGGCATTCCTTAGTATAATGATCTTCATTACAAATTAAACAAGGATATCAAGGTTTCTTTTTCTCTTCAGAATGTTCAATTTTTTTTGGTTTCTCCTTTTGAGAGGCATTTTGTTTTTCTTTTCCTTTGCCTTTTTCTTACTTCTAGATTGTTTATCGATAGATGATTCTACTGCATTGATTTCGGAAGAAATTCCAGGAGAAGTGTTTTCACTGGGTAAATTTTATATAGCCAAAGTCTGAGTATTCTTAGAATTATTGCTAGTTGATTTACCCTTTGACTATTGGTTAACATAACCAATTATACCATCAGTGGTGTGAGAGCCTGTAGGAGTCAAAAATTGTTGATCTGAATTGGATGTGCGAGGTAGGTTGTGAATATTTTTGTACAAAGTGTTATATAGTGTATAGATAAGGTCTAAATATTGGGCACGAGCTATAACATGCTCTTTTGTTACAACTCCTCCTTTATCGGAATGTAAACATTTAGTGAACCATTATGCTAATATTTGGTTTGGAATATAAATTTTGACTAAATGACGTCTACGCCTCCATTCATGTATGTGATTTGAAATGTGAGTATAATTGGATTGTTTTAATGAAGTCAAAAGTTCGGTACTAGTATCATATCGAATTGGTAACTAAAAATGCATTAAAAATGTTCTTGCTAAGGAATTGAAATTGTGGAAAAAATCACGTGGTAACTCAATGTACATTTTTCTGTTGAACTTGTTAGAGTTCGTTGGAAGAGTCGTAATATGATGCAATTGTCATTTAATGAATTTTGCGAACACCATAGGTGATATGTCATAACATGGTTTGATGGATATTCTCCTGATTTACCTTCAAATTTTGGTATATCGCTTGGTAATTTAGTCAGAATCGTTGCGCAAAAAGGATAATAGTAGATAGGATCATTTGTGAGCCAGTATAAATCTAGTAAATCTAAAGTTTCTATAAAAGGTAATTGTCGGTTAAATTCTTGTTGAGGATATTGATACCCTTGAGCATTAAGTCCAACCCCTAGAGGAGGATATCCTGGAATAGCTTGAGCAATTAGAATTTGCATTGCCCCAGGGTAACCCATATCAAGTTGAGTTTGAAAAGTATGACTAGGGTATGGTTGACTTTGAAAAGGTTGATTCTAATATGATTGACCCTGTACCATTTGACTCAAATAAAGTTGGACTTGCATAGGTTGACCTTGAAAAGGTTGTCATTGAAAAGTTTTATCTTGAAAAGTTTGGCCTTGAAAAGGTTGTCCTTGATACGGTGTTTGAAACGATGCTACACTAGGTTTCCCACTAGGTATCTGCATTGTAGACTGAAAAGTAGGAATAATTTGATAAACATATGCTTGAGGCATAGTTTGTGTAGGTTGTTGAATCAATGTTTGAATAGTCAGTTGGGAAATTGATTGGACATGTGTTTTGGGAACACTTGGAACCTGTTGTTGAACAATTATCTGTACAATAGGTTGAACGTATGCTTGTGGGATACTCTAAACAGGCTACTGGATGGATACTTGTGGGGTCCCCTGGACATGTTGTTGAACAAGTGTCTGTGAAATACTTTGGACAAGTTGTTGGTTGGACACTTATGGGGTGCACTGACTAGGTGTTTGTGGTATAAATTGACCAGTAGCCTGAATCAATTGATAAATAGGAATTTTTGGAGTAGATTGAACAAGTTTTTGAACATAAGAAGGGTTCCAAATAGTACTTCCCATTCTTGGAAAAAGAGCACCAATCAAGGGTTGAGACACAATAGGTGGACTTGGACCGACTTGAGGTATCTAACCAAAATTTTTTGTAAATTACAGCAAAAGGTTGTCCTACAACTGGAGGATACATTCCACTAGGGGGTTGTCCTCCAAGCGGAACATAAGATGGTTGCCCCCCAACTGGATAATAAATACCAGTTGGAGTTAGTTGAGGAATACCTGTATTACTATATATCATATTAACGTATTGGTCAGATGTCAAAGGTATTCCAGGAATAGAAGTTATGCTTGAAGTAGTTGCCTATACATTAGAGGTAGATAAACTAAATGAGACTCTAGAAAGACAAGGAGAAACTGGAGGGGAAGGAGTGGGCCCCGAAAAAGTTCCAGTAAGTGTAGATTGGCTTACAAGAGTAATTTTTGACATGATTTTCCTAGGTGTGAAATCAAAAGGAGTACGTAAGTGGGGAATACCTTGACCTAAATAGTTCAAAGGGGTGAAATACCAAGGATTAGGTTGAAAAGGATCAAAAGGAAGTCTTAGAAAAACTAATGGATCACTAGAAGTAAGAGGA
Organism: Pinus tabuliformis; assembly: GCA_031772625.1. NCBI lineage: Eukaryota > Viridiplantae > Streptophyta > Pinopsida > Pinales > Pinaceae > Pinus > Pinus tabuliformis. The sequence goes on along the minus strand of CM062817.1, from coordinate 1,210,994,788 downwards.
GTGTGTGGTGATTCTTCCTCCTCACCTTCAATAATATCTTCAATACTTATAAGACCAGGAGGTAAACCGGTTGTGATTATAGTTCTTCTTTGAGATGAAGACAATACAGGAGTAGGAGCTATAACAACTGAAGGTGATTCAGGCTCAGAAATGTCAAATTCGGGTTCTTCGACTTCAAGTTCAGGTAATTATGTCTCTAAAGTTTCACCGATCTCATATTCACCTTGAATAATCTCAGTAACTTGAGGTCAGGAGTAAATTGTTTCTTATTTTGTTCTATGGTTGAATTACTTCAGTTTCTATTGTTTCTTATTCTATACCTCCAGATGTTTCAAGTTCATGTAAGGGTCCAGATCCCATCGATTTCGATCTCTCTACTTTGATATTCTCCAATTGACCAAGTGTGTACTCAGGGGGTAAACCCTGCATTCTACATGAATATCTTGGTAACTCGGCCACGATGAATTTTATTAAGGTTTTGTTCCAATTTTATTAAATCAAATAATCAACCAAAATAAAAAATAAAAAAATAAAGGGTAACTAGGTATAAAGGATTACTAAGCCACTATGGACTGTGGAATATCATTTCTAGTATGTACAAGTAGTCTCCCCGAATGTTTGTGTTTGGTGTATTACAAATGACAAAACGGTTGACTTGGTTACTTATGGATGGTATGCAACTTAGAAGGGGGCCTCCAAAATACACTCGAGGTACATAGAGGTACAATCTGTGTTTGCGATGTCTAATGTGAGTTTGTACGATGGGAAGTATCCCCATATGATTTTCATACATGGAACGTTATCCAATATACCCGAAGGTACATGGACAACATTCCCATATACTTACGTACGTGGAATATCGACTACCCACAGAATGTGTCACACACAAAAAATGACAACTGCTATGTTTATAGATGCCAGAACACGTCTTCTAACCTAGAACCACTAATGTTTGGTTAATTAAAAATTTGATAGCTTTTACAGTTTCTCTTTCATTAAAGTCAATTTAATAGATGTGGTGTAAATGATATCATTTTTCACTTCCAAACCTAATGCAACAAATATGTAAAAATGATCCTTTTACTTCAACGAATTTTTAGCTACGATAAAGAGAGAGTCTTTTCAATATTTAAACAGAATGTAAAACTTCTAAGTTCACCTAGTTTCTTTTCAGTAAATGAAAATTTTTCACTTTTAGATTGATTCAATGTAGAAATTTCACTTCAACTCATCCAAAATCACAAGAATTATAAAAACTTCTTTTGAACACACAACACCCAAAAAAAATTCAAAATGCAAAAAGAAGACCAACAAATCTTAAAAATGAATCTTTCAAATGAATGTTATGAATATGACATTGTCTAAAATATAATTCTGAGATGCTTCACTACTAAAAGAAGAACTTTTCATTTCAATTTTAGCAAAAGAAGCACTTTTATGAGCGAAAAATACCTAATCTTGAAAAACATTATTTTTCATTATCTCAATGATTCTTCACAAATGGGTAAAACAAATACTAAATCTGATCTTTTGAAAGAAGAAAGACAGGCAGACAAAAACTCAGCAATTACCAATCCTTCCTTTGATAAATCAACAAATCATCAGATGAATCCTTTTAACCCTAATTCGTAAAGAGAAGAATTTCCCAAGAAGACAATTCACAACATTCAATCGAATTGAAACAAACTTTTGTGAATGTAAACAGATCCAAGAAAGCATAATAATAAAAAAATGGACACAATAGTGAAAACCCTATTTTTTCAAAAATTTAAGAGACTTGCGCAAGTAGTGAATTGAATTCATTGCACATACGCATTGTTGCTAAATGAAAAGTGTGCAAGATGGCGCACTATTGCTAAAGGAAAAGTGCGCAAATCGAGAAAACTTAATAAAGAAAAAAACAAACAAACAAACAAATCCAAAAATCCAAAACTTTAATCTTTCAGGGTCCAAAAGGTAATCAAACAAGGCTATAGAAAGCAATAAAAGGCCACAGGAGGACATAATCAAGAAAAAAGCATTCCCCTATATGGTCGCCAATTTGTTATGGCAAACAAATCACTCTTGCAGACAAGAGCGATCTCCCTAGATTCAAAAGAGATCTAGTAACAAACAGAACAAGTGACTGCTACCTTTCCTTAATTTACAACTGAAGTATGAAATATGAGATATGCAAGAGCCTCTTACCTTTCTATGAAATGCCTGTGGAAGTCCTTCCAATGCTTTTAAAAGCCTTTCCTCGTCACTTCATAGGAATACTTGCATGAACAAAAGAAAAAAGCATAGCGTAGATAAAGATGAAACACAAAATGAATGAAAATTGTGACATAGCATATATCATAAGATTAAACCAATATTCAGTTATAAACTATGCAAAATATCAAGGAGCTTTGCAAAGAGCATTAAAACAAGTGCAATTAGGAAAGAAACAATTGCTTGTATTAATTTGAACAAGAAGAAGCAATACAACCTTGCCTTGATGATGTAAGCCTCCTCCCAATGGTCTCCAATCCTCCCCTTAAGTGACAAGATTTCCAACCCTATTCCAACAACATAATTTTATATTCACAAGTCCCTCCCTCACCCTCTAGTCTGTGTTGAATTTATAGGCCAAGAGGAGGATGTTTAAGATCCTCTTCTCAAGGGATGAGATCCTCAAAAGGAGGGATTAGGGTTCCATAAAGGGAGGAAGTTTGCTTCATAAACAGGGGGATGAGGCCCAAGTATGTAAAGGCTCGGGGCCTTCATTTTGGAAATATTCCTCTAAAAAGGCTTCTAGAAATCACTTTTTATTTTTACTCTCGTTAAGAGATTTGTGCAATTTTCAATGGAAGACCAAGTGCAGAATTGTGCTAGCCAAAATGGTCAAAACTATGTTTACGCAAATACTGGCTATGTAACCACGCAAGTTCTTAAAAGTGAGTTTTTTAGCAACGTAATCAAGGATTCTTGTTGTCTTTGGGATTTTTTTACTTCCAACATTGTAGGGAAATGCTTGTAACACTTCATCAAATAGCGAGAGATCTGGATTAGTGATCATTTTCCTAATGGTGACAAAATCATGTGTAACAATGATCCATGGCTTAAAAACTTATGATCACGACCATCCTGGATGAGCTTGGTTCCATAACATGTTTTCTACTCAGTATTTGATTGATTAGTAAAAACCCCTTCTCCTAACGGGATGCCTTAGGCACAGCACCACTAGGAAAAAGAGGAGATGGGGGTATATGCATATGTTACACAGTTATTTGCCACTCTCTTGTCACTCCCCGTTCCTGATCCCGGACAACCCTAGTAGTGACTATTGTGTTATATTTTCACCATGAAACCTATGCTCTTGCATCCCTTGAAGTTTGAAAAAAGTAGTACCCACTCCCTTTAGAACATTTCCAAAGAATCCTTCTTAAAACCCAGTTTTTAATATTAGCGCTCTTTCCCAATGTCTCACTTGCGCTAATGGCAAAGTTTTACACTGTGAACCGTGCCGATCAGAACTACTATTAGCCCAATACCCACTCTCATCTACTTCTGGATTGTTTTTATAAAAAGAAATGGAGTTTCACGTCTAGAAACTTCTAGTGGCGATGTGTTAGATGTTCGTTTGGTTAGATAAGGGCCGAGAACTCAATATAAGGTTCTTTCCCCCTTAAAAGTGGACCTTCCCAAGGAGATAAGACCTTCTTCCTCCTTGAGTGGATCTCATTCTTATCCTCCTCTCCCTATATAAGCCACTTCCTCTTACCCTTTTTGGTGACAATACAACACATAGTGAAAGTGGTGGACAGATAGAACTAGTTGAAAAATTATGAAATCTTTAGCTTTTGATAGAAGAAGATTAGTCTTATATGACAAAAGACTAGTCTTTGGTAGCTAAAGCATGAGGAGAGAGAGTTAGAGCTCGAAATCCATTTCATGTCAAGCTAGAGGAGGAAAAGAGTGTTGAAAAGGCGTGTAGTGGGACTTGGATACCGCAAAGGAGATCTCCAACGTCAAGGCTTCAGTTGTATTTCTCTTTGAAGTTTATTTTAATACAACTAATGGTTTATTTCCTATATCAGGTGTAATATTACATTTGATAGCTTAGAACTCCTTGACCTTTTAAGTAAATTGGATTCAATTTTATGCTATCATGTTTCATGTTGTTTCTTGCATGTTTGTTTTAGGTACTTGAACGAAAGCAACGAAAGGAAGTTGGGGAAATACAAGGAAATTTACATTAGATTGTGTTTTTTGTGGATAGACCCACTCTCTTGGGCTGGAGGGATCGTCTCTGTCCGCAGAGAGGATATTCCTACACCACAAATTGATGACTTAGCTGGGGAAATACATCTCCTTTATACATTTCCTTTTCATCACTCTGTTTTTTCTACTTGTGTTCCTAGTTCGTTTATTGATGGTATTCTGGATCTGTATTGACCTGTTTGAAGGCACACAGACACTATCCCACCCTCTAATGTGTTAATTCTAGCCCTATGTGAAGTTATTTTTTATTTTTTCTTTGAATCCCTCGATTAGCGCTAGTTTCAGCCAAACAGTCGCGTCGTTCAGCGCCAGTTTTACCCTGGCAGTCGCACCGGACCCCTTTTCAACGTTAGTTTCAGCCAAAAAGTCATGTCGATTTATGAGTTAAGAAAAATCAAGTTTTCTCCCATTCCAGTGCTAGTGTGTCTTGACCCTCAGACTCTCTTCTTCAGCCCAGAAGTGACTAGGATGTTATTTTTGCTAGGTTTGATTGATTGATTGGCTTGAAGTTTCATTGCTTGATTTTTTGAGTTTTTTGGATGGTTTCTATGACCCTAGGGCATCTAGGTCAATTACCGTTCATTTGTTTGTTTACTCATTGTGTCAAGTTTCTGATTTGCTACTTCATTTAATCCATCTTTCAGTCACAACATCTTCATTGCTTCATTACTTCATTTTCAATTGAATGAGTGAAAGAGTCTCATTTGTTCTCTTATTTCGAGTGTCAATTTTCTCTTTCCGAGCATAGATTACATTGCTTGGTTTGTCGATTGAAGCATTTATGTGTTTGGTTTGTTCGATTCAGGGAAGAAGTTGCTTTTAGTTTCATTTATCATGCTTTGGATTTGATCGATGCTTGTTTGTTCGGAATTGTGAAATTTTTCATTAAAGTGCTTTATGTGAAAGATTCATTTTGCATTTTATGAAAAGAAGAACATCATTCTAGTTTACTTAAGCAAAAATATTGCATTAGTAGCGTTATTGAGAAGCTATAATTGCATCATCATAGGCATGAGAAATGAAATAAACTTTTTTTTTTTTAAAGGAAGATTAAGTGCATTTATGACATGTATTAGTAAAAGATTTCATTCTTTGGTTGTTGCGTTGATTATGTGTTCTCTATCCCTCAATTCATGTAAAATTTCATCGAAAACAAAGATTTATTTTCTCATATAGGTGCATATAGAAGTTTTCATATGACAGCGGTATGGCCTTGAAATTGAGACCTGATTCAAGATAAACCATTAAAATTTATTGAATTAACTTAAGGAAGCATTGAAACTTAACGCTCGCATTTAGTGTTCTAGGCTAGAAACGTGTTTTAGCATCTTTAAACCTAGTTGTTGTCATTCGCAACAATCTTGAATTAAACAGCACTAGCACGGACTTGTGCTCCATGTACCGTCATGTATATAAAGGGAGACCCCTATAGGTTGCAATCATTTATCCATAGGAAGCCGAGTCTGCCACCTTGTAAATGTGATACACCAAACACAACATTCAGGGAGATTGTCTACTCATACTTTTCGGTTCGCCAGGAGGTATTCTGCAGTTCACGGTTACTTGGTAATCCTTTATGCCTAGAGTACCCTGAGTAGTCATTTTTTATCTTTACTGACTCTTTAAATTTGAAAATATCATCAAGCACTTGTCCTTTCGAGCTCGTTAAATCTGAAAGTGACTAGAGTCACCTTTCGTCATTTTCTCGACTCTTAAAACATGAAAAGGAAAATTTTTGTTTCAATGACTTAAAATTAACTACCCACGAAATATTCCTGGTTAAATTTATCTTCCTTAGTGATTCTTTAGGGTCGATTCCAATGGAAACATTTCCGGAGTTTACCAGTCAAGGATTCCCCTCCAATGGGAGTCCTGGTCCTTTTCCTTCTTTTGGAAATGCTAGCACTCCTTATATGACAACGTTGTCCCTTCCTGGGTTAACTATTGGTTTACCTATCTAGTTATTTTCGACCTCGGTGGACCCAAGTATCCCAAATTCTGTCCAGCCATCTCCTTCACGTGAACAACACCATGTTAATTCTAAGGTTGACCTCTCACCTTCTTCACCTATTTCTTCACCCTCCTCTTCTACTTCACCTGGTGAAAGTTTGAAATCTAGTAACTAGGAGGCTAAGAAGAAGAAGAAGAAGACGATGAAGAAGAAGTTAGATAAGTGAGAGGCCAACCGTGCAGCTATTGCTCCCAATGGACTTCCCGTTGACAAACCTTCCGATCCTTTGCAGAAGGTAAAATTCCCTTGCAAACTATGTAAGGGTGACCATCTCCTTCGAGAATGTCCTGGTATTCCTAGAGTCTTAGAGGTATGGTCTCAAAATCTGGATCGACCATCCCCATCGACCTCTAGAGATCATGATGATGCTACACCCTTGGCTAGTGATGGTAAGAAGAAGGGAAAAATTAAATTCCCCTATAGGTAATGTGAAGGAGAGCATATTCTTCACCTTTGTCCTCTTATGGATAAAGCTTCCAAAATTTTGGAAAACCTTACAACTCCTCAACTCCAACTTCCTATTAGTTATCAGAGGCTTTCTTCTAACCCTCTCCTATTTGGTAAAGAGATTGACGTGGATTCATCTCTTGCCCATAACAACGTAAACTTTGAAATGGGAACTATAAACTCAAAACGGGAACTCTAGCAAAAAAACCCCGTAAAAACATCAAAAACAATACTAAAAACGAAAAGTGTTGATGCTGGAATAACACCTTTTTTTTTCTAGAGCAAATTTTCAACATGTTTTAAAAATGGCAGTGAAAACCAATTTTTTGTGCAAAAATTGTCCAAAAAACACCCTCAAAATGAAAAGTGTTGGTGTTCGAATAACACTTTTTTTAATGGTAAATTTTGTGCAAAAAACACCCTCAACACGAAAATTGTTAACGTTGGGATAACAGTTTTTTTCAAGAGTAAAATTGCAACATTTCGAAATAATGGCGTAAAAGATTTTATCATGACCCCAAAAAGCATTAAAATTTCAAAAGAATAATGAAAACATAAAATAAAGTTAAAAATTAAAACAATGAAAAAACACAAAACAAAACAAAAAGTTAAAAAAATAACAAAACATAAATTAAAATATATACTAAAAAAAAAAATCAAATATATAAAAAAGGACAAAAAAAAATCAAACATCAAAAAAAATCAATCATAAAAATATTAAAAAAAACAAAAAACAAAATTAACCTATAAAAGATAAGAATTAAAAAACTAAAAAAAACCTTTAAAATTATAAACAACTAAATAGTAAGAAAAACATATTAAAAAATAAATAAATAAATAAAAAATAAAAAATCAAGTTGTTTTATTTTTCTTCTTTTAACTGTTGATTACTTAAAAAATATATATATAAAAATATATTTAAAAAAAACAAATAAAAATTTAAAAAATATATATATCTCATAAGCCCTACTCTTTTATTTAAAATATATATATATATATATTAAACATTTTTTTAAACAAATTAAAAAAATGTTTTTTAAACAACTTTTTTTATTTAAAAAAATAAATAAATTAAATTAAATTATTTTTTAAAACATTTTTTTTTATTTTAAAAAAACAAACAATTAACAAATTCCTGTTTTATTTTTGTTAAAAAATTAAAATTAAAATTGTTTAAAATAATAAATTTTTTAAATTTAAAAAAAATAAATAAATAAATAAAATATATAAATAAAAATAAAAATAAATAAATAAATATGTTTCAAAAAATAATTTAATTGTTTTTTTTAATTGTTTAAAAAATTAATTTAAATTTTTTTTCTTAAATAAATTAATTAATTAATTAATGGAGTTGTCTATAATGCGACTTTTTGAGATTCCGGTGACGGAATCCGGCGGAAGAAATTGAGATGAAATCATGATTTTTTGCAGTTAAAATGGTTTTTTAACTGCATATTCGGATTCAGCACCCTGGAAAACCCCTGGGACACTTTCATTGTGCAGAAATTAGCTATCAAACTTGGATTCCGATAAATCACTGCCGGATTTTCACCGGAAAAAATCGCCGGAAAGGCTTTCAAAAAGTCGCGTTAAAGACTACGTCTTAATTAATTGTTTAAAAAACAATTTTATTTTTATTTTTTAAATAAATAAAAATTGTTTAAAAAAATTAAATTTTTTTGTTTTTAAATAAAACAGCTAAGGTGAAATAATTTATTTATTTTTTAATCAAAAATAAATATTTTTTTTTAACTTTAAATGTTTTTTTTTGAAAAGATATATATATATATATATAGTGATATTGTTTTTTTTTTAATAGTTTGAGTTTATTTTTGTTTTTTTCGCATTTTTTAAATGTTTTTAATATTAGTTTTACTAGTTTTTCTTTTCTTTTCTTTTCTTTTATAATCTAGTTTGTTTTTTATTTTATTTTTATTTTTTTTCTAGTTTTTGTTCATGCTTTTTAAATTTTTCAATTTTTACTTACTTAATTTTATATTTTTTTTTAATTTATGGTTTATGAGATAATTTTTTTTTTAACTTTTTTGTATTTTTTATATATATTTTTATATTTGTATTTTTAAGTAATCAACATTTAAAAAAAGAAAAATAAAATGACTTGAAAATTCGTTAAGTAATCATAATTTCAAAAACAATTGGACATAATAAATTTTAAAATGTGAAAAACAAGTCCTCTAAAAAAATGTATGTTGCATCAACGCGTTTCAAAATCAGCATGAAAATCACTAACATATAAAAACAAATATTTATAGTTGATACATAAGAAAACTAAATATGCTCCGAAAAAAAAAAAAAAAGTATATTCTGCATCACCACTTTTCAAAATCGGGTCACGTTTTACTACCCCTACGAAACGGGTAATCGTATCGATTATTTAAAGTGCCAAAAACTATGCTCTAAAAAATATATGTGTGTTCTGCATCGCCCCTTTTCAAAATCGGGTCATTTTTTTGCTATCTCTACAAAATGGGTAACAGTATCAGTTCTCGTTTCAAAGTTTACGTTGTTCCATCATATTCTTCCTTAGCATGACTCTCTTGTGTCTGTTCCTGGCCAACCATTGGTTGAAAAGTGTATTGACTTGGCTGCGCCTTCAGTTGTTCACTTTGTTCCCGAAAGTAGTCATCAAATTGCTCATGTTCTTCTCGTCTCCTCATATTCTCATGAATCGAAGAGTGGCCCTCATGTCCCAGTTGTTCAGGAGAGTCCTTCTCCTATTCCTATAAAGCATAGGGGCAATACTATGATACCCCCACCAAGTAGTTTTGTTGTTTCTTTTGATTGGAGTCAATTGACTGCATTCCGCCTCCCATCTTATGTGCCTTTCCAGATTACAGTACAAGCCTATAATATGGTAGTACATGGCACTCTATTAGATGAAGGCTTGTCTGTTAACGTCATGTCTTCTACTACTTGGCAAGCTTTGGGATCCCCATAACTTGTGCCTGCCACCCAGAATTTGTTAGCTTTCAATGGAGGAGTCAGTCAACCTTTAGGGATCCTTCCGAAGTTCCCTATTACTTTGAGAGGAAAGACCATCTATATAGACATGATGGTAGTCCAAGGTCCCTTAGACTTTGATATTCTCCTTGGGTGTGACTATGTTTATGTCATGGGAGCTCTTGTTTCTTCGCTCTTCCGTGTGGTTTGTTTTCCACACGAAGGGAGAATAGTGACCATTTATCAATTATCGTTTTTCAGTCACTAGATGGCTCCAATCCTACCGCCATCCCCTATTGGTTCTCATTTGCAAGCAGTACCTTCCCCGCCACAGGTTAATTATGTGGCTACCCATTCTGTCTCCACATTTGTTGATGATGATGCAGATGGCATGGTACATTATGTATTGGGGGCATTGGAACCTAATCTATCATTTGTACCAGTTGACATGTGTTCCTCCCAGAGCGTAGTTCTCCCGTCTAGTGAGGACCTCTTGGGGGCCATGTTCTCGTATGGTCCATTATCAACTGTTACGAGGATAGCTCTTTTTCTATGTCAACCTCATTAAAAAATGAAACAACATACGAGGATAGTTCTTTTTCTGTGTCAACCTTGTTAAAAAATGAAACAACGTACAACGACAATTCTTTTTCTGTGTCAACCTCATTAAAAAATGAAACAGCTTGCGAGGATAGTTTGTTCCTGTATCAACCTTGTTAAAAAATGAAACAAATTTCGAGGATAGTTTGTTCCTGTATCAACCTTGTTAAAAAATGAAACAGATGTCATGAGGATAGTTCTTGGTCGTGTGTCAACCTCGTTAAAAAATGAAACAAGGTGTCACAGCATGGTTCATGGTCTTGTGTCAAGATCCTTAAAAAATGAAACAAGGAGTCATGAGGATAGTTCCTAGTCTTGTGTCAACCTTGTTAAAAAATGAAACAAAGTGTCGGATCATGGTTCCTAGTCTTGTGTCAAGATCCTTAAAAAATGAAACAATGAGTCTTGAGGATAGTTCTTTTACTGTGTCAACCTCGTTAAAAAAATTAAACAACTCCCTTTTCCAAATTGAGTATTTGATTAAGATCTCATCAAATTCCAGTCAAGTCTTTCCTTGATATCGAATGTGAAACTTCATTCCATCCACCTTTTAGCAACCCGATGTCTACTTCGATGAATGGAATGAAATTTGGGGGGTATGTGCCTCGGCTCTCATCATGTTGGGGGCATGCCTTTTTTTGATCTAAGCATAGTTTTTCATTTCAAGCTTGTGTAAACATGAAACCAAATCCAAACATAGTTTTTAATTTCAAGCTTGTGTAAACATGAAACCGAATCGAAGCATAGTTCCTTGTGGTTCAGGGTTGTATAAAAATGAACCCATCTCCATTTTAACTCTCATGATTGCCATTTTTATCAGCCTCTCCCATCAAATAAGCCTTGGCTTTTTATCCATTCCATCGTCACCATCTCTTTGACTGATCATTTGCTTTCACTTGGTTGTTTTACCCTTTCTTGAGGAACTGCAGCGATGAATGGTTTTACTAGCCAGCCTCTTGACCTCTTAGTTTTTTAGCAGTTCTACCATAACCAGAACCAGTTGCTACCCTTTATACCACTCGTTCCTCGAGGACAAATCACCTTTAAGCTCTTTATGACTCGTAAAAAAGGAAAAGATTGCCAAGTATTTTTCCCTTTTAGACTCGTTAAAGCAAATAAAAGCAAGGAGTCATCTTTGAGCTCTTTTTTGACTCTCAAAATATGAAAATATTGTCGAGTTCTTGTCGTTTTCAACTCGTTAAAGGCTGTGAAACGTCGCTTACCCAGTATACGTTTACCCCTTTTCGGGCTAGGATAAACTATTTACAAAAAAAGCATACCTTTGTCAAACATGACTAGGAGATTCTCTTGAATATTGTTTTCTACCTTTTCGGGTTCAAAAGACAACTTTATGAAAAGGGGCCCTTGGAGTATTTTTTCCATGTCTTTTTCAAACTCTCTAAACATGAGGAAGATTCTGATTTTCACCTTTGTCAGACTCGTTAAAATATTAAACGACATAGGACTTGTCATTATGACGAGACCGAGCTTATCCTTCCTAGGGCTCGTTAAAATTTACTAGGTAGGATCCATTCGAAGGATGGGCTTATATTACAAGCATATGTTATCCCCTTCAAGCTTGTGTTTCAAAAATAACTCGGGTACTCGCCGGAAAATTTGAAGTATTCATCAGTGGTATTCTTCACTTGAGGCAGCATGTCGCTCTTGAACATTGACACTCATTTGTTGTTCGTGTCGGGTTTTGGGACATCCTCACTCTATCACTTTCCTTCCTGGGTTTGGGTTATCCATTTTAACCTATCATATGATCTCTGCCACGTCACCATCACCTTTGATCCTATGATGTAAAATATTGCCAAACTCTGAGTCATGTCATCCACATGCTCAAGAGTTTTGGTTATCCATTTTAACCTATCATATGATCTCTACCATGTCACCATCACCTTTGATCTTATGATGTAAAATATTGCCAAACTCCGAAGTCGTGTCATCCACATGTTCAAGAGAAGTCTTCTTGCCTATACATTGTCTGATCATCTGTCACATTCTTGGATTACTCTCATTCATTGTGTTTCCCGTTTCGTTCCGATGATGAAGGATCCATTATGACCTTCCTTCGATGGATCGCTTCCTGTTGACTTCAACTCATTATCCAGGAATTTGATCTAGAAACTCCTTTCCAGTACCTTAGAGCTTGCATGCCTCAATGGAAAGTTCTTCGCACTCGACAATAGGTTCTCATCATTGGCCCTTGATTGAGTGATTTCACAGGCATTCGACTTCAGTTCCTTATTCACACTTCCTGAATTGTACTGATAGTACCTTGAGAGCCATTGACATTATAGGAGGCTTCTCTCGCGCTTGTTAACGGTTCACATCATTGGTCGGTAATCAAGTGATTTTCTAGCATGTTCAACTTCAACACATTTATTCACATGTTAAAATTTGTACTTTGGTCAGGTCGTGTTCGGGCGCAAGACCCTAGGCTTAGATCACAAAAGTCTAGGTTGTGAGGAGTGATGAGTCATTCATGATTATATACATGATTCTTAAAACGGATGGTTGCAACCATACCGTTGGTCTTTTCATTTTTATCCTCTCTATGCAGATGGTTGTGCCCATGCCATGGATTTATTTCATATGATCTATTTAGTCGGATGGTTGCATCCATGCCGAGGATCCATGCACATGACCCTTTTCTTGATGGATAGTTGTGCCTATACCATGGATTCATGTATTGTTATATGCCTCTCATGTTTATCAGGCATGACTATCAGATTTCAAATATGTACATGTATGTTTGAGTTGTAGGTAGTTCGATGCTAGTATTCCAAGTCCTCGCTCTGTCTTAAAGCATTTCAGCCATCACTCTTAGCTCTAAATTCATGCTTTAGGGGGCATCTATTACACAGTAATTTGTCACTCCCCATTCCTGATCCCGGAGAACCCTAGTAGTGACTACTGTGTTATGCTTTCACCATGAAACCTATGCTCTTGTATCCCTTGAATTTTGAAGAAAGTAGTCCCCACTCCCTTCAAAACATTTCTAGAGAATCCTTCTTAAAACCTAGTTTTTAAGATCAGCGCTCCTTCCCAGTGTCTCACCCACACCGATGGAAGAGTTTTACACTGTGACCCACACCGGTCAGCGCTATTGTTAGCCCACTACCCGCGCTGGTCTACTTCTGGATTGCTTTTATAAAAGGAAACAGAGTTTCATGTCTCGAAACTTCTAGTGGCGATGTGTTGGATGTTTGTTTGGTTGGATAAGGGCCGAGAACTCCATATAAGGTTCTTTCCCCCTTAAAATTCGACCTTCCCAAGGAGATAAGACCTTCTTCCCCCTTGAGTGGATCTCATTCTTATTATTTATGGAATTGAAGGGTGTATTTCTTGACCATATTCCCATATTTATTGTATATTCTGCATCTAAAAGGGACACCTTCATAGTCTAGGATTAGGGTCATGTCATCCTCCTAGCCAATCACCATTTCCATTGCCAAACTACTTTATAAGTCAATGTTGATGAGGATCTGTGCCATCGATTTTTCTCTCGTCTCCAAGTAGGAACTATCATGCTCAAGGTAGGTAGCCATGACATTCCCTATATCCTGGAAAATGAGCTCATGCCAAAGATGAGTAGGTAAGTCTAGTATCCAAACCCAAATTTCCACCACATTCAAGTGTTCCCTCTTTGCACTGAAGAGAGGGATCCATAATTTAAACATGACTGGAGAAAATTCTATTCTCCATACCCTTCCAATGACAAATTTTGTGTCCTCCTCGTTTAGGAAGATTAAGTGAATCCAACCCCAGGCCAAGACATCGATAGCAGGTGAGGATTTGATTAGTGGTGACATTGCTTCCTTAACCCAAGAGCAGAGAAAATAAGCACCAAAGTTTTGACCCCAAACTCTCCCAATAGAATATTTTTGGACTAGGTCCTTTGATTGATGCACGAAAACGTCTACTCCCAGAACAAGGGGAACCCTAGCGTTGTCAACCCGTTTTAAACAATAATATTTCTTCTGCTTTCCAAGGGAATCTAGACTTGGATGTTGAGATGCAGTAGCAGTTGAAACAATTGTCAAAGCCCCTTCAAGGGGAATAACCCCAGAGCCTCCTATTATATGACTACTTCTTCAAACGAGACTAATAAATCATTGAGAAAGATGTAAGGGATTGAATAGAAGAGTGTTGGGGGGGAGGGGACACCAACATAACCTCATGAATATGAAAACCCTTACTGGATCCAAAGCCATCAAAGAGATATGACAAAGTTGAGGGGAATAATGGTTCAATGCCTGCAACCCTATAAGTGGACGATTGTAAAGTGCGCGTTGAGAGTCAGGCACTGTCTAAAATGGTACAAACGCAATCTCAATATGCACAATCTATATAATCAAACTATTTATGAATAAAAACTAGAAAATTTAACATGTAATAACAAGGAGAATAAAATCTAAACCGTCATTCACCTTCTAGATGTAGGAAACTAATTATAATGGCTTTTTGAGTTTTTTGTAAGTTGCTACATTGAGATGAGATTATACAATTTTTGTTGTTTTACTTATTAATATTTACAATTTAAATACTAAAAAAGGAAAATAATTGTTCTTAGAGAAAGTATATAAGTCAAATAATCAAGTTAGTTGGTAGACGCAATGTCATTTTTAGGTAAGATGGATTAAGTTCAATTTACTATGCTCTTCCACAATCAAAGTTTTGGGAAACAAGTTAGAGATTGAACATGAAGTGAGTATATTTTTACCCATGCCTGTTAAGATGGATCATGATCGAATCAATGCTAAGAATAGAGCATCATAAAATGCATGAATCATATAGTAAATCAAGTCATTCTAGTTAACAACGTTATCACCCACCTCCACAAGGAACTACAAGAAAAGTGAGTGAAGGAATTTGCTTCAAGTGTAATGAGCATTCCAAGAGAGGGAAATGTTTTAAGGACTGTTTGTTATGTGAGAAGACAAAGGCAACGAGGAGGAAGGTGTACATACAAAACAAATCACACAAGCTATAAAGAAAAAAAAATTAAGGATGAAATTGCCTTATCATGCATTATTAGTGTAACCATTCCCAGGCTCTTAAGGTAGAAGTTCTCAAAAAAATAAATGATTATCATCCTCATAGACTCAATAAACACACACAATTTTATTGATAAGACATTAGTGGCACAAGTCCCCTATTTACTTACCTTGTCAATTACTTTTAAGTGATGGTTTCCAAATAAGGAATTTTATCTTATGGGGGATGGATGATATAACATTAAACCAAGCATGGAGAATAACTAGTAACCACTATGTGTGACATTGCACTTAGAGGGGTGGATATTGTGTTTGAAGTATGATAGCTTGTATGTATGTATGTATGTATGTATTCCATGAGAAATATATATTGATATTCCATATAAGGAATATACATTTTTCGATCCTTGAGGGACTACTCAAACTCAACAATCAAGCTTGAAACCATTAAAATTATGCTCATAATGTCACTTGTAGGAATTGAACCTTAGTGGGGAGAAAAATAATATTTCCTTCCAAATTCCCAAAATAAACCCAATTAACCTATAAGGTTTTGATCCTCTTAGACAACAAGGCTCAAAGCCTTTATTAAACTCAATTGAAACACACACACACCTTAATAGTGGAGCCTAATTATCTTCATGATTCAGAGGTCTTTTTTTAGCCATGTTTGGGCCCTAGTTCCTCATGGATGCTATGGTGGGTCACCCCCCCCCAGTGTCACTAGGTGGTCTAGGGGTATGATGACAATTTTTTGGAGCCCCCTTGAAGGAGGTTCAAGAGCAACATTACTGAAGATTATTTTTTGGAAATTTTGCCTTATAAAATAATGTAATTTCATATTTAATCTATATTTTTCATCATTAGGTCACATTTCTAATGGTAAATGCTATGTTAGTTTTTTTTTCCCTAGAAGGTAACCCTCTTTTATGATGGAATTGTATTACGATTGTGTATTATTGAGTGGCTATTTTAATTGAGAGGGAGGAGACTATGAGAGAGAGAAGAGGAGGTTGCAATGTATTTGTTGTAACCCTTAGTTTTATTAGATAGAATAAAATGATGGACTAGCTATTTTTCTTTGGACATAACCCAAATCAAGTGAACCATGTATATTGGTGTCTCCTTTGTATTGTTTAATTCTAGGTTTTATTTCCACATTCATTTTGATTGTATTACTTGGGATTTTATTCATAACAATTGGTATAAGAGATTTTGGCAAATAAAACTCACAAGAAAGGAGGGTTCCTGGTTCAAGTGGGAGAAATGGCAAAAGAAGGTTTTAGGGTTGACAAGTTTAATGACCTAAACTACCAACTATGGAAGATGAAAATGAAAGATTATCTTTATAAGAAAAATATTTTTATACCATTGGGTGGAATAACAAAGAATCTAGTGATAAAGAAGATGAAGAATGGGAGATCATTGAGAGAAAGGTAATGGGAAAAATATGGCAATGCATGGCAGCATCAATGGCTTTCCAAATTTTGAAAGAAAATACAACAAAGGGTTTCACAAAGGTGTCCACTAAACTATATGAAAAACCTTCGGCTTTTGATAAGGTATTTCTTATGATGCATTTACTTAATATGAAGATGTCAGAGGGTGGCTCTATTGTCGATCACCAATCAATTAATTAATGTGGGAGTAAACTTTGATGATGAGGTTAGGGATATTTTGATTTTGTGCTCATTACCAAAGAGTTGGAATGGATTGGTCATGGTTGTGAGTAATTCTATCTCTGGTTCAAACACTTTAAAGTTTCGTGATGTTGTTGACGTTATCCTTAGTGAGGAAATGTGATGGCAAAGCACAAATGAGCTGTCAAGTAATCCTTTGGATGTAGAGAATATGCAAAGACAAAGAGAGAGAGGAAATAGCCCAAGTAATCATGGAAAATATAAGACAAACATATCCAAAGCTAGAGGGAGGCTAGAATGTTGGAAATGTGGGAAGAAAGGGCACAAGAAGAAATATTGTTGGATGCTAAAAGGAAAATAAAAGGAGATGGAAAACAAGAGAATAATAAGGAAGAAAATGTAGTAGGTGATGTGTTACAATATGCTTTAATCCTTTCAGTAGGTAACATTGATGATTATTGGGTATAGACTCAGGGACTTCACTCCACATTTGTGTGATGATGAGCCATGTAAAGTTGTTGGAAAGGGTAAGATATGGATAAAAATTATATAATTGAGCTAATGGTTGTTGAAAGAAATAAGGAACGTTTGTAATTCAAGAAGAAATTTAATTTCAACAAGGCAATTGGGAAGTGAAGTTTGTGTAGTTACATTTACAAAAAAATCATGGAAGGTCACTTGAGGATCTTTGATAATAACATAAGGAGAGAAGGGAGGCACATAATATGTATGTATTGGTAATGTTGACATTTCTATTGCTTTAGCTTCTATTGGAGCGGATACACCATTGTGGCATCATAGGCTTGGGCAAATGAGTGAGAAGGGGATGCAAATTTTCCACTTACAGAAATTATTGCTAGATTTGAAGAAGGTTGATTTGGACTTCTATGAGCATTGTGTTTATGGAAAACAAAAAGGACTTAGATTTTTAAAAGTTGGGAAGAAAAATAAGAGTGAAAAATTAGAGCTCATGCATACAAATGTATGGGGATCGATTATGGTATCATCTCTTGGTGGATTTCATTACTATGTTACTTTTATTGATGTTACAACTAGGAAAACTCGGATTTATTGCATTAGAAACAAATATGATGTCTTTAGTGCTTTTAAGAAATGTAAAGCTTTAGTTGAGAATGAGATAGGAAATAATTTGAAGTGCCTTAGATCAAATAATGGAGGAGCATATTGTAGCAAGGAATTTGATAGTCACTGTTCATACCACAGGATTCTTAGAGAGAAGATAGTTCCATGAACACCACAAGGAAATGGTGTGTTAGAAAGGATGAACAAGATAATCATGGAGCATACAAGGAGTATGAGATTGCATGCATGATTGCCCTTACAATTTTGGGAATATGTTGTGGACATTGTTGTTTACTTAATAAATTGAGGGTCTTCAAATTCCTTGGATGGTGGCATTTAGAAGGAGGCATGGACAGGTAAAAAGGTCAACTAATCGTTTTTGAAGACTTTTGGTTGTGAAGCATGTGTCCATATTGTTAGAGAAAATAGAACAAAGCTTGAGGAAAAATCAAAAAATTGTTCTTTTTATGGGTATGGAGTTAATGATTTTGGATATCACTTACGGGATTATGAAAATCACAAAATCATTAGTAGTAGAGATGTGCTATTTGATGAGAAGGTCATGTACAAAGATCAAATGTAGAGAAAGAAACAATAAAAGGAAAACATAGAGTACATAGTGCTTGATGAAATCACAAAAAATGAAATTCCAAAGGTGCCAAAAAATTAAAATGTTCAACAACAACAATAGTAGCAGGTACCTCAAACTACTAAAAATCTTGTTAGAAGATCGACTAGGTTAAGTAGAATCCATGAATGATACTCTCCTTCATTGTATTATGTATTTTTTACTGATTCTGGTGAAATAGAAATATATGAAGAAGTAATGCAGGTAGAAACTAGAAAGAAATGGGAGCAAAGCATGAAAAAATATATGGATTTTTGGTACATAGCCATACTTGGGACTTGGTCTCATTGTTTGCAGGTAAAAGAGCATTGCAGAATAAATGAGTTTACCAGTTGAAGAAAGAATATGTAGACAAAAGGAGGTACAAGGCCATACTTGTTGTAAAGGGGTTTCATAGAAGAAAAGCATAGATTTGGATGAAATGTTTTCTCCTATTTTCAAAATGAATTCAATCAGTAGTAGTTTAAGTTTAGTGGTAGTAGAAGATTTTTATCTTGAGCAGTTAGATATAAAGACAACTTCTCTCCATGGGGACTTGGAGTAAAAGATTTATATGCTATAGCAATAGGGATATGAGTTCAAAGGGAAGGAAAACTTAATATGCAAACTAGAGAAGAGCTTGTATGGTTTAAAGCAAGCTTCAAGGTAGTGGTACTTGAATTTTAACGGGCTTATGACATAACAAGGATATAATAAATATTAGTCTGACCACTTTATTTATTTTAAGAAACTAGACAATGGTAGCTATATTATCTTTTTATTGTATGTGGATGACATGTTTGTTGCAGGATCTAACATATAGTATAGAAATGTGTTCAAAAGAAAATTCTCTAAAGCACTTGCTATGAAGGATTCGAGTGTCACAAAGAAAATCCTTGGCATGCGTAAAACAAGAGATAGGAAAAATAATAAATTAACATTGTCTTAGAGTGAGTACATATAAAAGGTGTTGGAAAGATTTAAAATGAAATATGCAAAACCAGTTAGTACACCTTTGGCTAACCATTTCAAATTGACTAAGGAAATGTGTCCCAAGACACAAGAGGAGATTGAATAAATATGTAAGGTTCCATATTCATTAGCAATTGGTAGCTTAATGTATGTGATGGTGTGCACAAGAATGTATATTGCACATGTAGCAAAAATTTTGAGCCAGTATATGAACAATTCAAGTAAAGAACATCATAAGGTAGTAAAGTGGATTCATAGGTATTTGAGGTACTACTACTCAAGAATTATGCTTTGGGGATTCAAACATTATTCTACAGGGATATGTTGACTTAGATATAGCTAGTGATATAGATGGCAGTAGGAGCAAAACATGGTATTTTTTATTATAGGTGGAAATAGTAAGTTGGATTTCAAGATTGTAAAAGTTTATTGCACTTTCAACAATATAAGCATAGCATGTTGCTACTATAGAGGCTAGAAAATCGATGATTCAGTTACAGAGGTTCGCAGGGGAATTGGGAAAGAAGCAATAGAAAAGTAGGTTGTATAGTGATAGCAATAGTTACGTTCATCATGCAGAGAAATCAACCTTTCATTCTAAGAATAAGCATATGGAGCTCAAGTACCATTTCATATGATCAACTTTGGAAGATGAATAGTTGAAGTTGGAAAATACACACACTAGCCAAAATCTTGTAGACACATTAGCAAAGGCAGTAACCAAGGAGAAACTAAGTCCCTTCTCAATTTCAGTTGGTCTTCAATCACGATGATGACGGTGAGAAACTAGGCAGGTCTAAAGTTGAAGCATAGTCCAACATGTGTAGTAGTAGTGGAGTTGTTGAAATCAGTCGCCAAGTGGGAGATTGTTGGTTGTGGAGCCTAATTATATTCTTAATTCAAAGGTCTTGTTTTCTAGCTACATTTGCACCCTAGTTATTGATGTGGGGTGTAGTGGTATTTCCCCCCTACTAGTGTCATGAGGGGGTCTAAGGTGTGGTGATGATAATTTTCTGGAGCACCCCTTGGTGGGGGCTCAGGGAAACATCTCCAAAGATTTTTTTTTGGAAAATTTGCCTTGTAATTGTAATTTCATAGTCAATCTTAATCGTTCATCATTAGGTCACAGCTATGATGGTAGATTTTTTGTTTCATTGATGGCCTAAAGGAATCCATCCAAGCCCATGTTTGAATGGATCACCCAACTACTTGGTTGGAAGCATGTTGCAAGGCCTTAGAGGTAGAAGTCACTTTAAATGCCCAATCCAATCGTCCAAATTTCATTGCACAAACACATCCCACCCCGGCTATGGGCCCCACCCAACACTTAAGGTTCAAAAGGTGTCACTAGCAGAAATGGCCGAAAGAAGGAAACGAGCTGGACTATGTTACTACTGTGATGAAAAATACTCCACATGATATAAATGCAAGGAACCAAAATTATTTCAAATCGACACTACTAAAAATGGCTTCGTCAATGAAGCTCCATCCAATGAAGTGCCTGAGGAGGAAGAGGGAAAACCCCTGACAGCCTCAGACATTGATACTATACCTACGCCAGATGAGTCAGTTATCTCACTCCATACCCTGGCTGACATTTCTTCTCCCTAGACTATCAAAATACGAGGTTTTATTAAACACCGGCCAGTAGTGGTGTTGATTAATAGTGGAAACACGCATAAATTTGTCCATAAGAGAGTAAAATAAGTCATTCATTATTTTGTCAAGGTGGTATCCAATTTCCAAGTCCTTATCGCTTATGGGGGGACCATGAAATGTGAAGGACACTGTGAAAATATTAAGCTTCAAATAGGGGATTATCACCTCAAAATCCATATGTTTACCATTGAAATGGGCGGTTATGACATTCTCCTTGGTGATGAATGGCTTTGTGCACTAGGCCTTATCACAATGGACTTCCAGGAGCTATATATGAGCTTTAAGTAGAATGACCACACTCATACACTTCAGGGACTCCAAGCAAGTGCTCCTACTATCATCAGCTCACATCTAATGCAGAAGATTTTAAAAAAAGGCCATCATGGGACAGTAGCAAAATTTAATGCTATCCATGCCATTAAATCCACTCCTCCTAACATTCATCCCGATATGCAACAAGTATTGAATCACCACTAGTGGGTCTTTGACAAACCCAAGGAACTCCCACCCTCTAGGGGTGAACATGATCATAACATTCCTTTGCTCCCGAGTACCCAGCTGCCAAATGTCCACCCCTATCGATATCCTTTTGCACAAAAGAATGAAATTTAAAAAATCATCAAGGAACTCCTCGAAGCCAGTGTTATTCATCCCACCACCAACCCTTATTCATCTCCAGTGGTAATGGTTTTAAAGAAATATGGTGAATGGTCCACGTGTCCCAACTTTAGGGCCTTTAACAAGCTCACTATCAAGGACAAATTTCCTTTTCCAATAGTTGATGATCCACTTGATGAACTGCATGGTGCCAAAAAAATTACCAAGTTGGACCTTCGCTCTGGCTATCACCAAATACAAATGAAGGAAGTTGACATTCCCAAGACAACCTTCCAAACTCATGAAGGCCATTATTAATTCTTGGCCATGCCATTTGGTCTCTGTAATGCCCCACCCACTTTTCAAAGCCTCATGAACCACCTTTTGAAACCATATTTCATAAAATTTGTCCTGGTATTTTTTAATGACATTCTCATATACAACATAACATGGGACACACACCTTCAACATGTTGACTAAGTATTGCAATTGCTCCAAGATCACAAATTATTTGTCAAATTATTGAAGTGTTATTTTGGCATGGAAGAAGTAAAGTCATTGGGACACATTATGGGCCATGAAGGAGTGAGGGTTGATCCGAAAAATATTTAGGCAATGCAAGATTAGCCCCAACCAAAAACCTTGAAGAGTTTAAGGGGATTCTTAGGTCTCACGGGCTACAATTGAAAATTTGTCAACAATTATGGATGCATTTCTCAACCCCTCACTAATATTCTCAAGAAAAATTCATTTCTCTGGACTAACGTGGCTCAGCAAGCCTTCTTGGCTCTCAAAGAAGCCATGTGTTCCACTCTAGTATTAGCCTTACTAGACTTCAGAAAACCTTTTGTGATTAAATGTGATGCTTTAGATACAAGCATTTGCACAATAATAATACAGGAAGGTAGACCATTAGCTTTCACCAGTCAACAACTCAGTGTAAAACATCTGGGTCAATCTACATATGAGAAAGAAATGATGGCCATCTTAGATGCAGTAGACACTTTGAAACCATACTTTTTTGGGCGTCGTTTCCAAATCTACACTGACCATCATAGCCTAAAATAATTCCTATAGCAACATATTTCATTGTCATAGCAAAATAAATGGCTCACAAAAATGATGGGATATGATTATGAGATAATTTACAAGAAGGGGCATGACAACATAGTTCATAATGCCTTATCGTGCCAATTTGAGGAAGAGGGCACCATGTTATCCCTCTCTCTACCCATACCAAATTGGATTGAAGCAACCGGCCATGAATGGTTCTCCCACCCCTCTTTGTCCCAACTCATTAATAGATTACGAGCAGATCCTAATTCCTCAAAAGATTACTCTTGGAAGGATGAGGTTCTTCGCTATAAGGACTGGGTAGTGTTATCCCCATACTCCACCCTCAAACCTCACATATTGGAAGAGTTGCACTCCTCTCTAATTGCTATAAATTCAGGTTTTTAGAAGAATTACACAGGAGCATGCCACTCTTTCTTTTGGACCAGCATGAAGCACGACATTCTTACTTTTGTAGCTGGATGCAAAGTATGCCAGCGCAACAAACGGGAAACGATCAAGCTATCGGGAACCTTACAACCCTTGCCACTCCCTACTTCCATCTAGACAGATGTTTCCATGGATTTCATTACAGGTCTCCCAAATTCAGGCAACAAATAAGTCATCATGGTGGTTGTTGATAGACTTTCCAAATATGCTCATTTTTACACTCTTCTGCACCCATTTACTCCAACATTAGTGTCTCAGGTTTTCATGGACCAAATTTTCAAACTGCATGGCATGCCTACTTCCATTGTGTAGGATCGAGACCCCACTTTCACCAACCATTTTTGGAAATAAATTTTCAAGCTACATAGCACGCAACTCCAACTGATTATAGCTTATTACCCCCAAACCGATGGTCAAACAGAAGTAGTCAACAAATGTTTGGAGACCTATCTATGGTGCTTCACTTTAGACAAGTAGTATCAATGGGTACAGTGGCTACCTTTAGTTGAATGGTGGTATAATACTAACTATCATGAAGCCACCAAGATAATGTTCTATGAGGCAGTGTATGGCCAACTCGGACCTTCACTAGCTTCTTATATCCCTGTATCTTTCAAATTACAGGTAGTTGATAAGCTCCTGTGGAACCACGCTGTTATGATCGCTCATCTCAAAGATAATCTACATCAAGACTAAAATCGAATGAAGCAACTGGATGACCAACACCATTTAGAGAGGTCATTTCAAGTAGGTGACCAGGTGTTCCTATAACTCCAACATTATAAGTAAGCCTCTCTCAAAGAAATGGGTTTGCCAGAAACTACCACCAAAATTCTATGGGCCTTATTAGGTACTTCAACGTATAGGAGCAGTCACTTACAAACTGGCCTTGCCGACTACTTCAAAAATCCACCCAGTCTTCCATGTATCCTGCCTCAAGAAAGTTGTGGGGAACAATTGCAGGGTTCAAACAAGTCTACCATAATTGGATGAGGAAGGTTCACTTTGGCTCTGACCTAAACAAGTTCTTGATACTCATGAAATACATCTCTGTGGTCGCATAATCAAGGAAGTCCTCATCAAGTGGAAAGACACCTCTCTAGAAGATGCGACATGGGAACCAACCACTATTCTTCAGTAGTTTCCGTAGCTTCAGCCTTGAGGACAAGGCTACTTTTGATGGGGGAGGGCATGTTAGGGTCCAACCCTAACCCCTTTATTTATGTAATAAGCCCAAGGGGCCTCATCAAATTCATAGTTAGTTAGTTGAGTCAATAAATCCCATAAGTGGTTATCCGCATTAATAATAATTGTAAGTGGTTGAGCCACATTATAGAAAAGGGAACACAATTAGTTATAAACGGGCCATAATTAATAAATAAAGTGGTTAACCCATAATATGGAAGGGACCACTAGTAGTTAGGGTTTTGTATGTCATAACACTATAAATAGTCTCAAATAGCAAGGGAAGAAGCATCAAGTTTTATTGTAATTGAGCTCTGCTCTGTTGCAGGTTTCCCCCTTGAAGAGGCAAGTGAACATTGCATTATGCTTATGAATAATAAAATACCTTTGTATCTTGTCTCAATTCATGTGATATTTCAGTGCTTCTGGTAATATTATTTCGTATTTTTGGAATTTTGTTATTCTCGTAGGTTAAGTGCATAACAGGAGGGGGGAGGTCTTGCCACAACTTGAACCATTGGATGGATCATAGGGGATAAACAAAAAATATTTTGGCGAGGGCTCCCCCCTGTGACGTCAGTGGAGGGGATTCAAGGCCCCACCTACCGTTAGATGGGTGAGTGAATCGTAAGCCATCAGATCATGTTCGAGAACCAAAACCTAAAACCAAGAGCGCGGGCTAGCAATAATGTATGATCTAAAGTCAGATTCCCAAATGGAATTGTGAGCACGGGGGTAATGCTATCACGCTGGGGTTGTCGACTGAGTTGTGGTTTATGGGACGTCAAATGGTGGGCCCACAACTCTGTGTGTGAACACCTTTATATGTCTAATATCATGGGGTATCACTTTCATTTTCCATCATAGATTAAGCCTGTTTAATCTTGTCCATCATATTGGTGTTAGATGGTGAGTGTGTTCCTTCATTATATGTGTGCGCATCATGGCAAGGTGGGTTGAGTGGCACACACACACACACATATATCATATGGTGCATGTTATATGTGTGGGCACCAAGACAATGTGTTTGACTAAGGATATGCCATACATATGTATGTATATCGCACGTAATACATATATACATTGGGTCTAATGCATACTACAATGCATATGCTTATTTATAAATATATTATATAATATAAAGTGTTTGCATAAGGGTTTGGCTTATAACAGGGTCGTGAGTTATGTGAATGGGATGATGCATCTAACCCAAGTTAAATACATTGAATGTAATTATATATAGGTTATATTGTATCGACACCCAAGTTTATGTGTGGATGGGTAATGCATGATGTGTGGCACAAAAATGCATTACGTGGATGAGATACCTAGCCTATAGTGGTTTTCCACAAGGCACCACGTGGGTGCCACGTGGCAAAAAAGAAAGAGATGCTACATTAAATTAATTAAAATTTAAAGGATCATACGATGTGATTCAGGGGTCCAAATTGGGAAAAAATTATATCACCATAAACATCTCTTCAAGACAGGTGAAATGGTGACATCCAAATTGAGCTTTGGAAAATCGAAATGAAGTTTTATATATATATATATATATATATATATATATATATATAATAAAAATTACCCCTTTTCCCTAATTGTACTAGGGAAGTTGGGTTATCATAATGAACACATTATGAAGGTTAAGGGAGTGTGTTTACATCCATCATAAGGCTTGATCTAAAGGACCAAGTTGAATTACAATTTATTTGATTGCTTTGCCATCCTACAAGGAGACCTCTAGAATTTCCAATCGCATTAATGAAAATGAAATACCAAGAGGGGAGAGATTTTTTAGAAACGTAGCAACTTTTGTCCCATCCTTCATAGCTTATTGAATAAGGAGAATTTGTGGACAATGAATGTCTACTAGTATTTTGAGATCCAATATTTTGGGGGGACTAGCAAGCCCTCTACAGTTGAGGGATAGGACTTTCATTCTAAAACATGAATCTTGGTTGTTGCTCTAAGGGCCCTGATTATTGATTTTTGTTTTCCCAATATAATTTCAAATATTGCTTGCTTTTGCACAATCGAAAGGTAGGATTTCCTTCCTCTTCTAGAGTATTTCAAAGTATTATCCACAAAGGAGCCAAGACGTCCCCCTGAGTCTAGTATAAGTTGAAAATGGTTGAAATGTGGGATTCAAGTTGGAAAGTAAGTTCAAAAAAAGGGGATGTGAGGTGGCGGGAGCATGATGGGGGATCATAAGGCAATAGTGGAGAGGTGAGGGGGAGGCTCAACCCTTCCAAAGTAGGGAAGGGATGGGTTTGAGAGACTGAAGGAGGGATGGGAAAAGAAAGGTCGCATTGTTGGGGAAATTATGTCTGTTATAATTCCAACATTAAATTATCAATCCGAGACTCGTAAGATTCGAGGCACAAGTGCAGGTAACGTGGGATCAGAGAATCTAACCTAAATTAGAGTGCGAAATCAATTTATTGTTTTACTGCTATAAAAGAAATTCTTAAAAGAACACATCATACACTTTCTTGAAAAGAACACCTATTATAGAAATTCTAACTTGAAAGATCATTAAAAGAAACTCATTGCAACTTAATCTATGAAAAACCTTTAGTTCAAGACTCCTAATCTAAATGAAATAAACCATTTGAAAGAAAGCTCACTCTTCATAATCACGAAACACATAATCGAAATTCATAAGTAAATGAAAGTCGAATCAATCTGCATTAAACTGATATCTCTACTTGTGCAATCGAATTCACTATCAGACTTTCTCTTACAAAGAAATGATTATGCTATGAAAAACAAGAATAATTCTAATTGAATGGATTTTAGAATTTTTAATTTCAAATCTACAAAGCAAAGTTTTAAGTACAGAATGATACTAGATTTCACACAACAAATTTCTCAATGAAATTCACACTTTGAATGTAAATCATATGATCTAGATAAGCTAAAGGACTTGTTTCCAGTTGTGGTGGGTCCTTGCCACTCTTGGATCAAGCCTAAACTAACTCAATAAAAATGAAATTCAAAACACGGTCATAATACTTACAAGGAATTTAGAGATGAAGCAAAATTCAATTAAGATTCAATTATTATTACAAAAGAGCTTCAATCCATCATTTATTCCTTCCCTGCTTCTCTTCCTTTCAAAACCTCCCCAAAAGCATACAATACAAACCATGGCTGAGCCATTTGTAAGATTTACAAGGTGAATTAGTTATTTTCCTCAATTATGGAAAATTGAACAATTTTAACAAACTGACCCCAAAGATATTAGCATATCTTCCTAACCATGGCGAATTTTGGAAAACCGTTTGGAGGGAACCTAACTTGTTATATTTTCAATGAAAACCTCTCTTGTATTTGTCTCATTCAAATCCATATCCTCATAAATTGTGCCCAAAGTTGGTTGTCTGACTCTTTTTGCAAGATTCTGGATCTCTGGAAAAAAAAAAAAAAAAAAAGACATTTTTTATAAAATTGCCTCGAAGACCCACTTATAACTTTTAGAAATATTTGAATCTGAATAAATGATTTTGGATATAGATGATTGGTTATATGTTTAACAAACCCATTTTCTCATATTTTCCATATTCACCTCCAGATGCACGAAAATCGAGGTCAAACTTGGCATTTTGGAAATTGTGCACATTTTGAGCAGATTTGTTAATTAGCTCCTAGGGACCCACATGTGTGACCTGGTTGCAATACAACACATGGAAAGGTATTAAAACATTATTTTGGACAATAAACTCCCTCAGTTTTCCCCGAAAGCGTGCCGAAATGTTGAAACCCCAAATTGGATATTCCCGTACTCTACTTGTACCAACTAGTTCAACTAACTTGTGAAGAATTTCGACGATGGAACCCTGTGACAAATGAACTTAGAAAAAACATCATTAGTAAATCATGGAAAAATCATCTTTAATCATAGAAAATATAAGAAAACTAATGATAATCAATCATGAGGCGTAAGACGTGAATTGGTGACAAGTGATGGAATTGTGGTGTGAAATGAGTGTAATACTACATGAATATAGGTTATGAATGGTGGTATTGAATGGTGAAAACATGGGCATATTTGAGGCCCAACACCCCCCCATGCCTGAGGATTCGCATGTCCTCATACAAATAAGGACTTTGCTCATATATAGATTTTATGGCATCGTGGCTTTGGGCAGGGTTGGTTTTTGTGGAGCAACACTACGTGAAGATTTGAGGGTGTTGGTTCTTGTGGAGCAACACCATTCTTATTTGACTGCCATATATTTGATTTTGAGAGCAATACAAATTGAGGATAAACAATAGATGTGGTAGGAGGAAATGATAAATGAGATGATAGGTGGCAATGGAAATGGTGGATGAGATGAGGTGGTGATGGAGATGGTAAAATAGGTGCTTGCATACTCATTTTTTGTGAGGCCAATGCTTATGGATGGTTCCTTTATGAAAGGAATAAATGACTTCATCCTCTATTGGATACATTTAAGTGACAATATATGTGAATGTAGGAGGGGAAGGTACTATAGTTACTGCTTTGTTTACATGAACCAATAAAATTTTCTTTTCATGATTATGACCTTATTAGAGTAGCATGCATTCTATTATGAATGAGGAGTTTGCACATGCAGGGTATATGGAATATGTGGTGGTTAATCATCAAATATTTCTTAAATCTCTAATGAATTAAATAATCTTAAGCCAACTTTACCTCAAGTTTTACATTTGCCGTGATGATAGCTACAGGCTGAAGTAGAGGATGTAATGGCTAGAGCTGATGTGACTACTAATCTGACCTATTGAAGAAGGTTGAAGGATGAGTTGAAGAGTTGAAGGATGAACTGAAGAGCTGAAGGATGAACTGAAGGTCCCCTTTTCCCCCATGCCTGAGGAGTTGTATGTCCCCAAACAACGAAGGAAAGGTGACTACTGTTGCAAATGACAATGGAGATGTTGATACAAAAATCCAAACTGCTGCAAATTTGTATTGAGATCACAAAACCATTTAGTCTTCAACCACTACACACCCATGTGCAATCTTGCATATGTGAATAAATGGTGTCGATGTCGAACATAAGCAAGAATCATTAGATTACCAACCATTAAGGATATCGTTAACCAATGCGAGATATCCCACCTTTGATGTCAATGGGAATCAAGGCACTAGGTACATTCTACTAGCCATGAATGGATTTGTCGAAGTTGAATGGACTACATAATTCATCCACCAAGAAACATTGATGTATTTCCTTAGTAGATGACAAGGATACCTACCATTAAG
Source organism: Pinus tabuliformis (assembly GCA_031772625.1). NCBI lineage: Eukaryota > Viridiplantae > Streptophyta > Pinopsida > Pinales > Pinaceae > Pinus > Pinus tabuliformis. The sequence goes on along the minus strand of CM062817.1, from coordinate 1,210,965,018 downwards.
GCATGTAGGCTCCTAAGTACCTTATCTAACCCTAACCTTAGTCCCGGATAATTTGTTGATGTCAATGGGGTAAGGCTTGTTGGCGGGTGGGCCTTAAGGGATCCCACATCAACCAACTCAAGTACAAGCATAATGACTTGAAAGATACATGATTTGAAGAACTCATACAAATTTACAAACTTTATTGGGAACTTTGCCCGCCAGTTACCTGGTTTTCAAGCAAAGTCCCTGTCTAGTTGCACCAGACAAGCTCGTTTTCACAAAAGGACTTATTTTTCTCTTTATTATTTTCATTTATTTATTACAATACTAACTTTCCTACTATACTGAAGAAAAGATGTCCTCCTTCAAGTGAAAGAGAACTTCCAATGAAGCCATGTGCGGTTTAGGTACAAGGATATATTCATGCTCAGATTTAACATATAAGAGTTAGAATGTACAAGAACATGACAAATCAACAGCTTTGAAAGACGTGATACAAAGAGTATTTGAAGATGACAATGGTATTTTGACTAGATTGTGATCTGGAACCAATGATCAGTGTAATATTGGTGGTATTGGCCCATTTCTCCCTTTGGACCACTCTGAAAGTCCTCCTCGGTCATGCCAAGCAAACTTGGATAATTGGTCTCTAGAATGCATACAAGGCTTGCTGTTGGGCATGGTGAAATTTTTTCGATCTCAGGTTTAGCTGGATGCTCCCCATCAAATTTGGTACATGATTTCTCAATATACTTGGTAGATAGGCAAGAGGAATCAAGGGATATTTCTAAATCCTCTTCCGTCTGTGGAGAGACAGATAATTTCTTGAATGTGGTGAAGATGAACTCTTCCTGAGAGGTAGATATCCCAACTACTGCTAAGATTTGAGAAAGTACTTCGAGGGACATTCTTCAAGCTCTCAATCGTTTTTTGAATTTATCTTGTTATTCTATGATCCCTGTCTCACAACATGGATTAGTACAAAGGGGTTCTTACAACACCCCAAAAATGTTTTATCTTTAAAGAGCTTAGAAATTTTAACCTAAATGAATTAAAAATTGTTAATTGCAATAAAACTCTCCAAACTTCCTTATTTGGACAACCAAACTTTGGAGCAACCCCACAATAATGGATGTGTGGCTCTTCACTCACGTCTTACCGTACACTCTCCACCATCTGATTTCCCTATAACTAAGATCACACAAAAACTTGTGAAAGAAACTAAGCTCTAATCCCTTTAGCACCTCCCTGGCAACAGCGCCAAAAATGTTGGGGAAATTATGTGTGTTATAGTTCCTATTAGCCTTGGAGGCAAACAACCCAAAAATGGATCCAAAAATGCCCCAAAGTCTCCAAGTGTGCTTAAAAATCATGCCAATGGATCCATTAATGCTCTTCGAGTCTTCGTAAGTGCTTAAAGTCATCCATCGATCAAAATCTGCGCAAGAGGAAAGCCCTTAGAAGGGCGGAAATACACTATCAGGAGGCCTAAATCACTCTAAAACCATGAAAAAACCCACAGGCACAGGCTTAAACAGTGGTTGCACAGCAGCCATTAGATCTAGCCGATCAACAGCCCACATCTAATCGGTAGATCGCATCGGTGGATCTAATCGGCACAGGCGGGCAATGGCAATCAGCACTGGACACCGTCGATCAGTGATCACCGATGATCGGATCGGCAGGTCGCAATGGCGAAGGAAAATCGACACAAACCATGGGGCAATGGCAATGGTGATCAGCGATTAAACGAGGATCGTCGATCGTGCACGTGGATCGATGGCCCAAATCACATCGGTGGATCTCATATCGGGGAGACCAAGGGGCAAGGCCTTTACATATAGCGATATGTGATTACGATCAGATCACATCGCAATATCACATCAGCAGAAACCAAAGGGGTGAGGTTTTAACATATTCATATGGTGCGACCTGATGGGCCAGACCCGACGTAATTATATGCGATAGTTGATAACTTTTGAAGTCCGAAAAGGCCGATTTTTCATGGTTTTTAAGTGTTTTATGCATATTTCACAATGCGAGGAAAATACACAGGGCAGGCTTCTTTGCGACTTGCGACAGCAACAAGGGCAGACCCGAGAGGATATGAACCATCTTTGAGGACTTTTTGAAGTCCAAAAAGGACAGGGAATGGCGGGATTTCACAGTATGGCTATGCTTTCGGTTGATAACAGAAACAATCACAGTTTGCAATTGAAAGAGAAAACAAAGGCACGCAGACCCTTTCCACTACCCCACAGAGGCTGGGAGAAAGGGATAGGGGTCGAATCAATGATAAAGTAGTCAGGGAGCCACAACAATGCCACACCGCCAAATCAAACAAGATCAGGAAGCATCATCAACCCAGACAGTGCAGCAACTACCCAAAATATCTTAATGCAATTATTCCTCTGTCAGAAGAGGAAAACCACTAAGCCATGCTTGCATTGAGGGAATCAATCAGTTGAAGAAACAGAGGGATAGATTAAGACCCCTAAAGCCTCAAAAGGCTCAAGATCATTGTGAACTGGCTATAAATAGTTGTTAGTAAGATGTAATAGAGGTTCAACTTTTGGAGATTATTGCTCCTCTGTTCATTCAAGCTTCTCATATTCATTCCAGCAATATAAGCTTCTTTTGCCATTATATGTTCAATGTCCATTCTCTTTGTTGTTCTATGCTTGCACTTGAACATTTTGTTCATGTTTTCTGTGTGTCTGAGGCCAGATAACTATCATCTTATCTCTGCTTCGATATATTAGAGTTGCAAGCTTCTTTGCTGCCTGTAGCTAGCCATTTATATGTGTTATTATATATGCATCTGCCAGTACAGTCAGTAAGCTCATTTGTTGCCTGTAGCTAGCCATTCACATATTTTCATGTATGCAATTTGCGGGTATAGTAAGTATTCTCCATCTATCCATTAAATTTACAAACTATTGAGCATTAGTGGTCTAAAGCCTTGTGTTGTTGGGGGTGTTCATGCATGTCTTGAGTGAGAATAGAGCTGAAATGGTTATCTAACTTGATCCAAACCATCATCCATTCCAGTAGTTCAGGGAACAATACTGAATATTATATGTTACCAGGCATCTCTGAGCTGCAACCTAGGAGAGTTTCCTGGAGTGATAACAGTTCCAACATTAAATTATCAATCCAGGACTCGTAAGCTTAGAGGCACAAGCACAGGTAACGAAGGATCAGAGCATCTAACCTAAATTAGAGTGTGAAATCAATTTATTATTTTACTACTATAAAAGAAATTCTTAAAATGACACACCATACACTTTCTCGAAAAGAACACCTATGATAGAAATTCTAACTTGAAAGATCTTATTAAAAGAAACTCATTGCAACTTAATCTATGAAAAAAATTCAATTCAAGACTCTTAATCTAAATGAAATAAATCATTCGAAAGGAAGCTCATTCTTCATAATCACGAAACTCATAATCGAAATTCAAAAGTAAATGAAAGTCAAATCAATTTGCATTAAATTGATATCTCTACTTACTCAGTCAAATTAACACTCGGACTTGCTCTTACAAAGAAATGATTATGCTATGAAGAACAAGAAGGCTTCTAATTGAATGAATTCTAGAATTTTTAATTTCAAATCTATAAGACATAGTTTTAAATACAAAATGATGCTAGATTTCACACAACAAATTTCTCAATGAAATTGTTAGGAAACCCACTCACAAAAAGACAAAAAGATAAGAACCTCTTTCTTAAACTGCAAGTGCGCGCCCCTGCTAGGTCAACCCGCTTCCGACTGGATTGCGCCTCGCCCTCGGCTGTCTACCATGGCCCCTCCGGAAGCTTCACCGAAGGCGGCCGCTGCTCAACATGCATTCTCAGATCTGGTTGAGTCCTTACCTCCCCAAAGGCCTCGCCCAGCAATCTCCAAGTTCGTGAAGAAGCTCGATGTTTTGTAGGAAGTCAATCTTCCCCCAACTCTGCCTCGTATGGCTGCTCTTGCTCTAGCAGAATGAGGACTCATTGGGCAATTTACTGGGCTCTGGCCATTGCCGAAAACAGTTCAAAGATGGGTCGAAAGGAATTGGTCTGATAAAACTCAAGGAAAATCTCCATTCGATTTTGTGGAAAAGGGTACTTCACCTTTCATTTTGAAACTAAAGAAGACAAAGACTTGATATTCAGGAATGGGCCCTATTTCATGGATTCAAGAGGGCTATATCTCAACAAATGGACTCTGTATTTCGATCTCGAGTTGGATATTTCGAGTGTTGTTCCTGTGTGGGTTCAGCTCCCACATCTTCCTCTCCACTGCTGGGGAGACGAATCGGTCCAAGCTATTAGGAATGTTGTGGGCAGATACATTGACCACAGTGAACCAAAAGACAATATGCAGGCTTGTGTCCGCATATGTGTATAAGTAGATCTCGGCAAAGGACTTCAAGAAGCCATCAAGCTCAAGGTGGACGATTGGACCCACATTCAACAATTGGACTACGAACAGATTCCCCTCAAGTGCAAGGTATGTCATGAATATGGACATTTTGCTAATTGTTGTACTAAATTAGTTGATGTAGAGAATACTTCACAAGATGAACATTAGGAAGCAGTTAAGAAAAAGAAAGCAGCCCCAACCTCCAAGTCAAACCTTGAAGCTGGCTCTGCCCGTATTCCTCCCATTCCATCCTCTTCGTCCCTCTCTAATCCCTCCCTTCCACTACTGGACCAGCCCCTTTCCCAACCTCCTCCTTCGTCTTCCAACCCTTTCCATATCCTCACTCCCCTAGAGGACAATCCCCCCCCCCCCCCCCCCCGTGGATCAAATCGATGCCCTTGATTCTCCTCTCCCTCTAATTATCTCCTCCTCCCTTCTTCCTGATCCACCCTCATCTAGAATTACCAGAAGTAACTCTAAGGAGCACGGTGCAACCTTAGACACTCAAAAGAGAAATGGGCCAGGAAGGAAATCCACCAAGCAACAGAGAGATGAAAATACCCAGAAGGATATAGCCATGGGCACCCAAAATCCCATAGAGTCCTACATCTTGGGACAAATCAAGAAAGATACAGCAAGCAAAGAGTAGGGAGGGGGAGCAACTCTTCGTAACCCCCACATGAAATGATGAAAGTCCTCTCCTGGAATAGTAGGGGACTAGGGCACCCCTCTAAAATATCTGCTTTAAAAGATCTAATAAACCAAGAGAAACTAGGAGTTGTATTAGTTCATGAAACAGAGCAAGGGAAGCAAGAAATGAAAAAAATCATAGCATACCATAGACAATATAAAGGCAGCATTTGTGAATCAAGAGGAGATTCTGGGGGAATTACAATGCTTTGGGACCAAAACACTTGGAGCCTCATAGCAAAAACAATCAATCAACACTGGATAAAGACTGCTCTTGAGAACACTTCAAATAATCAAAGGATAGTCATTTATAATGTATACACTCCAAATCACTATAGAGACAAGGAGCAATGTTTGGGCACTCTCAAAGAAAATATAGATGAAGAAGAAAATAATAACATTATTCTGGGGGGATATCTAAATCTCATTTTTCACTCCAATGAGAAGCAATGAGGCTGCTTCTCCTCAGATCCCTACAGAAACCAAGTGGAGACTATCATGCAGGACCATGACCTTATTGATGTAGTGCCAAAAAACCGCAGATTCACTTGGAATAATCGCAGGCTAGGGAAAAATAATATTATGGAAAGGTTGGACAGAATCCCGGTGAATGTTTCTCTTCTCTCTACTTTCTCTGCAGCCTACACCTTCATCCATCCCTTCACAGCTTCAGATCACTACCCCACATCTCTAATTCTTGAAACCCACTTCTCATTGGACCTATCCCCTTTAAGAACACTCCTCTGTGGAATGATAACTCAACAGTCAAAAGTATTATTCAAAGTAGTTGGCAGCAGCACATAGAAGGATCGCCAGGATATATCTGGGAAAGCAAAATTAAAAGAGTCAAATATGCTCTTAAAGACTGGGCAAAAAACTGCTACACGGAGCCGGAAAAGAGAAAAGAGAGACCAAAGCCAAATTGGAGGATCTTCATAGCACAATTGAAGGGCACGAATTTCAGCAGGAAGATAAAGATCGTGAAGATAAACTCTATTGCAAACTATATCATATCAATAGAGAAGAAGAGCAGAAATGGAGAATTAAGTCTAGGCAATTATGGCTGAAAGGAGGAGACAAAAATTCGGCCTTTTTCCATAAGCAAACTACAGCCCGGAAAATTAGGAACAACATAACATCTATCGTTGACAGAGAAGGCAACCTACAAACCAGCCAAGGTGCTATCAAGCAGGCAACTTCATATCATTATAGAGAACTGCTAACAGAAACCAAGGAAGAGGAAGACTATTCAGACCTATTGCAATACCTTCCAAGTGGGATCAGCAAAGAAATCAATGACAACTTGAGTAAGGAGATAGAAGAAGAAGAAATAAGAGGAGCCATCTGGGCTCTCCAACCAGACAAAGCTCCTGGACCGGACGACTTTCCAATCTGCTTCTACAGAGCTCACTGGGGTATTATTAAAAAGGATCTTATCAAAATGATGAAATGGATTCAGCGCAAAGGGAAAATTGGAGGCTATACCAACTCCACCTACCTAGCCCTCATCCCCAAAGACAACCGCCCTACGACCTTCTCCCGCTTCCAGCCCATTTCTTTTTGCAACTCGTCTTACAAAATCCTCACGAAAACCTTAGCCACTCATCTCAAACCTCTTATTCCTTCGTCATATCTGAAAACCAAGGTGGTTTTCTGGCCAACAGGCAAATCTCTGATTCAATCCTCCTTGTTCAAGAAGAAATCCATTCTAGTCATTCCAGAAAAGAAAAAGGGTTCATCCTGAAGCTGGATTTGGCCAACACGTTTGATAGTGTAAGGCACTACTTTCTTATCGTTTTCCCTAAGAAAATGGGTTTTGCTAAGCCCCTCCTTGATCTCATCAAAGCTTGTATCATGGGGCCTTGGATTTCCCCCCTTGTCAATGGTAGACTTGGACCTTCCTTTCAATCTTCGGGAGGGTTGAGACAAGGTTGCCCCCTCTCTCTTTACCTGTTTATCTTGATGGCAGAGTCCTTCAGCAAAGCTTTAGATTACAAGAGATGAACTGGTCTCATCACTGGCATAAAATTCAAGAATGGAGTCAAAAAAATAAACCATTCCCAATTTGCGGATGACACTCTGTTAATAGGAGGGGCATCTGTCACAATAGCTCATCGATTCAAAACTCTTCTGGACAAATATATGAGTTATTCAAGAGGCATGATCAACCACTTAAAAAGCTGCATCTTTGGTTGGCATGCAACAAGCCAAACCCTTCATAATATAGCCAACACTTTAGGGGTCCCTTGAAAATTGAATTGGGAATGTTTCACTTATCTGGGAATGCCTGTGAGCATTGGGCCCTTAAAAGATGAAATCTGGGACACAATTATAGACAAGATGAAGAGGAAAGTGCAGCAGTGGGGTTCTACATGGCTTAACCCGGCAGGCCGCCTTGTTCTCCTAAAATCAGGGCTCTCATCTCTTCCACTCTATCAATTCACTCTAATGCAGGCCCCAGCCATATTCCATAACAAAATGGCAAGTATTCTCCACCACTTTCTCTGGCAAGGGGGGAAATGAAAAAAAATAAGTACAATCTTGTTAACTGGAAGCAAGAAATTCAAGGCCAGGAGTGTGGAGGACTCGGAATCAGATCTCCCAAGCTCTCAAATTTGGCTTTTGGAGGCAAGATCATGTGGAGACTAATCAACGAGCAATCGGCATGGTGGAAAAGAGTTCTAGAAGTCAAATATCTAAGCTGCCCAAGACAACAGCTTTTGGACTGCGAAATACCCGCTAGAAATAGTTCAAAAATTTGGAAACTATGCAAAAAAGTAATCCCTTTTTTGGCCCAAAACACCTCCAAAGTCCCCAAGGGAGGCAGAAGTATTAAAATTGGTGCAGACAAAATTATGGGGAATCAATCTATCAGCAGTCAACCAGGTACGGATAAAATCCTTCTCTTTCTTTACAATAAAGGAATTCACTATCTAGACCAAATCTCACAATGGGATACCCACTCGCAGATATGGATGGGATGGACTTTTCCACCCATACCCTCATATCTTAAGGAGAGCTTTGACATCCTTCAAGATCATCTCCACAACATCGCCCCCATAATTAAAAATGACATCGATAGTTTTCGATGGGATCCTACAGGCTCCAACTATACAATTCAAGCTGGCCACCAGTACTTATGTAACAAAGAATATCCTGCTCCTGCTTGGACTCATTGGAAAATTGTCTGGAAATTCGAGGCCATCCCCAAAATCAAATTCTTCATCTAGACCCTCTTGAAAGGGAAAATTCTTACTACTGATAATCTGCAAAAGAGAGGTATAGCAGGACCTTCGCGATGCCCAAATTGTAAAGAAGCAGAAGAAACCATCCAGCATCTCTTTGTCACTTTTCCTTTTGCAATTTCTTGCTGGAAAGGAATATTTCCCAATGATCATCTTCCATGGAATTCCCAAAACTCCATTGGCGAGGTTCTGAATCTATGGAAGAAGAGTTACCCTTGGCAGCATAAGAAGAACAATATAGCCAAACAGGTTTGGGATGCCCTCCCCTATGCCCTTCTGTGGAAAATATGGTTGGTAAGGAACCGTATGATCTTCCAAAACAAAGAAACCATCATAAGGAATCTATGTAACAAGACAAAAGGTTTATCGTTAGAAACCATTTCTGCCAAAAATCTGAAGAAAATTTGATGTCGCTGGCCTATGTGTCGAGGAAAGGGATTTTATTGGCTATTTGTTAGATAAAAGCAATAGCAATTAGATTGAAAGTAATTCCAGCATCTAGCCCAACATCCCCAATCATAATTGGAAAATAAGAAACAAAGAAGAAGAATTTTCAAGCTGGCTTCGAGGCAGCAATCTCCACTATCTCTTCTTCGATGGAGCTTCTAAATCCAACCCAGGAACAGCAGGTGCAGGCAGAGTCATCTACAATCCCAGTGGTAGCATTATAGCCACTTATGAATGGGGACTGGGCTCCTTATCCAACAACAGGGCAGAAGCTCTTGCCCTCTATCAAGGTCTAAATCAACTCCAAAATTTTGGAATTAAAAAAGCGCTGATTTTTGGAGACTCTGCCACAATCATCAGCCTCATGGTTAGCAATCGAAAGGCATCCAATATCTTCCTTCAGCAAATGATTAACAGGTGTCAAGCTCTAATCTGCCAAAACATGGAACTTAGATTTTTCCATGTGCTCCGCTCTCTCAACAAAGAAGCTGACATTTGTGCCAACAAAGCTTGTGGCAAACCCAAAGGCAATCTTCTTTGCAATAATACAGAATCCCATCATCATCTCCCGTAATCCTCTCCCTCATCATGATTTGTGGTAATACTTCTGATCCTTCCCTTCGCAGTATCTTCATGGGATTCTTTGACAGACATCTGCATCTCCCTTCCACCATCAAATATTTGTTTAAGATCTTCTCTCCACCCATCAATCCCATCGCCCCTTCTTCTCTGCCCCGATTGTCTTGATTCCTTCAATCTCGTAACTCCTTCCTTCCCTCTCTCGTGATCCCGCGCCTCCTCTTCTGTGGTCTTCATCCTTTAAATTCGAGCATCCCCCTTCATTCCTGTGCTCAGTTTTATTCTCTTGTCTTTTTCGCGATCCTTTGCTTCTGTTCCTAGATTCCCAGCTTGGCTAGGATCTCGGTCTCTACTACCTCCCCAGATCATTATCGCTCTCCACTTCTCCCTCGCCTGCAATCCCCCCTATTCATTGATCTGTGCTCTATCCCCATCCCTTCTCCATGGCGCCTTCCTTTTTCTCCCCTTCTTCGCCTCAGAAGGGTTATCCCCTCAGTTCTTCTACTCTCCAGAACAATCTCCCTTTTAGTCCATCCTCTTCTTTATCTTCATCGGCTAGACAAAACTCCTTATTCGTTCTAGGTCCTTTTCATCCCTCACAGAGCATTAAGACAGCTCCCAGCATCCACGATATGGCAAGATCTGAAGACTACCTGCATTGTGCTAATCTACAAGCGGAACTGGAACAAATCCACGCGCATCAAAGACTGTTGGATGCCAAAATAGATTCTCATGCTAGACTGACCAGTGAGAAATATGAAGCAGATATCAATCTATTTCTTCACAGAGTCTCCTCGCTCCAGGCATAGTTTAATGACCTGGCCAATAAATGCAGTCATGTCCAGGAATCAATCGAAATCCTGAAGTACATGATGGAGAAAAGGAATGCACCTAGCACCAGTTCTTCTAGTCTCAAAAATGCTGAAGTCGAAAGCAAACCAGAAGATTCAACAGCCTACCAGATCAACCATGTTAGCATAGATTAAAGATGTGTTGTAGATACTGCTTACTTCTGTCTCAATTTGTTATAATTTTTACTTACTCTTGTTTTCCAAAAGTCAGAAATGATAGAAGCAAAGGGAAATTTGGTCTTCCTAATCATCTCCTAGCTTCGCCTCCGAGCTTAAAACATTGTAATACAGGAGCTCAGTCTCCCAATCTTTTTTTGGAATACAAATAGCAACCGATTATGTGAAAAAAAAATGGATAAAATGATAGATCAATGCCTTATAATTCAACCTCTTTGAGGGGGCAACCTCTTTTACATTACACAAATGAACAATTCTTGGATGATTCAAATGACAAAACCTCCTTTCTATATATAGGAGTCTAAGGGGACACAATATAACCAAGTCGACCTATCAATAATAATATAAAGGCACAAAAATAACAATAGTGGGATTCTATGGGGCACAATAATAACAATATGGGGACAATAGGGGCACAACAATAACAATAAGGGATACAATGACAATAGTAATGGGGGAATCACTAGTATTATAGGGACCTAACATGCCCCTCTCCTTCAAAAAAGTATTGTCCTCAATTCTTGAGTAGTTCTGGGTGCTTATGTATAAAATTCTCATCCTCCCATGTGGAATCTTCAACGAGTAAGTTCTTCCACTTGATGAGACACTCTAAAATTGATCGATTTCGTAGCTGTCGAGTTCTTGTTTCTTTGACTGCTTCAGGTTCCAATATGATTTTTCCTTCCTCATCAAGTTCTGGCAATATTGTTTGAACTGGAATCTTGTCACCTATAACCTTCTTTAAGCATGAAACATGGAAAATTGGGTGCACTCGGGAAGCTGCAAGAAGTTCCAATTTGTATTCCATAGTACCTATCTTTCGCAACACCTTGTATCGACCATAATACTTTGGTGATAATTTATTATCCTTCTTAGCTTGCTTGAGGGACATTTGTTTATATGGTTGTAGCCGTAGGAATACCCAATCACCTACATCAAAACTTCTTTCGCTGCAATGTTAATTTACCTGCTATTTCATTCTAGTCTGCGCCAAGGTAAGGTTATCCTTTAAGAGTGGGAGAACTTGTTGCTGATGCTCGATTTTATCTTCCACTGCTTGAACCTTAGACTTTTCACTTAAATATGATGTGATGGATGGTGGATGATATCCATAAAGTGCCATAAATGGGGTCATTTTTGTTGCAGTATGGAAGGAAGTGTTATACCACCATTCAACCAGAGGCAACCATTTGACCCATTGTGTCTGTTTATCAGATATAAAGAAACGAAGATATCCTTCCAAACATTTGTTTACTATCTCAGTTTTCCCATCAAATTGAGGATGATAAGATGAGCTATGAGCTAACTGAGTCCCAAGACAAGAAAATAATTATGTCCAAAAATTTCCAGTGAAAATGGGATCTCTGTCGCTTACAATAATCTTTGGGTTTCCATGTAGCTTTTGAATTGTTTCCATAAATGTAGTAGCAACTATACTCACTTTAAATGGATGAGATAATGCACAAAAGTGTGCATACTTGGTAAGTCTGTCAACTACCACCATGATAACACTCTTTCCTTCGGACTTGGGTAAACTTGTGATAAAATCCATTGAAGCCTCCTCCCAACGTTGGCTTGGAATGGTTAAGGGTTGTAATAGTCCTGGGATCTTAATTGTTTCAACTTTATTTTGTTGGCAAACCAAACATTCCGCCACAAACTTTTGAATATCTGATTTAAGGCCATCCCAAAAAAAATCCTTCTTAACCTTGTGGTAGGTTTTCAGAAATCCTGAGTGCCCTCCTAAGGGAGAGGTGTGCAATTCCTTAAGAATCTTTTGTTTGAGTTGGGAATTCTTACATAGGTATAACCGATCCTTGTACCATAACGAATCATTTTTCCAGCTAAATGTATCATATGTATTGGGATCTTGTTGTATATTTTGAATGAGTGCCCACACTTCCTCGTCATTCTTCCATTCATCCCTTGCTTTGTTTATCCAATCTGGTTGGATAATAGAAATGGCGCAAATAAATGTTTCCACATCCTCATCCTTTCTTGAGAGTGCATCTGCCACAACATTTTGCTTCCCTTTTTTGTAGATGATTTCAAAGTCATAGCCCAACATCTTTGTGACCCATTTTTGCTGCTCTTCTGAAGATAATCTTTGTTCCAAAAAGTATTTAAGACTATCATGATCTGTTTTTACCTTGAAGTGTCTACCCATTAGGTACAGTCACCATTTCTTAAGTGCATGTAGTATTTCCAGCATTTCCTTCTCATATATAGCCTTGTGTAAATACTTTCCTTTGATTGGACAACTTTCGAAAGCAATGGGTCTTTGTTCTTGCATTAAAACAACACCAATTCCATTTCCTAAAGCATCACATTCCACAATAAAGGTTTTTGTGAAGTCTGGTGTAGTTAAGACTGGTGCTTAGCACATTTCCTCTTTAAGATGTTCAAAGGCCTTCGTTACTTCTGGAGTCCATGAGAATGAACCTTTCTTCAATAATGTTGTTAGAGGTGCTGCTATTCTCCCATAATTCTTAACAAACTTGCGATAATACCCTGTCAACCCAAGAAATCCTCGTAGATGCTTTATGGATGTGGGGATTTTCCATTCCTTAATGGTTTTAATTTTGCTAGGGTCTACCTTAACACCTTCATGAGATACAATATGGCCCAGCTATTCCACCTCTTGTACTCCAAAGAAACATTTGGACATTTTTGCATATAATTGTTTCTCCTCCAATAGTTTAAGCACCATGTCAACATGTTGGACATTATCCTTCCAAGACTTGTTGTAGATTAGTATATCATCAAAAAATACTAACACAAATTTTCTAAGGAAGGGTTTGAAAATGGAATTCATTAAACCTTGAAATGTAGAAGGCACATTAGTAAGGCCAAAAGGCGTGACCAAAAATTCATAATGACCCTCATGAGTTCTAAATGTTGTTTTTGGAATGTCTTCAGTCTTCATTCGGATTTGATGATATCTTGAACGAAAATCCAACTTGGTGAAGTAAATTGATCCATGCAATTCATCCAATAATTCATCAATGATAGGAATGGAAAATTTATCTTTAATAGTGAGCTTGTTGAGCTCCCTATAATCTAGACACATGTGCCATGATCCATCCTTCTTGTGAACCAATACTACTGGAGCAAAGAAAGAACTTTGACTAGGTTGAATTATACCAGCCTCTAGCATTTCTGCAACCATACGTTCAATTTCACTCTTTTGGACATAGGGATATCTGTAAGGCCTTATGTTTCGAGGAACACTTCCTGGAATCAAATTGATAGCATGATCATGATCACAAATAGGTGGGAGGCCTTTGGGAGTCTCAAATACCTTGGAATGATTGTCCAAGACTTTTTGGAGATCTGGAGAAATGGATGATTTCGATGTGGGAACCTCTAGTGAACATAATTGTGCAATTATGCCTTGTTTTTCTTTCTTTAGAAGCTTTGTCATTCCATTAGAGCTTATTATCTTTCCCAATTTCCCTATGATGCCCCTTAATTCAACTTCCTTTCCTTCTGAAGAGAATTTCATGAAAAGTTCTTGAAAATTAGAAGCTATTGTACTCAAGGATTGTAGCCATTGGACTCACAGTACAACATTAGCACCACCCATTGGAATGGAAAGCATTGGGTTATTCAATACATATTCTCCCATGGATAGCTTGATATTATGGCACTTTCCTGAGCAATTTATGGTTCCTCCACTTGCAACCATCACTTGACACTCTGGTGCTGGATATAGGAAGCAATTCAATTCTTTGGCTATCTTATAATGAATAAAATTATGGGTACTTCCCGAATCAATCAACACTATTACCTTTTTCTTCTTGATATGCCCTTCTATATTGATAGTTTGAGGAGTGGTAATTCCAGCCAATGCATTACAAGATATGGTCGGATTCATTTCTTATTTTTCTAGGGTTTGTTCCTGGTGTATATCCTCTTCTTTTGACGTTTCTTGTTCCTTTTCTTCCTCCTCTTCACAATCTATGTAAAATAATTTCTTCTCAGCACACTTATGACCTTTAGTGTATTTTCTATCACAACTGTAACAAAGCCCTTTTGCTCTTTTTTCTTCCAATTGTTGTGGTGTCAACCTTGTAGGTTATGGATGGCTAGGGGCAGCAACACCTCCATCTTTATGATTGTGAGTGGTAGGCTTCCTTGTTGCCATAATCTTGCTTTCCAATTTTCTTGCCAACCTGAATGCCTTCTCCAATGAATCTGGTTCCCAAAGGCGAACCACATGTTGGATGTTATCTTTAAAGTTCCTATGAACATATCAATCCTATGCTCCTCTGGAATATCTTTTTACCCTTATATTTAATTTTTGGAAGTCCTCAATGTGCTCCATCATTGAACCCTTTTGTTTGAGATTTATCAATTGGCTAAAAAAAGTGTTGCTTTGTGTATCCTCATAATCTGCTATCATTTCATCCGTAAAAATAGCCCAAGTGACAATTTGTTTACAAGAGAAAAGCCATCGATACCATACAAACTGATTTGGTTCCAAATATAAAGTTGCAATGTACCTTTTGTGTGTTTTTCACATTATGGAGATCGAAAAATTGCTCCATCTATAGTATCCATGTTTCGGGATTCTTTCCATCAAACTTCCTCATATCGATCTTTGGAACATGGTGGTTCTTCGATCCAATGTTAGAGTCTATGAAATCATGATTAACATTTATTTTGTTCTCATCATGAGTTTCCTTTACTACCCTTTCGCCATTAGTAAGCATTTCTTGTAGAAACTTTGTCAAATCTGTCTTCAAATCTTGCATGCCTGTCTTCAAATCTGTCTTCAAATCTATCTTCAAATCTTCCATGCCTATCTTCAAATTTGTCTTCAAATCTGTCTTCAAATCTATCTTCAAATCTTCCATGCCTATCTTCAAATTTGTCTTCAAATCTTCCATCTTACTTCCCATGCCATCCATCTTAGCTTCCACGCCGTCCATCTTAGCTTCCACGCCATTCATCTTAGCTTCTATGTCTTTCTTTAAACCATCCATCTTAGCTTCCACGTCATTCATCTTAGCTTCTACGCCTTTATTTAAACCATCCATCTTAGTTTTCACACCTTTCTTTAAACCATCCATCTTAGCTTCTACATCTTTCTTTAAATCATTCATCTTAGCTTCTGTTACTTTTTTTGCGAATGACATTTGTTTTACTTGGTCTTGTAATTTTGATATATCATGTTGCATTTCTTCCTCTTCTTCATGAGTCATGCTAGAGCTTTCAGGTTGCTTACTAGGTGTTTCCATTTTCTTTCTTTGGGGCATCAATTACCAATAATAATGCTTCACTATGCCCTTTGAATTCCTTCAAACTAATTTTTCAAACCAAGCTTATGCAAAAAATTGAAGAAAAAAAAACTACACACCCTTTTTTTTCACTTTGTAGGAGCCTGATATTGAATCTGATGTATTTTTGTCATTTCAGCTCTTTCAGTCCTGAAATCACGACTTGGTGTAGCACTCTATGTCCTCTTTCCAATGCCACCAGTCTGATCGAAATTGGATTCTTTAAGAAAGATTTATGCACAATCTCCCAAGATCACCTGATTATATACCTTTTTCAGAAGAGCGAACTTGTATGAAGTACCACGTGTCACTGTTTTTACCTTTGGATCTAAACAATATATATAAGAAACTTCAGTCTGTCCTTTTTCTGCAACTTCTTACGAAATTTCAATCTAATGCTCAGAGAGACAGTTATGACGATTTTCCCACGGTGACCTGTTTGGAATGTAATTCGGGGGTCTGCAAAAACCCTAACTTCCTCAGACTATATCTCCGAAAATATAGCGAGACAGGATCTAAAATTTGGAGCCGACATTCAGACCAATTTCTTCTCAAATTTGTTTTTGTTTTAGCTTCTGAAACTTCGTAGCGAAAGAGTTATAGTGAAAATCCCACGATGACCTGTTTTAGCTTAAATTATGGAGCTTGCAAAAACCCTAACTTCCTCAGATCATATCTCCGAAAATATATTGAGACAACCTTTGAAATTTGGACCCACAGTTTAGCGCGATTTCATCTCAAATGGGTTTTTATTTTCGCTTCTAAAATGTAATAGAAAAAAAGTTATAGCAAAAATTCCACGATGACCTATTTGGAGCAACAAAACCCTAGAATCCAAAGCTCTAATACCAAATGTTAGGAAACCCGCTCACAAAAATATAAAAAGATAGATCAACACCTTAGAATTCAACCTCGTTGAGGGGGAAACCTCCTTTACATTACACAAATGAACAATTCTTGGATGATTCAAATGACAAAACCCCCTTTCTATATATAGGAGTCTAAGGGGACACAATATAACCAAGTCGACTTAACAATAATAATATAAAGGCACAAAAATAACAATAGTGGGATTCTATGGGGCACAATAATAACAATATGGGGACAATAGGGGCACAACAATAACAATAAGGGATACAATGACAATAGTAATGGGGGAATCACTAGTATTATAGGGACCTAACAAAAATTCACACTTCGAATGTAAATCCTATGATCTAGATAAGCTAAAGGACTTATTTCCAGTTGTGGTGGGCCCTTGCCACCCCTGGAGCAAGCCTAAACTAACTCAATAAAATTAAATTCAAAACACAGTGATAATACTTACAAATAATTTAGAAATGAAGCAAAATTCAATTAAGATTCAATTATTATTACAAAAGATCTTCAATCCGTCCTTTATTCCTTCCCTGCTTCTCTTCCTTTCAGAACCTCCCCAAAATCTTACAATATAAAACATGGCTGAGCCATTTAAAAGATTTACAAGGAGAATTAGTCATTTTCCTCAACACTCCCACCCATACATCCCTCCTCAACACTCCCACGGCGACACGCAGGGGCTTCATTAGCGCTCATGCTGGGAGGGCAGGGATAATTAACGGATTCCTTTCCGGAACTCCAGCTAAATCAACCTTCGAAGTGCCTTCAGACCTGACAGCCTGAAGATCATCCCTTTGCCATACCTCAGATGGAACCTCACAGGAGAGACAGCGCACTACCACTCCTCACCTCCATCTGTCCCCTCCAACAACATGCCACTTGTGGTGGGAGACTCATTGCTTTTCATGAGAAGAGGGACCGGCTTGTGGTAATTTCCAGGACTCAGTTGGTTGCTAACTACCTTTTTTTCTTATACCTAAAGGGTGCACGATTTCACCATTGCATTTTTTATGGAAAATTGAACAATTTTAACAAACTAACCCCAAAGATATTGACATATCTTCCTAACCATGGCGAATTTTGGAAAAAAATTTGGAGGGAACCTAACTTGGTATATTTTCAACAAAAACCTCTCTTGGATTTGTCTCATTCAAATCCATATCCTTGTAAATCATGAGTTCCCAAAGTTGGTTGTCTGACTCTTTTTGCAAGATTCTAGATCTCTGGAAAAACAATCATTTTTTATAAAAATGCCTCCAAGACCCACTTATAACTTTTAGAAATATTCGAATCTAGAGAAATAGTTTTGGATATAGATAATTGGTTATATGGTTAACAAAACAATTCTCTCAGATATTCCAAATTCACCTCCATTTGCATGGAAATCAAGGTCAAACTTGGCAGTTTTGAAATTGTGCACATTTTGAGCAGATTTGTTAATTAGCTCCTAGGGACCCACATGTGTGACTTGGTTGAAATCCAACACATGGAAAGGTATTAAAACATTATTTTGGACAGTAACCTCCCTCAGTTTTCCCTGAAAGTGTGCCGAAATGTCGAAACCCCAAGTTGGATATTCTCGTACTCTACTTGTACCAACTAGTTCCACTGACTTGTGAAGGATTTCGGTGACGAAACCCTGTGAAAAATAAACTTAGAAAAACCATCATTATTAAATCATGGAAAAATCATCTTTAATCATAGAAAATATAAGAAAACTAATGATAATCAACCATGAGGCATAAAGGATAAGACTGAAACTCTGGGAGGGAGCGATGGCGAGTCTTCGATCACCTAGGGTTCCAGAACGAATAAGCTATGCCGCCGTCGTCCCCAGAGATCAGCCAGGCCCCGGATCTGCTTGGCGACTGGATGTTGGGAACTCAAACTTCGATCCATCGGTCTGTTTTTCTCCCGATTTCACTGCTGGAAAGGTTATACATGGCTCGGATCAGAGATTTCAACAGAAGAAGGAATTATCTTCCCTCATGGAGCAGGCCGACATTTTTATGGTGGATCTGGGTTATCCTCCTCAAATCCCTGGGAGTTTCGCTTCAATATGCCCAGATCATACACAGATCTGGGTATCTGAACAACCATGGGAGGATGAACCAGTCCGACAAGGCAGAGATGTCTGCGCATGGCGGGTAAAGGTGCGTCTGACGTCTCCTCTGTACCCACCCGGTCAGCTAAGGGATTATGGAAGCGGGGATCTTCGATCTGCGAGCACTGGTGCCGCCCTTGGAGCCAAACGATGGGCAGATGCGATCTCCCCGGTGGAGATTATGCCATGGCCAGGAAGTATTTCCTGCGCTGAAGGAGAAAAGAGCCAGAAGCCCACCCCTTGGCCCCCTCTTGGCAAGCTATGGGCACGATCCATCGTTTCCTGGCAGCCCCTAGACGATTTACTCGAGATCCAAGTTTGGGGGCATCGGACGCAGGGTAAAATCAAATGTGCAGAGGCCGGAATAACTCGTCAACGACCAGATCAACAAATACACCCTGTTATACTCAGGCAAAAAGTTAAGGGCAGGCTGGAAATGGTCGCGGTGATGAGGGTAGAACAATATACGCTGCCACTTCCTCTCGATTGGCTCGATCCAGCAAAACGAGAACCCCACAAGCCTGATCCACTCAGCATGGAGGCCGATCTGGTCCAAATCTTCATAAAATCAACAGAGGGCAAACACCATTGCATGAGGATCAGTCAGAGAATGAGCATACAGGGTTTAAAAAAGGAAATCCAAGGTTATCTTGGAACCCCAATACAGTACCAAAATCTTATATATGCAGGATACAGTTTGCAGGGCAAACAAACTCTCCTGCAATATGGCATCACTAAAGATTCAACCATTATCTTAAATCTCCGACTGCGTGGCGGGAGCACTGGAACCAGCTCTAAAAATACAGGTTCCTTTCGGGATGCTGTGAAAGGAAAAGAAAAAATGAAATACACTGAAGCACCACCATCAGAGGCCCCTGGACCCTACATTGTTGAACAAAAGCTAGAATCACCAACGCTACAAGTCGTTATGCCAGAGGTAACTAGTTTGCATTCTGATTTATGTAAATGTGCAGTTATTTGCAGATTTAATGGCTTCTGGCCAAAATCAGATGCCTTGCACCAATGGATCTATACAACATGGACATCAAGCTGTGAAATATACCTTTGTCCCAAAGGTTACTTCATAGTCAGATTCAACTCAGAACAAGAACGTGACAGCATTATCAATCAGGGGCCTTGGTTCTGGGGCAGTGCTGGCCTCTTCCTTACCCCCTGGTTCCCTGACTTTGACGCTAATACAATGAAGGTTTCAATAATGCCTGTATGGGTGAGGCTTCATGGTCTCCCCTTACACTTTTGGCATCACAAAGTACTAGCTGCCATTGGGGATTCCCTGGGGAAATTCCTAAAAATAGATGAAGACAGAGTTATCAGAGGAATATTTACTTTTGCCAGAATATGTGTAGAAGTGGACCTGAATCAAGGGCTCCCCGACCACATCAAGTTGAACTTTAATAACTCTCAATGGATACAACAGCTCGACTATGAGAACACAGCGTTCCGGTGCAGGGGATGTATGCAAACAGGGCACCTTCAATATGACTGCCCTCTTGCTCGAAAGGACACCAGGAGAACCAAGAACCAGCAAAAAAAGCCCAAAGGCTGGCAGCACACTGTACCAATAGAAGAAGAAGACACATATGTGGAGCCCACAGAGAATCAACCAGAACCCGACAATCCAATGAATCAGACATCTACACAGGAGGAGAATGCTCTAGCTATACATTCAGGAACTCACATTTCGGATCTGCAACGAGAGCCACAAATGGAAATCAGCGGCATCAAAAGAACTCATGGATCAGAGGGCTCCGAATCTGACAAAGAACTCCAACTAATCACCATGGAAAACCAGCTTGCCATCATCACACCCACTCCCGACACTGGCGGTTGGCGACGGGTGGAGAAGAAGAAGGGCAGAAAAGTTTAATCTAACTGAAATTCTTTTTCTTTTTCTCTATAACTTGTAGTTTCCTGTCACAACAGGAACAATTATTTGCAATTTTGTGATTTTCTTTACTCTATTTGCTGCCTGGCTTTACAGGAACAGCTATCTGAATATGCATCATGCATCTACAAAATGTAATTTTATCAACATGAATAAAATTACGTTTTTTTCCTAGGGGAAAAAAAAAAAAAAAAACCATGAGGCATAAAACATGAATTGGCGACAAGTGATGGAATTATGGTGTGAAATGAGTGTAATAGTACATGAATATAGGTTATGAATGGTGGTATTGAATGATGAAAGCTTGGGCATATTTTAGGCCCAGCACACATCTAGTAGATTCGACAAGGTGTGTAAAGGGGCAAGTTGCTCTGAAGAAGGGAAAGAAATAACCTCAGAGAAAATGGGTAATAATGGAAAAGAACCATGGGAGGGGAGCTACCTCTGAAATAATGGGAAGGGATTGTGACTCATGAGTAGACGAGGTCTTCAGGCCAAGTGCAACAATTGGCAGAGACAAAGGCTTTTTAGATGCTTCCATCACTGAATTTAGAGGTTGAGTGAGCAAAATTCCACGAGGGGAAGGCTCTAGAGTTTATTGCTAATCCATTAAACCTTCTTACGAGATTGTCAAAGAGTGGAGAACATATGTCGTTGAGTCTAAACCTTGAGTGGGAGTGGTAGATACTTTGTGCTCGATAGAGACCTTTGGAGGTTTTTGTCGAGACCTGTTTGGGCTTAGGCATTTTATAGTATTTCCCCAAGTGGCCATATGCATGACACTGGCCACATTTGAAGGGGATTCCTTTATAATTCAACACTTTCCTGTGGGAGGTGTTCCTAACCTTAATCATCACAACATCCGAAAGACTCAAGATATAATATACCTCTCCTACAGTCTAATTTTTTTTAAATATATATAAATTTACATGCACACATATGAATAGTAATTCATATTTATCAATGGCGAGACATTTAATAAAATAAAAACTTATGGATTTGATTGAATAATATAAATGCCTCCTTATATGTCCTATTATCTATAAACATTTCTTACTACCACATTAGGGTATTTATTATTTCACTCTTATCTATGTCAATTTACTCTTGTGTTTAATCTCAGCATATCTTATACCTTTTGCATATTTATCTTAGTAACAATATTTTTATATATGTGACTTCCTTTTTATTCACATAACTATACTTATTAATATTATTATATATTCACAACCAGTGAATACTTAGTACTACATTTACTAAGATATAATCAAACTGACGTATAAGTTATGGACCTTTTAATCCAATTAAAAACCTTACTTTAAAGTTTACAACATATAACATGACATATTCTAATAATATCCACCCTAATTATCATATATGCCACCCGTAGGACTTATGGTCTCGTCATATCATGTATGTAGGTTTTAGCCCTGTACATAAATTACCTGCAAAGGAATTCTAAAATACTGAAAATAAACAATGACGAGAATATAAAACAAATACACAATGATTTTCCCCTGGATCCCAAAATCAAGACTACGAGATTGATTTTTTTTATATTCCTTTCAATGTTACAATACATATATATACATGTTGTAGCATTCATAAACCCCAATCCATTAACCCTGGATTAGAACATAATTGCAGTTCCCTTGACTGGATCTACAAAATACCATGGGCAGAAAACCATCATGCCCAAAACCGTGTGCAAAACCCATGCACAAAACCATAGGTAGGTCTACCCACCTAATAGAGGGTCCAAAAAAAAGTTCCTAGGGCATTGCCCCAGACCCTATACAGGGGGACTACCACCCCCGCTGAAACCCCCCAACAAGGGGGGTTGTGCCTCCCCTATGACCCCGCCACACATGCGACTAGTCATGGAAAGAATATAACACACACCCAACAATGCACATACAAGGTGATGGTTTTTTTTAATAAAGTCATTGATTGAGACTTCTCGTTTCAATTGTGGGATAATTGTTCTAAAGTTTCGAGCGTTGGGTTAATATTGTTACAACATATATATCACAAATGCATATATGTCTCAAGGTTTTTCCATGTATCTATGTGTTAGTTCAATGTGCTTTCACAACAACCCATGTACATAATAGATCAATGGTTGATACACGACTATGGTTATACTCGGCGGCAATCATTGTCCATAGGGTTATACTTCCAAATTCATAGAATTAATTTGGTTGCACATTATGTATTTACAACTGCCAACCTTTTGAGATATACGTCTTGCATTTTTGTGTTTCCACGAAGGTTCTTCCAACCTACTAGATCGACGGTGTCTATCTTATCATATTAAAACAATAGTGGAAGAAAATCCTAGGGTTTTTGTGATAGAATAATGATTATTGACCCTTCTACTCTATGCGCTACTTCATAACTCATTTTTGCTTCTCCGTCGTCTGGACTCTGCAATTTTGCAGATTCATCTCCTTTCACAAAGCTTTTACACTACTATTAATACTATGTGGTGCACGAAATGTTTTTATTGACTAATACATACCTTGCATTTTCTGTGGCGACAGAGTCCTAACCTTTGTGTATCTCCTTTCCTAATTTTTTTTTGTATAGTCGTCCTATTCGTAATAATAACTGAAATCTTCAATGTTGTTAGGATCTCAAAATGTTTTTTTTTAATCTTTTATTCTCCCTTTAGAAAATAATGTTTTTCTAAATCCTATATCTTCCTTTCAACTATATGTACAAATTCATATAATGGTACAATTTACTCAATTTAATTTCCTACTAATATTTTACAGAGAAAGTTACTTTGTAGATAAACAAACTTAGTCTATTACGTATATAGTTATACAATCAAGTATATGCATTAAAAGTTGTCTTTACTATGCATAAAATTTGTATATTATAATAAGTTCTTCATATAATATTGTACGCACACACACACTTGCAGTTACATTCCATAATTTCCTTATGTTTGGTGAACTCTATTTCTAGCTATCATCATGTGTGATGTTCACCTCTATAAATTATTACTCTACATCACATAATATTTTATTTTGTTCTATTCTACACATCTTTTAAATGAAATAGAAACCATATTTCTTTCATCTATCAAATCATATTTACTAGCTGCTATACAAAATGAATAAATGAATCCTATTAATTCAATTATAATTTAATAATTATTTTCTTTTATTTTCTCTGTATAAAACCAGAAATAACACATAACAATTATTTTCTCTTGACAAACAAGTAAATATTGCATTTAGAAATACCGACTTGAAACAATTTTCTTTTTCTTTTGGAAGATTATAGTCAAGTACTTGGCTCCTTGTTATGAAACCAGCTCACAAAAAGATAGAAAAGAGAGATCCACGCCTTAGAATTCAGCCTCTTCGAGGGGGCAACCTCCTTTACATTACATAAATGAACAATTCTTGGATGATACAAATGACAAAACCTCCTTTCTATATATAGGAGTCTAAGGAGTCACAATATAATTCAGCCGACCTAACAATAATAATATAAAGCCACAAAAATAACAATAGAGGGATTCTATGGGGCACAGAAATAACAATATGGGGGTAATAGGGGCACAACAATATAAATAAGGGGTATAACTACAATAGTAATGGGGTAATCACTAGTATTATAGGGACCCAACATGCCCCTCTCCTTCAAAAAAGTGTTGTCCTCAACGCTTGAGTAGTTCTGGATACTTCTGCATAAAATTCTCATCCTCCCATGTGGAATCTTCAGCGGATAAGTTCTTCCACTTGATAAGATACTCTGAAATTGATCGATTTCGTAGCTGTCGAGTTCTTGTTTCTGTGACTGCTTCCGGTTCCAATATAATTTTTCCTTCCTCGTCAAGTTCTGGCAATATTGTTTGAACTGGGAGCTTGTCGCCTATAACCTTCTTTAAACATGAAACATGGAAAACTGGGTGCAATCGAGAAGCTGCAGGAAGCTCCAATTTGTATGCCATAGTACCAATCTTTTGCAACACCTTGTACGGACCATAATACTTTGGTGATAATTTATTATCCTTCTTAGCTTGCTTTAGGGACATTTGCTTATATGGTTGTAGCCGTAGGAATACCCAATCACCTACATCAAAACTTCTTTCACTGCGATGTTGATCTGCCTGTTGTTTCATTCTATTTTGTGCCAACACGAGGTTATCCTTTAAGAGTTGGAGGACTTGTTGTTGATGTTCGATGTGATGTTCCACTGCCTGAACCTTAGAATTTTCTCTTAAATATGATGTGATGGATGGTGGTTGATACCCATAAAGTGCCATAAATGGGGTCATTTTTGTTGCTGTATGGAAGGAAGTGTTATACCACCATTCAGCCAGAGGCAACCATTTGACCCATTGTGTCTGTTTATCAGATACAAAGCAACGAAGATATCCTTCCAAACATTTGTTTACTATCTCAGTTTGCCCATCAGATTGAGGATGATAAGATGAGCTATGAGCTAACTGAGTACCAAGACAAGAAAATAATTCTGTCCAAAAATTTCCAGTGAAAATGGGATCTCTGTCACTTACAATAATCTTTGGGTTTCCATGTAGCTTTTGAATTGTTTCCATAAATGCAGTAGAAACTGTACTGGCTTTAAATGGATGTGATAATGCACAAAAGTGTGCATACTTGGTAAGTCTGTCAACTACCACCATGATGACACTCTTTCCCTCAGACTTGGGTAAACCTGTGATAAAATCCATTGAAACCTCCTCCCAACGTTGGCTTGGAATGGATAAAGGTTGTAATAGACCCGGTGTCTTAATTGTTTCAACTTTATTTTGTTGGCAAACCAAACATTCCGCCACAAACTTTTGAATATCTGATTTAAGGCCATCCCAAAAAAATTCCTTCTTAACCCTGTGGTAAGTTTTTAAAAATCCTGAGTGCCCTCCTAAGGGAGAAGTGTGCAATTCCATAAGAATCTTTTGTTTTAGCTGGGAATTCTTACAGAGGTATAAGCGATCTTTGTACCATAACGAATCATTTTGCCAGCTAAATGTATCAGACGTACTGGAATCTTGTTGTAGCTTTCGAATAAGTGCCCACACTTCTTCGTCATTCTTCCATTCCTCCCTTGCTTCGTTTATCCAATCTGGTTGGATAATAGAAATGGCGCACAACAATGCTTCCACATCCTCATCCTTTCTTGAGAGTGCATCTGCCACCACATTTTGCTTCCCTTTTTTGTAGATGATTTCAAAGTCATAACCCAACATCTTTGTGACCCACTTTTGTTGCTCTTCAGAGGATAATCTTTGTTCTAAAAAGTATTTAAGGCTATCATGATCCGTTTTTACCTTGAAGTGTCTTCCCATTAGGTAGGGTCGCCATTTCTTAAGTGCATGGAGTATTGCCAACATTTCCTTCTCATAAATAGCTTTGCTTAAAAACTTTCCCTTGATTGGACGACTTTCAAAAGCAATGGGTCTTTCATCTTGCATTAGAACAGCACCAATTCCATTTCCTGAAGCATCACATTCCACAATAAAGGTTTTTGTGAAGTCCGGTGTAGCTAAGACCGGTGCTTGGCACATTGCCTCTTTAAGATGTTCAAAGGCCTTTGTTGCTTCCGGAGTCCATGAAAATGCATCTTTCTTCAATAATGTTGTTAGAGGTGCTGCTATTCTCCCATAATTCTTAACAAACTTGCGATAATACCCTGTCAACCCAAGAAATCCTCGCAGATGCTTTATGGATGTGGGGATTTTCCATTCCTTAATGGCTTTAATTTTGCTAGGGTCTACCTTAACTCCTTCATGAGATACAATATGACCCAAATATTCCACCTCCTGGACTCCAAAGAAACATTTGGATCTTTTTGCATATAATTGTTTCTCCTCCAATAGTTGTAGCACCCTGTCAACATGTTCAACATGATCCTTCCAAGACTTGTTGTAGATTAGTATATCATCAAAAAATACTAACACAAATTTTCTAAGGAATGGTTTGAAAATTGAATTCATCAAACCTTGAAATGTTGAAGGTGCATTGGTAAGGCCAAAAGGCATGACCAAAAATTCATAATGACCCTCATGAGTTCTAAATGTCGTTTTCGGAATGTCTTCAATCTTCATTCTGATTTGATGATATCCCGAACGAAGATCCAACTTGGTGAAGTAAATTGATCCATGCAATTCATCCAGTAATTCATCAATGACAGGAATGGGGAACTTATCTTTAATAGTGAGCTTGTTGAGCTCCCTATAATCCGGACACATGCGCCATGATCCATCCTTCTTGTGCACCAATACTACTGGAGCAGAGAAAGAACTTTGACTCGGTTGAATTATACCAGCCTCTAGCATTTCTGCAACCATACGTTCAATTTCACTTTTTTGGACATAGGGATATCTGTACGGCCTGATGTTTGGAGGAACACTTCCTGGAATCAGATGAATAGCATGATCATGATCACGCATAGGTGGGAGACCTTTGGGAGTCTCAAATACCTTGGAATGATTGTCCAAGACTTTTTGGAGATCTGGAGAAATAGATGATTCCAATGTGGAAACATCTAGCGAACATAATTGTGCAATTACACCTCTTTGCTCCTTTTTTAGAAGCTTTGTCATACCATTAGAGCTGATTATCTTTCCTGGTTTCCCTGCAATACCCCTTAATTCAACTTCCTTTCCTTCCGTAGAAAATTTGATGAAAAGTTCTTGAAAATTAAAAGCTATTGTACCCAAGGATTGTAGCCATTGGACTCCTAGTACAACATCAGCACCTCCCATTGGAATGGAAAGCATTGGGCTAGTCAATACATATTCTCCCATGGATAGCTTGATATTATGGCACTTTCCAGAGCAATTTATTGTTCCTCCATTTGCAATCATCACTTGACACTCTGGTGCTGGATATAGGAAGCAATTCAATTCTTTTGCTACCCTACAATGAATAAAATTGTGGGTGCTTCCTGAATCAATCAACACTATTACCTTTTTCTTCTTGATTTGTCCTTCTATCTTGATGGTTTGAGGAGTGGTAATTCCCGCCAATGCATTACAAGATATGGTCGGATTTATTTGTTCTTCATCTAGGCTTTGTTCCTGGAGTATATCTTCTTCTTTTGACCTTTCTTGCTCCTTTTCTTCTTCCTCTTCACAATCTATGTAGAATAATTTCTTCTCAGCACACTTATGACCTTTAGTGTATTTGCTATCACAACTGTAACAAAGCCCTTTTGCTCTTTTTTCTTCCAATTGTTGTGGTGTCAACCTTATAGGTTGTGGAAGACTAGGGGCAACAACACTTCCGTCTTTATAGTTGTGAGTGGTATGCTTCCTGGTTGCCATAATTTTGCTTTCCATTTTTCTTGCTAACCTGAATGCCTTCTCTAATGAATCAGGTTCCCAAAGGCGAACATCATGTTGGATATTATCCTTTAAAGACCCTATGAACACATCAATCCTATGCTCCTCTGGAATATCTTTTACCCTTATGTTCAATTTTTGGAACTCCTCAATGTGCTCCATTATTGAACCCTTTTGTTTGAGACTTATCAATTGGCTAAAAAAAGTGTTGCTTTTTGTATCTTCATAATGTGCTATCAATTCTTCCGTAAAAATTGCCCAAGTGATAAATTTTTACGAGAGCAAAGCCATTGATACCATACAAACTGATTTGGTTCCAAATATACAGTTGCCATACGTACCTTTTGTGTGTTTTGCACATTATTGAGATCGAAGAACTGCTCCATCTGTAATATCCATGTGGCGGGATCCTTGCCATCAAACTTCCTCATATCGATTTTTGGAATATGGTGGGTCTTCGATCCAACATTAGAGTCTATGGAATCATGATTAACATTTCTTTTGTTCTCATCATGAGTTTCCTTTACTACCTTTTCACCATTAGTAAGTATTTCTTGTAGAAAATTTGTCAAATCTGTCTTCAAATCTGCCATGTCTGTCTTCAAATCTGTCTTCAAATTTGCCATGTCTTTCTTCAAATCTGTCTTCAAATCTATCTTCAAATCGTCCATCTTATCTTCCACGCCATTTATCTTAGATTCCATGCCATTTATCTTAGATTCCACGCCACTTATCTTAGCTTTTGTGAGCGTGACATTTGTTGCACTTGTTCTTGTAATTTTGATATATCATGTAGCATTTCTTCCTCTTCTTCATGAGTCATGCTAGAGCTTTCAGGTTCCTTACTAGGTGTTTGCATTTTCTTTCCTCGGGGCATCAGTTACCGATAATAATGCTTTACTATGCCCTTTGAATTCCGTTAAACCAAGCTTACA
This sequence comes from Pinus tabuliformis, assembly GCA_031772625.1. Taxonomy (NCBI): domain Eukaryota; kingdom Viridiplantae; phylum Streptophyta; class Pinopsida; order Pinales; family Pinaceae; genus Pinus; species Pinus tabuliformis. The sequence goes on along the minus strand of CM062817.1, from coordinate 1,210,936,204 downwards.
CAAAAATTTTAAAAAAAACTACACACCTTTTTTTCACTTTATAGAAGCCTGATATTGAATCTGATGTATCTCTGTAATTTCGAATCATCCAGTTCTGAAATTGCGATCTGTAGTAGCCTTCTGTGTCCTCTTTCCAATGCCACAAGTCTGACCCAAATTGGATTCTCCAAGGAAGAGTTATGTGAAATCTCCCACAGTGACTTGCTTTTAGACTATTTCAGTAGAGCGAACTTGTACGACGTGCCACGAGTCACTGTTTCAACCTTTGAATCTGAAACATGCATACAAGAAACTACAGTCCATCCTCTTTTTGTACCTTCTTACGAAATTTCAATCTGATCCCCAGAGAGAAAGTTATGACGATTTTCCCCAGGTCACCTGTTTTGAATGTAATTCAGGAGTCTGCAAAAAGACCAACTTCCTCAGATCATATCTCCGCAAATATCGCGCAAAAATCTCTGAAATTCAGAACCAAGGTTCAGCGCGATTTCTTCTCAAATGGGTTTTTTTTTGCGACTTCTGAAACATCACAGAAAAAAGTTATAGCGAAAATTCCACGATGACCTGTTTGGAGCAGCGAAACCCTAGAATCCAAAGCTCTGATACCAAATGTTATGAAACCAGCTCACAAAAAGATAGAAAAGAGAGATCCACGCCTTAGAATTCAGCCTCTTCGAGGGGGAAACCTCCTTTACATTACATAAATGAACAATTCTTGGATGATACAAATGACAAAACCTCCTTTCTATATATAGGAGTCTAAGGAGTCACAATATAATCCAACCGACCTAACAATAATAATATAAAGCCACAAAAATAACAATAGAGGGATTCTATGGGGCACAGAAATAACAACATGGGGGTAATAGGGGCACAACAATATAAATAAGGGGTATAACTACAATAGTAATGGGGTAATCACTAGTATTATAGGGACCCAACACTCCTCCTAACCTTAACACTACAAACAACCAATGTCCCCCTGAGCAAACCAAACTTGCAAATTTATTTTTGTCTCCTACTTCTTGCTTCTCTCTAGTCTCTTCTACCCCCAAAATGAGACAAGAAAAAGTAGAAAAATATTTTTATCCAAACCCATCTACCACTTTTTTGGTGGTTAATAATTGCCTCCACCTCACCAACAGGTGGCAGGTAGTTATTAGCTCATTAATGAGCTCTTATTTCCCACTCTTGAGGACAACTTCCTGTCTTATAGGAAACAATTAATTGGCAAATATCATAATTCCTCAATTAAATCTAATCATCCAAATTAGATGTATAGGACTTATTGATGGGTAATAAATATTCCACAATAATTTGTAGCCATTGCATTTAAATGACATATTCGATTCATAGTAAAAGAATATATTGTTCCCTATCTCTTTGAACATATCTTTAAACCAGAATAACAGAGGGAGACTTGGGCGGAGAACCTAGATGGGAACGACCGAGAGCTTTTGATATCTAGTATCAAAATCCATTGTCCAACGCTTTAGAAATATAGCTTGTGTCCCCCATTTCCAACGGGTTTTCAGTAGTTTGTCTGCATTCTCACTAGAAGAAGTAAGCCAACCTAGCCATCCATTGGCTAGAATCATGCACCTTGGAATGTATCCCATTAACGGAAGAAAAGTTTGATTTGTCCAATTCCTTAGGGCTACCATCAGGCATCTCTTACTTGCAAATATTTCCACTAGCATTGAGTGCTCCATCTTTGAAATTTCATGAAGTTTGATATGGGCTCCCAGAACAAGACAAGGCTCCTCAACCTTCCTCTTTATGCATTGTTTATTTTGTCTAGTATTCCCTTTGTCAAAGGAGGAGGGAGATTGTTGTATCAGACTACTGCCACCACTTAGCATATCTACAATCAAGATGCAACTTAGTATATGGTGAAGACCGTGGGGAAGTAAATGGCGGAGTAGCCGGTGAAATTTTACTATCCAGAAATGTAGGTTTTAACCTTGTACATAAATTACCCACAAATAGCTTCTTAAAACAAAAAAAATGTACAATGGCGAGAACATAAAACAAATATACACAGATATTTTCCCCTGGATCCCAAAATCGGGAATATGAAATTAATTTTTCATTATATTCCTTTTAATTTTATATATATATATATATATATATGTCAAAGCATTCATAAACCCTAATCCACTAACCATGGATTAGACATCATTGTAGTTCCCTTGATTGGATATAGAAAATATCATGGGAATAAAACCATCATGCCCAAAACCATGTGCAAAAACATGCACAAAACCATGGGTAGGTCTGCCCACCATCTTTGGGTTCACCCCCCATCCTTGGTTCCACCCAACTATTATTGGGTCTGCATAGAATATTTTTTTTCGCGGGGCATTGCCCCAAACCTCATGACAAATGGAAAGAATATAACACACACCCAATATTCTCCCAAATGTTGTTTTATTTACACATAGGGGGTCACAAGAGAGCTTATTCATTAGTCCAGGGATGCAATGCCATTATTTCTCTACACCAAGAAAACTTCTCAATGCTCACAGACTTTTTCAATGCATCTGCAACATTCTCCAAAGTTTCCATCTTCACCAGTAACACCTTTTTGTATTCAACCATATCCCTCATAAAATGATACTAAACATCAATGTGCTTTGTCTTTGAATGATAAGTAGGCTTCTTTTCCAAGAAAATTGCACTTTTTTTGCCGCATTCTATCTTTATAGCTTATTGTAAAAACCCCATACTTGAACACAATATCTACAACCAAACTAATTCCTTTCTTACATGAGTGGTTGCCATGTATTCAGCCTCTGTAGTTGAAAGTGCCACTACAAACTGTCTCTTGCTCATCCAATAGACTACTCCTCCAAATAGGTTTAACACATAACCACTTGTAGGTATTCTCTGATCCAGATCTCCAACCCATTGTGTATCAACAAAGCCATAGATGTACAAAAATTTGTCCAATCCTGGTCTTCCTTGGTAGCACAGACCATAATCACTAGTGCCACGTAAATACCTGAAAACCCACTTCATTGTTGTCCAATGCTCCCCTGGTTTTGACATAAACATGCTCAATACTCCCACTGCATGTGCAATTTCTAGTCTAGTACAAACCATTGCATACATTAGGCTACTAACTGCACTCACATATGGAACACATGACATGTCCTTTTCCTCTTCTTGTGTCTTGCGACATTGTTCAGCATATAAATTTACACCTACAAGAATAGGAACCTTGACTGGTTTACCATCTTGCATATTAAACCTCTACAATATTATCTTGAAATACTTTCTCTATTTTAACCAAAGCTTCCTCTTTTCTTGATCTCATTTAATTTCCATGACCAAAATATAGTTTTCGACACCAAGATCCTTCATGTCGAATTTGGAGGACAATTGGGTCTTCAAATCCTGGATAATTTCTTTGTCATTTCCAATCAGCAACATATCATCCACATACAAGACCAAATAAATAACATGGTCACCAATTAATTTAAAATACACACAGTGATCTGCTTTTCTCCTTGTGAAGCCAAGTCCCTGTATATATGTATCAAATTTTTGATACCAAATCCTTGGTGACTTCTTTAACCCATACAGAGACTTGTTCAACCTGCAAACAAGTTCTTTCTTACCCTTCATAGCAAATCCTTCTGGTTTCTTCATGTAGATCTCTTCTTCTAGATCCCCTTAAAGAAACGTTGTCTTCACATCCATCTGTTCTACCTCAAAATCAAAAGCAGCAGCAACAGATAAAATAACACCAAAATCAATTCCCGACACTTGGGAATAACCTTTTGCTACCAACCGAGCTTTGTATTTCTCCACCTTTCCTTCTGCATTCATCTTCTTTTTCAACATTGGTTTGCCGCCAATGGGTTTCCTTCCATATAGAAAATCCACGAGATCCCAAGCCTCATTTTTGTCCAAAGATGCCATTTCTTCAACCATGGCCTCCTTCTAAAGTTTCCATCCTATGAATCCACTACCTCCTTGACAATTCTCAGATCATCATCAGTAATAGGTAAAGAAAAAATTGAATAAAAAGTTGATGGACTATACCTCTCCGGTTTCCTTCTCCCTCAAATTGATCTCCTCAAAACTGGAGTGTGTGGCTCTTCCTCTTTTGATTCCTACTCTATTATAGAGTCAGATTCTTCCTCATTTAGCTCACACTCTATATTCTCAGGTTCCTTTGGTAGGACTTCATGTGTAATAACATATTTCACCTCTCTAAACACCACATCTTGGTTGTACACAAACTTCCTTGTTTCTGGGTTCTAAAACTTATAACCTTTTAAACCATCCTTATACCCAATAAAAATGCACCTTTCAGATTTATTATCCAACTTGGTTCTTTTCTCCTTTGGAACATGTACATATGCATCACAACTAAATACCCTCAGATGTGAAAGAGAGGGTTTCTTATCAACCCATGCCTCATGTGGAGTCTTATCGTCCAACGTTAATGAAGGTGATATATTAAACAAGTAACATGCAGTATCCATTGCCTCTACCCAGAATTCATGCCCTAATCTATCGCCACTGAGCATGCTTCTTGGTTTTTCCATCAACGTCTTGTTCATTCTTTCTACAACTCCATTTTTCTGAGGTGTGTATGGAGTATTATTATTGTCGTTATATACCACACTTCTTATAGAACTCCTCAAATTCCTTCTTGCAGAAATCTCAACCATTATCTATCCTCAACACCTTGATCTTCTTCTCTATCTAATTTTCCACCAGAGCCTCAAATTATTTAAACCTGTCAAAGACTTCAGATTTCTTCGTAAGGAAATATATCCATGTATTCCTTGAGAAGTCATCTATAAATGAGACATATTACACAGAATTAACTAGTGATGGAATTGACACCGGTCCAAAAACATCAATGTTCACAAGCCTTAATATCCCTTACGCCCTCTTAGCACCTAAGGGGAAACTAACCTGATTTTTCTTCCCACATACACAATGTTCACAAAAATAAAAATACGAAGAGAAATTAGACATACCATTACCATGCAGTGTTCCAAGGCCCTTCTCTCCAATATTTCCAAGTATTTGATGCCATATCATGGTCTTTTCTCCAGAGACCACTAGATTTTCAGCTCCACTTTCAGGAACCACATAAGTGTTGCACCCATCAATAACAATGCTACCTAGAATCTTGTACAAAATCCTAATCTGAACTCCCTGCATAAATACCAATGCTCCTCAAACCATCTTGAGGGTATCTTTCTCGAACACTGTTTTTACACCTGCATCATCCATCTTGGTTATTGAAATTAGATTTTTGGCCAATGCATGAATATGCAGAACATAGGGAAGTGTTATAACCCTTACACCTTACAACTTCAGCTTCACTTTTCTGTGTCTTGTAATTTTGGTCTTCCTTTCATCCCCTAGGAAGACATCACCACCATCAAATCTCTCATACTCGTAGAACCACTCCCTATGGGGAGTAAAGTGAAAGGTTGTACCTAAGTCAATCAACCATGCCTCATGATCTACATGTGCACTTTAAGAAGAAGCCAAGTACACATTCCCAACTTCATTTGAGGTGGTTTTTTCCTATATAGAAGGAGAATCATGAGATATCTTTCCTTTCTCAGGAAATTTAGATCTACAGTCCTTTTGTAGTGCCCTTTCTTTCTGAATTTCGAGCATACCTTCACAGATTTTCCTGGAGATTTAGATCTCCCACTTGAGGACTTTTTTTTCTATTCTGGGACTATCCTCTCACAGACAAGGCATCGCCATTTTTTTTGTCTCATCTCCTCCGACAACAAGGATGAGACTATTTCATCCAACTTCAAGTTAGTTGTATTGCTACCTATAGTAACAACCAGGTTATCCCATGAATCTGGTAAAGAACACAACAAATGGATGCACTTATCTTCATCTAAAATTTTAATATCAACATATAACAACTGACTCACTGCAGTATTGAAGGAGTTTAGATGCTCTGTCACTGAGTCTCCATCCTTCATCCTCAGGTTATACGACTTTTTCCGCTGGTACAGTTTGTTCACCAAAGACTTAGATTGATACAAAGTCCCTAACTTATCCCACAAATCCTTTGTCATAGCTTCCCCTGATACATTCAACAATATTGAATTTGAGAGACACAATCATATTGTGCTCTTCTCCTTCTGATCTAAATTCGCCTCGTCTTCTACCGACATTCTTGGTTGTGTCGTACTTGGATATATAATGATCCATTGATCTCTATCCATCAACAGATCCTCCATCTTGAGCTTCCACAACTCAAAACTTTGTCCATTGAATTTATTCATCTATATATTTCCACTATTTGCCATATCCTTTTACCACAAGAATTGATCCTGCAGATCTCCCACTATAACGGGGTCTACCACAGGCCCGAGCAAAAACCCATCAACAGCAAAGGCGTCCCCTTGAAACCGAAACTGCTCTGATACTAAATGTATGTTTTAACCCTGTACATAAATTACCTACAAACATATTCTTAAAACATAAAAATATACAATGGCGAGAACATAAAACAAATATACACAGAGATGTTCCTCTAGATCCCACAACTGGGAATACCAAATTGATTTTTCATTATATTCCTTTCAATGTTATAATACATATATATACATGTTGAAGCATTCATAAACATCAATCCACTTGTTATCTCAAAATCAGACCCTGATAGGCTGCTGGTCAGGTTGACTCTAAGTAACTATTTCAAACCTACTTTAGGCTGAGGCTTAGCCTCCTCAACCTGAGAGGGCTCTCTCTAGATGGGTTTGTGATTTTAATTAAGATAAGATGGCTAACTCTTTGTGAAATAACTGAGACAAATATGGATGCTGGAAAAACATTAAACAAGTTTCCATTGGGCCTATGGAGTCAACAACACCTTAATAAACAATGATCTTGACTTTACATAGAAGTCAGGGCATTCAGCATTTGAATATTCAGAACACAACTCATATGGAACCACAGTTTATAAATGCATACAGGAAATCAGAGCACAATCAGTGAATTCTGAGTGATTATACATCTACACAACTGTAAAAAATTAAGGAAAGGAAAAGATCACACATTCTGAACATAGAAATCCTTCATGAATCCTGAGAAGTAAAGCCAAATTATATTACTGAAACTCTGTCTTTACATAAGCCAAATACAATGCTCTGTTATAAAGTTTTCCAACCCCCATTACATTGTTGTTTCAGCTATATATAGAATTCTTATTCTAACTAATTGAGATTCCTCCTCCAGCATGAGGGGAATTCGATAACTACCTCTAATGACACCTATCAACTATTTAACTAACTAATAAATACAATAAAGTGCTGACTGGAGCTTTTTTAGAGTTCTAAATCTACTATGACTCTAACTCCATATTATATGCATGATGGCTTCTCCTCGTTCTTTGACACCTGGTCCTCTTTCAGTTTGGCTGAGATGGCTGAGATGGGTATTTAATGTCCCATGTTGACCTTGGATGTTGAAACTTTTTAACTGCTCAGAAATATTAGGAGGTTACCCTTGCTTCTCGGCTTCAGTTTTTTCCAAAATCTTCGAATGCACAGAAGCATGTTCTTTAGCCTTTAATTACCCAAGATGTGGAAGACTGTCACGTCCTTGATGCGTTGTAAGCTTTTTTGATGAACATGTGTACAGGCAAAAATTCCTTGCAGGCAAATCGTTTGATATATTTTGAACTGTGATAAAGGAGCTTTATGACAAAAATTCAACATTGGATTTGAATATTCAACCCTTTTAAACATCCATCTGTCTTGACCTGATTGACTGTTGTTTGCTCCAGCTGATGTTTTGCACACCCTTTAGACGTTTCCCTTTCGAAATTCCCGCTTATAATTCAAACTACTTGACTTGCGTTAAAAACAACATCTTCAGCAGTTTCGTAGCGCGCTACGAAACTGCTGAGTTATTTGAAACAGTTTGCCTTTGACCCGAGATCTTTATCAACCGAGTATTTGATTGCCAAAAAACTCCCTTTGACTTTCCACATGTTGAACAGGGATTATATTTCTTCAGAAAAGTAAGATTAAGCAAATTTGTCAAAAATTTGAAACAAAACCTTTTTTAAAAAGAAAACTCATTTAGCAGGTAGCTGGCTTAGTTGTGTCTTCAAATCTTCAATTTGTTTCCTCATAGCTCTATTCCCAGCTCTCAGTTGCATATTAATCCTTCTGATATACTTAGCTTCTTTGATTGCTGGTACTGTCCAGGTGTGAAATTGTGTATGGCCATCAACCACTGAATTCAACTGAGCTTTTACAGCTTCATTTCCTTCCCATAAGGTTTTATAATATTTTGCATGTATGGCTGCATGCTTTCTAGCGGCCTTCTTCAATTTAGCAATCTCATACTTGGCTGACTCTAATTGGCTCTTCAAGGCTGCTATATTGTTTTCTTTAACTGTAATAAAGGTTCTGCCTGTGTCTTTTTGTGTTCCTTCCCCTGTTTCCTCTGTTCTCGGCAGTGCTTCCTGTACTTGCTGGAATCTCCTTGTCATAGGTCTTCTAGGTTTAAAAATGAATTCTTCAGCTGGCTCATCAAATTTAAGCCTTTTTGAAGCCTTGGATTTCTTGGTACCTTCTTGTTCTAACTGCATCAATTCAATTTGGACTGGTAGAGACTGCTCGAATTCAATGGCCTGTAATAAATCATTCAAATTTGCCTTGGACACTGGGCTCTCTTCAACTGCTACAGCTTTACCTTTTTCCTTATTTATCTGGCTTCTTGTTCTTACCCTTGAGACTGCTTCAGATGTGCTTGTTTCAGGTATAGTCTTCTTACCATGAGCTTTTTCCTTGGTTGATTGCTGAGGTTGATCTTGAATGATTAGTGGCTTCACTGGTTTTCTTAGTTGTGGCTTTGGAACCCTTTTAGCTCTTGCTTCTTTTTGGAGCTCAGCTATTGTAAAATCTCTGGCTGGTTGTGGAGTGAGACCAGACTTGCTTTGGAATCCAGCCATAAAAATAAAAGAATTCCAGTCTCTGTCTATCTTTTGGAGGCCATCTAAAACCAGCAGCTTGATCAAACCATGATGAAACTACGGAAGAGATAAAACGGTAAGTCTATGGAGACCTTCCCGGTGAAATGCAAAAGTAGTTTGAAATGGTAAGAATAAACCTTGTTATACCTTCCTTCACAAGTCAAATATTTTTGTATGCAGGTGAGTAAGAGAGCATAATGTTCTTTGACATAATTCCTGGGCACTCCTCTACTTAAATCTTCATTTACATATGCGTCCTTCAAAAACTCCTTACAAGGATTCATGTCAAATTTGAAATTTTTGAACCATTCCTCTTGTCCCCTTGGGATCTCTGTCACAGCAGATATCACCTCTGGAGAAACCTGCACTTCTAACATAGCTACCTTTGAATTCAAACCAGTGAAGTTTAGTGCAAATTCTTTAGTTACCTGTGCATGTCCTCCTTGTAGCTTTTTGCAAAAGTTCCAGCACCCGGCGTTTTTAAACGCTTTCTTCACCCCTTCATCTCTCAGCGTTATATCCAGGCCCTCGGGTTCAGTCCTTAGAGGTTTACCGGATCTGTGCTCTTTTTTCTCCATGGATTCTTCCAAATCTTCGCACACAAAGACTACCAGCTCCGGTTGGAATTGTGATTCAGCTTCTTTTTGAATTCAGCCTCGCTTGATTATCAGCCTCGCTTGAATTTTGAATCTTTCCGCTTAAAACCTTTCAAGACATAATCTTGCAGATTTATCATTCATGCAAGACTTACGGCCATCATTAAGGCTTATGCACGGTGAAATTTCTTGGGAATGATAATACATGCGTATCAACAGATCTAATGGTGGTGATAATGGCAATGAGCGTTAAAACGTGATAGGAGAGATATATGAACTGACATGAGAAGACATGGCTGATGACTCACCTAACGGACTTGATATTTCGGGAAAGATTCACTGCAGAAGTACGAATCCATGATTTCGCAGCGCTGTTAGTTTTAAATTTTAATGATGCGCTGCGAAACTGCCTAATCATGATGCGCTGCGAAACTGCTTAATCATGATTGCGCTGCGAAACTGCTGCATTGGAATTGTGCTGCGAAATTACTAAAAGACACGGTGGCTACAAAACAATGATGGGTAGAGGAGGACCAATGGGAGTTGAGAATGACTTGAGTTAAAAACTCTTTAAAACTCCAAATTCTAAGGGAAGAAATTAAAACTAAATTAAACTAACACAGACCTTTGTCATCGGGCTAGGATAGAAAATTATATGCATCAAATTTTTAGTTCTAAGTGATAACACCACTAACCCTATATTAGAACATAACCGTGGTTCCATTAACCAGATCTACAAAATACCACTAGAAGAAAACCATGCGTAAAACCATGGGTAGGTTCACCCACCATCTATGGGTTTGTCCCCCATCCTTGTGTCCACCCAACTATTATTGGGTCCAAATACCAAAAAAAAAAAAAAATTCAAGGTGTTGCCCCAAACCCCATGATCCGTGGAAAGAATATAACACACACCCAATAGGAAAGGTGAATACAAGATGTGGTTTGGTCTAAGGCCCCTCCTTGATATGTGGCACAATGGATTTGCCATCATCTTTTGCATTCAATAAGGTTTGAGCTAGGGCCAGAGGGAAAGATTTTGATGTTGTCAAAACTTGTAAGTGAGCTAACATCATAATGTTAGTGGATGGTAACTGCAGGTCCAACCTGGAAAAGATCTGGTGGGGAGAGGCCCAATTTGGACCCCTTGAAGAGAGTCCTTAAAGTTAATATGTTCCTCTTTCATGGTGGAAAAAACAAAAAGGGGAGGATCATGGAAGATAGATGGGAGTGGAGGTGAGACACGCAGCTTGTAGCCTATGGCTACAAATTCAAGACCCTAGCCAAGAACCACCCCATTCAAATATGAAGGTTTGAAGAAGAAGTTGTTAGGAAAATACTGAGAGAGGGGGTGGGGTTGAATCAATATTTTTAATTCACTTTAACTTCCAAGTTCAAATGTAGAATTTTGTATGTTATTGTTATTCAGACAACTCGCATGTGTACATGCCTCCAGTGAATTAAAACACGTATATCCAGATTACTTATTTTTCATAATTTCCATAATATGTTTAACTTTACAATTGCGTTATTAATTCATTGGCCATTCAATATGTAGTAAAGAGCAGATAAATCACAAAACATAACAACACATAAAAACAAAAATATTTTGGGTAGAAACCTAATGTGAGAGAAAAGCACCATTGTTGTTGTCTTTGTCTTCTTCTCTTATTATAATGAAAATTGCTACGTCATTGTCTTCCACTAGCACAAACTCTTTCCAGCACGCATACATGCACCTATAAAAGGCTACAACCTCCACTTGTTCTCCAACTCCCATTGGAAGGGAGCTACAACCCCTTAATCTTGTTTACTGGCCTCTACAAGAAGGGAGATTCGACCCCCTCACTTAAGGCTACAACCCTCATCACCTCTTGGACCACACTTCACAATATTTCATATTGGATCCACCTCACTCAAACCATTACAACGTGCAGGCCACCTTTCATCAAATTTTCATACTAGACCCACACCCAACAATATGCTCAATACCAAGACACCAATCAACCAATCACATTATCATAAATACAGAATTAATATGCAATCATTACAAACCCTGATCAAAATTACCTCCAAAAATATATGCAATAGTTCTAAATCATACCTACATATATACACACTTCCTGTGCATAAAACCTACATACAAATCTCAAATCATTGAATATTGTAACACTATCAAACTAAATCACTGTATCAACCATTGAATCACTTAAATGCTAAGTCACAACATGAACTAATCACAAATATATCACTATTAAATCATTGAATACCCAATCACAATTCTGCTACATTATCGCTGATCAATATACCAAACCACAAACAAATCAATCCAATACACATTGTCAAATACAAACCATTCTGATCAAGGCATCATTGACGAACAACAAAAAATAACATAGACTTCATCAACTGTCATCACCAAGCAACAATTACAAACCCTATAACACATACACGAATTCCATTAAATAGTTTTATGTATATACACATTTCACATGCATAAAACCCACGTACAAATTTCAAAATATTGAATAAACACATCAAACCCTAATCATGAGAATGTATACGCGACTAATTTGAACAATATCTGTGTATGTACGCGACATTCCATAAACAAACCTGCGTACAGATCTTGAATTATTGAATAAAATCATTGTTGCAAACGCAACCCATGTCAGATACAAATCTTTGTGCACACACTGTTAAAAGCAACAGATATCAGCAAATATATATTTAAATCGTAGTTCCACCATAATCACAGATCCTACATTGTTAGTCACTTAAACAAGCAAATAAATCAAGCATATATTCAATGCATCTTCAAATCTTCCAGATCTAAGCCTTCTCCTTTCCCTTGATGCACACTTGTTCCAGATCAGATCACACATGAATAATCTTTCAATTGCATGCCTTGTTGTAAATGCAACAAGAAAATCATAATTTAATTTGTTCTTGAATTAAATTAGGAATTAAATTGTAATTCCATGTCTCATGACAACTTGTAATAGTTAACTAAGTTAATTTGACTAAGTTAATTCAAGTTGAGGGTCTAACTAGAGTCATGTAGAGTGTCTCCTACAATTAGGAGCACTAGTTGAGTTTTTTTTGAGTTGTAATTATTTAATTCAATCCAATTGAGTTAAAGTCAGTTAAATTAGTTCCAACTGATGGAGTAATTAGTGGGAGATCCTGTAGTGGGGTGTAACTTACTGTAGTGGGGTGTGACTTACTGCAGAGGGGTGTGACTTACTATATTAGAGTGTAAATTATTGTAGTGGGGTGTAACTTACTATAGTGGGGTGTAACCTGCAGTAGTGGAGTGTAAACTACAACAATGGGGTGTAACCTACAGTAGTGGGGTGTAACCTGCAGAGATCAGTAAATTGAAGATTCACTCATAATTAACTCATGCACGTCAAATCATAGAATGGCCCAGTTGAGATTGGAGTTTAGGGACAATGTACTGTCCATTATATAATCATCTGAATTGTACATGTGGTGCATGCAATTAGAGGAAGGCATATGAGGATTGCACAATTCATAACTATGGAATTTCCCAATTAAATATGGGCTAATTGCCAAGGGAACAACGCAACGAAATAGGAGCTTGGCAGGCATCAGAATTGGCTAAGTATTGGCTTGAGCTTGTCGGGGAAGTAGTGAGATAGATGGAGATAGTGTAGAGGTTGTTCGGGCTTGAGCAAAGTATTGTAATATTCTCATATTTTCTGATTAATGCGATATAAAGATAGCATGGGTTTTAGTTGTGGATTTCCCCAAAAAAGCATTGTGTTATGTGTGATTGAATTCTTTCTCTTATATGCTTCGTGATTTCAGTGATCATTTAATTGTTTCCATTAATTAGTAGAGTAGATTCAAGTCAATTGTTTTAGCATATTATAATCTGGAGTTTGAATCTACACGAAATTTCTACATGGTATCGAATTTGAAATCACTATAGAAGAGGAGAATACAAGTTTTTCTTTTGCAAGAGAAATCAAATTTGTAGTATCATACTTCAAAGCCAGCAAGATGTTGTTCTACTGATTGAGACTCAAATATGCCCTTGAGGGTAGTGCGAACTATATTTCTTGGAAGAACAGGATGGAGGCAATGTTGGAAGACAATGGACTTAACGAATTCATAGACAAAGATATTCCTAAGTTAGTTGATGCTCAGGATCCAGAAGAGTGGAGAAATTTTGTGGCAAAGGCGAGAAGGATTATCAAGGATTATCCTAGAAGGAGTACAGATCATATTGTCTTGAACCTCCATGGTAAGGAGACTCCATTTGTAATGTGGAAGGCCTTGATAGACGTGTTTCAAAACAATAGTGACCACAGGAAGCTGACACTAAAGGACAAGCTCAGAAAGATCAAGATGGAGAAGGGTGACAATATACCAAAGTACTTGTCCAAGTTAACCCAATGTAGGGATGAGCTTGGAAGTGTTGGTGTTACAGTTACTGAGGATGATATGGTAAGCCTAGCAGTTCTAGGTCCTCCCAAGAGCTGGAACAACTACCAAGGCTTAGTTAATGGGAGGGAGAAGCTACTAGAGTGGGATCGATTGTAGTCTGACTTGGTACAAGAAGCGATTCAGCCGAACACTAGAGATGGATCCTCATCCAAGAATGATGATGAGGATAATTGTGCCTTAGCTAGAAAGGTGAAGAAAGGGAAGGGGAAGTCATCCCATTCCAAATTGGATTCTAGTAAGGGCAGTAAGAAGGACTTGTTTAATATTAAATGTTTTCATTTTCATGAGTTGGGACATTATGCCACAAAGTGTCCACACAAGAAGGTTGGTAAGAATCCCTTAGGAGGAGCGACGGGTGAAGTTCTTGCTTCATAATTCAAGTTGAATTTCACCCTCATTGCTTACATGGTGACATCAGTGATGGTCAATGTGTGGTACCTGGATAGTGGAGCATCATTCCATATGACCGACAATAAAGATTTCTTCAGTGACTTGGAGGAGAAGGACCTTTGGATGCACTTCGAGATGGGAGATGATGGGAGGTATAACGCAACCGACATCAATACTATTACCTTTCAGAGGGAGTCTGGTTCTCCTCTCACATTAAAATATGTCATGTATGTTCCATGTTTGAAGAAGAAATTGGTTTCAATTGCCATGTTGGAGGATCGTGGCTACGATGTGACATTTAGCAAGGGAAATGCTTTCCTTTGTCACATAGCCTCTAGACAGGTGAAGCAGATCGGGGTTCGAGTGAATAACCTCTACAAATTAAATGTAGAAGACTATGAACAATGTAAACTTTGAAACGGGAACTATAAACTCAAAATGGGAACTCTAGCCAAAAAACCTCGAAAAAACATCAAAAACAGTGCTAAAAACGAAAAGTGTGTATACTGGAACGATGATTTTATTTTTTAGGGGTCAATTTTGAACATGTTTTAAAAAAATGGCAGTGACTATGAAATTTACTATGAAATTTTCGTGCAAAACATAGCTTCAAAACAAAAAAGTGATGATACTGGAACGATGATTTTTTTTTAGGGTCAATTTTCAAACTTTTTAAAAAATGCTAGTAAAACCAAATTTTTATGTGCCAAACAAAGTTGTTTATGAGGAAAAAAACAAATTAATGTTTTTGGTAGAATATCATTTTTCTTTCCTAAGTATAAATTCAACATGTTCTCAACCATAACATGCTAGATACAAAAGAAATTGAAATTTTTTCAACTATAAAATTAAAAAACGATGACATGATGATCTGGAATGAACTTCAAAAATTGCAAACCTGATGACGGTGCCCATTCTGCAGTAGTTGAATGCTTCTTGCCCCATATTAGTATTTTCCCATCAATTTTTTTGATACAAAATTGATGTTGGAAGCTAATGTCATTAAGTTTTTCAATGCATTTCCCCTCACCATATGATCCCAGAATAAACCTTCGCATGTCAACAGTTTCTTCCAACACATCAAAAGTAGGCTCTGGCATGTATGATTTCTTAATACATTCAATTAGTGATGGCAAGCTCCCAACTTCCTTCCTCCTCAATGTGACTGAAAAACGACTAAAAATATGATCAATATGGTCATGAGTGTGCCCAACAAGAAGGAAACCAACCTTTACCTTTTGAAAAATTCTCAATTCAACAAGCATGTTTAGATATCCAAAAACAACCTGATTTTTGTTTTCACGGCAAGTGTTGTGACCCAATTGTAGATACAAAACTTCAGGAAGATTACCAGACCAATGAGAAATCACATCATGAATTACGGTTATGGTAAGATTTGCATAATTATGAATATTTGGAGCTGTGAAGTACACCCTTGGCAACAATTTCCCATTGAATACCATACAACTGACCAAGTGAAACTGAATAAAATTTTCCTCCTATAAATTTTTGGGCGTGCAAACAAAATGTGGTCAAAGTGTTTTCTTCTGGTCCATACCATCAATTATCAAACCCACACCTGCCATACCATGGTAAAGGTGGCCACACTGAACTTGAGATGCCTCTTCCTCCAATTTAAAATCGAATTGGCCTTGTAATTAGATTCTGCCCACAATTAGAGCATTTACCTCACAATTAGATTCATGCATTACTGCAAATTTTCATCGAACGAGACAATTTGGTGGCTCCATATTGTCTGATGAGCTAATGCCGACATAAATATGTCGCAAGGCAGCCACATGGCTCAGCTGCCCTGAAAATGAGCGAGAAGGAAGGTCAGCTTATTGTGGGCTCTGGTAGCCCACTTATGGATATAGATTTTGATCTGCCAACCAGTACAACACTCTCTGCGACAAACAACTATTAATTACCAATTTGCTTATGAATATAGATTTTGATCTATATGCACAATTCGATATACAGGTATTAGTCTCTAAGGAGGAAGAGGAACTCCTATTCTGGTATTTCTCTGCTTAATATCGTGGTGGAAGAACAATAAGCATTGTTTGGGGCGATTCGTAGCAGATGCGCTGATTCTGAGAATTGTTGGGCCGCCACCCGACGATTCTCAGAATTGCTCCATGTGCGCATGAAGTAGCAGCTTTTTCTCTGAAAGGGAACTCTGCTATTCTCAGAATTCCCCATTCTATATTAAATGTACCCATTCTGTATTAAATGTACATACAATTGCTTTCAGCAATTGTTGGATTATGATGAGACAAACACAAATATTTTAATTCAGGCGAAATGATTCAAAATTTGAACATTTCAATCCGGAAATTTCATGTTTAATGACTCGTTATTTGCACAATTACTTCACTCCAAAAGATCTCACTATCTCTACAAACATTTCATTGTGATTTATGTGTGTAGAAGTAGCTTTAGGCTACAGGTGGAGCTTAAAAATCTAGAAAATTGCCGACATTTTGAAAACTAATTGGGGGTTTTTTAATGTGTAACAGGCGGTGTAACATCCATGGACGATTTCCTCGAGAATTTTTTTCCACATGTCTACTGACGAAAGCAACATCACCTGCGTGAAACAGACTACTGCAAATCATAGTTACCAAGTTCGAATTTGAATTCGGATTCGATACGATAAAAATTCGAATGAAAATTTTCTAATTCGGAAAAAATTCGATGGTATACATCATAAAATTTTGAATATATATACTTTATTTTTTGTAATAATAAGATATTTCCACTATTTTTTTCTAATTCATCTTAGATTTTAAATAATTTTAAATAATTCTAGATTATCTAACCACCTTTAAGATACAATTAAAAATAAAATACCCATACTTCCTTGTTGGTATCATCCCAAGACCCTTTTTCCTTCCCAAAAACATATCATTTATCCATACATTTTCATCATATATCCCTCAAAATCCTTGAATATTGATTATTAATCGTTTTATAGTTATTAAATTGCATAGAAATTAATTTAGGGGTTTTATGTTCAAGAATTGGAAGTTTTTGATGACATAGTTACAGGAAGTACCTACATCCTGTAATGAGCTTATCGTTTGACATGTAGCGCAGCAGATGAGCTAGAACGAAAGGCATGGGCGAAAAGCAGAATGTCCAAGCATGGACAAACTCCTATCTCCCAGCCAAATCGAACCGCCTATGTATGCGGTCAACTCAAGTCAAAGCAGGGCACTCTGACAGACAAAAGCAGAAACAGCATCGTTCCATTTTCATTTTAGTCTTTTTGTTCTTTTTGAAACACTTAGCATGGAAACATTTTGAAAAGGCTTATGTGATAAAAGCGGCAACAGCATGTACATTCATTGTATCGATGACATGGCTATGCGTACGCATATGTAAATACAGTCAGGGTTATGTTTAGAGTTTAGTTGTTGAATTGTTGAATCGTTTTTCTCAGAACAGAGTTTTAAGTTAATACACAAACCTATTCACAGTCACGACGTGTGTATACTTCTTGCATTGATTTGATAGCTGATCAGTTATAGCCAGTATACCCTTAGGCGCGGACGGGCCCTGCGTTCTTTGATTGGTATACTGTTCATTTGTTTTGTTACATTTCAGTTATCACATGTTCGCACAGTATTTATATTGGATTCGATTTATATAGCATATGGTTTGCATCACAGTACGATTACATAGCTTTCGATTTACACAGTTCATGGTTTGCATAGTAGTTACATAGCTTTTGATTTCAATAGCCTTTGATTTTCATTGCATGTCTATGGTGTGCGCTTATGAATGGTTTATGGTTATGTTGAATGGTCAGCACTAGGATCTGGAAGGGAGTCTTGTAAGGGATTCGATCCCTGTGTGACTTATAGAGACATTATTATAAACTCTGTTTTGTTTCACAGTTCATTTATGTTCTCTTTATATAGTTTGATAGTGTAAATATCTTTGCATGCTGTGTGTGTTTACCAAACAAGGGTTTTCTGGGTGATATCTATGTAAGGAGGTTAAAATCATTGTTATAGTCATACACAGTATTTAGGTTCATGGTTTGATTTGATAGATGCATCTCATAACAAGCACTGTAATCAAGCATATCAGTAGGGTAATCTAGGTGTGTGAATGATAGGCTACATATTCCGGTCTTCCATAAAGAAGCCTTGTATCCTACATCCTAATCACTTGGCCAGAGATTCTTTATGTCTATATATTTTAGACCACGCCTCTAAGCTTACGCACCTCGGTCAATATTAAATATAGAGTCTAGTCTAGTACCCTAGCTGGAACCACTACATTTTGGCGCCGTTGCCGGGGAGGCGTACGTAAAGGATTTAAACAAAAAGAAAAAAAATTTCAATATACAAAAACAAACAAAAACACAGTTAGAAATCATGCTTATTTATGCCTAGACTTAGGGACAATCAAGGGAGATTTGTAAGACCCCCCCACCATCTCAAAACTAACCCATCATCATCAGGAGCAGACTCTCTAGAGAACACAACACCATCTGAGGAGGATATCCAAACATTGGTAGAAAGATTTTATTAAGGACAGCACATTACTCTTGCTGAGAGGGAAACTCTATTTGCACATAAATTACAGCAGCAACCCTTTCCTAAATCTTCTACACAAAGGAAAAGTAGTATCATTACCAAGCAATCTTCCTTTCTCTCTTTTCCACCAAGAGACACCAAGAGACCAATTAGAATGGCTGAGGAGGGATCTGGATCAGTCCCCCATCAAGAGGAGGAGGAATCAACTTTTAAATTCCCTATACAAGAACCACAGGAGGATGAGGAGATCAAAATGAAGAATATACCCCCATCCGTGCTACCCAATTTCTATGGTATGGCTTCAGAGGATCCGGACTCATTCCTATTCGAGTTTGACATTGTATGTCGAACTTATGGCTATACGGATGATGCTCATAGACTCAGATTGTTTCCAGCCACATTAAAGGCAGCAGCCTTGAAATGGTTTATGGGCCTAGGTGAGCATGCCATAGTCGATTGGGATGGCATGAGGAGAATATTTCTGAGGAAATATCAGCCTTATTGCAGATCCAAAGACTCTAAAGATGACATCTTTAGAATGAGTCAGCAGGAGGATGAAACCTTAGAAGAATATTTAGAACGGTTTGTCTATAACTTGCAAAAATCTAAACACCGAACAATGCCTCCTGATCTAGTCCACACAATATTCTTGAAAGGTATTCGGGAAGAATACATGGATGATCTCAACTTAATGGGCAAAGGTGACATCTCTGCCTTACCCTTTGAAGAAATAGCTAAACTGTGTGAGAAATATTCAAGAAGTAAAGCCAAAATGGGGAAGAGAACTTTGTCATCTAGGGTCACAAAAACTGCCTCTGCTAGTGTCACCCGGGCTGAAATTGGTAATCTTTTAGAAGAGTTCAAAACAGATTTGTTGAGCACTCTAGGAAACCAAATTGATACCTTAAAAGCCAAAAAGAAACAGGAGGAAGAAGACAATATCATGGCTATTTTCTGCCCCAAGTGTCGCAAGAAACATGCATTAAAAGACTGCCCTCTAGACAATATCCAAGTATGTGCTTTTTGTACTGAACATCATGACATGTTTAACTGTCCTAAAGTTAAAATTTTGCAGAACTGTAACATGGCAGCCAGCACAGAGATGGAGAACGTGTACTACATGGGTGCAAAGCGACCATGGCAGCCAAGGCAAGCACCCCAAGGTATGTTTCCTAATCAAAATATGCAATTTCCTATGAATGATCAGATGTATGCACAAAACTCATGGAATATACCTATGCCATGGCAGCATGGAAACCAACAACAAAATCAATGGAGACCGTCTCAACAGTATTCCCAATCTTACCATCCATATCCTCAATCATACCCACCTTACTCACAGTCATATCAGCGGTACCAACAGCCATATCCATCACACTCATAGCCATATCAGCAGCACCCTCAGCAAGTTGTTTATCAGCCCCAACCCTCTCAACAGACCTTGCCTGCTCCTCCACAAATAAATGTACCACAACTTCAATTTCCAACTAACCCACAACCTCCCAGACCCACACAAATACCTGCTCAAACTGTCCCAAATCCGAACAATAGAGCGGAGAGGCCAGCCTATAATGTAGAGGAAGGAACTTCCTACTCCACACTGCCTTTGCAAAACATTAATCTGAGGTCTGGTAGGGTGCTTCAAAAGGATTCTCCACTAACAGACCAGCAAGAAGAAAACTTAGAAAAAGAAAATGAAATGACAACTCAAACAAAACCAAGCAGTGAAACCAAGGACAAACATATGCAATCACTGCAACCACCTTTTCCAGACCGTTTGGTCCAAGTAAAACCACCACTGCCTCCACCACAATTTGATGTCTTGGATGAACTTAAAAATGTCTACATAAAAATCCCTTTGCTGCAAGCTATAAAGGACATTCCTATCTACACCAAAGCCATCAAAGACATGTGTCTCAAGAAACCTGCTAGAAAGAGGATTGATCCTCAGACCATTCATGTTTTAGGAAATTTAGCAGGCCTTATGACCAATACCATCTCCATGGAGAAGTATGTTGATCCGGGCATTCCAAAAGTGACCACCATCATTAACAACATACGGATTCCAAACACTTTGATAGACCTAGGAGCCGCAATCAATGTCATGACCCTTGAAACCATGAGAACACTCCAGCTTATGAATTTGCAACATACCACGATTGTTCTTGAACTAGCTGATAGGTCCAAAGTCATTCCTGAGGGGATTTTGGAAGATATCATTGTCTCACTGGACTCTTGGGAGTATCCAGTGGATTTCCTAGTCCTTCAACCCAAATCCAATCTAGGAGGACATCCTATCATTCTAGGTAGACCATGGTTAGCGACTGTTGATGCATTTATTGGATGCCGATCAGGTAACATGATTATCTCTAGAGGGACCGAAAGGAAACAACTCACCCTCTATCCATCGGCACAATCACCTGCAGTAACACATAACTTGTGGCTTGATGATAAATTTAATGACAAAGAGGAAGTACAATCTGTTTTTAGCATTGACCAGATCTATGATTTCCACGAAGACAATAATGATTTGGTAGAACTATTTCTTTCTCAAACTGATGTATCTGAAAATTTGAGAAATGAACAATATAATGCTGTCGATGTACTTCTGGCTCAAAACTTTCAAGAAACATGTACTATCCACTCCTTGCAATCTACATTTCATGATATCTTTCCAGTTCAATCCATCACCAATACTCAGAGTCAAGTCATAGAGATCAGTCCAGGGAAAACTTTGAACATAGGCAACCACCTAGACTCATCTCAACAAGAGAAATTGATTAGACTCTTGACGAAGTACCAAAAAGCCTTCGCTTGGGATTACATTGACATGCATGGGATTCACCCCGACACATGCACTCACCACATCTACACAGATAGCACCATTAAACCGGTGAGGCAACCACAACGAAGAATGAACCCCATGCTTCAAGACATTGTCAGAGAAGAGTTGCAGAAACTCTTGAGAGTCAACTTTATATATCCTATTTCTGACAGTCAGTGGGTATCCCCATTGGTTATTGTGCCCAAGAAAAATGGCAAGTGGCGCATCTGTGTTGATTACAGACAGCTGAACAAAGCAACGCTTAAAGACTACTTCCCACTGCCATTTATTGACCAAGTGTTAGACACCCTAGCCGGCAAATCATCATTTTCCTTTCTTGACGGTTTCAGTGGCTACAACCAGATCCGGATTGCCTCTAAAGACCAAGACAAAACCACCTTCACCTGTCCTTGGGGCACCTATGCCTACAATGTTTTGCCATTTGAACTTTGTAACGCTCCAGCTACATTTCAGCGAGCTGTGTTAGCTATTTTTGCTGATTTGATTCATGATTGTGTTGAAGTGTATATGGATGATTTTTCAGTATATGGCAATTCTTTTGAACATGCATTAGAAAATCTAGAGAAAGTTTTGAAAAGGTGTATTGAAGCTAACCTGTCCCTCAGCAACGAAAAGTGCTTCATGATGTTAAATGAAGGGATAGTGTTGGGCCATTATATCTCTTTTCAAGGCATCCAGGTTGACCCAGCCAAGATCCAGATTATTGCCGATTTGCCTATTCCACAGAATCAGAGAGAGGTAAGAAGTTTTCTTGGGTATGCTAGTTATTACCGCAGATTCATTGAACATTTTAGCAAGATAGCCTTACCTTTGTTTAAACTTCTCGCCAAAGATGTACTTTTCAATTGGACCGAAAACTGCCAACATGCATTTGAACAACTCAAAAAGAAACTATCTACCGCACCAGTCCTGAGGGGGCCTAATTGGAGTTTACCATTTCATATTTTTACCGATGCATCTGACACTGCAATAGGTGCATCCTTAGGCCAAAAAGAAGAATCTTGTACATATGCAATTTATTTCATTAGTAAAAATCTCACACCTGCCGAGCTAAACTATACAGTTACAGAAAAGGAAACACTTGCCATAATTTATGCTGTGAATAAATTCCGCCATTACATAACTGGTTATGAAGTCTTTGTACATACTGATCATTCTGCCATTCGACATCTCATGAATAAACCAATAACTAGTGGCAGAGTTACCAGATGGTTACTATTGTTACAGGAATTTAACATCACAGTGTTAGATAGACCAGGCAAAGAAAACCAGGTGGCAAATTTTCTGTCTAGACTGCAAAATCCAGGTGAGATTGTTCCTGTTGAGGATTCTTTTCCAGATGAGCATTTATTTGCAATTTCCATAGTAACTCCTTGGTTTGCTGATTTAGCTAATTACTTGTCTACAGGTAGAACACCTCCACATTTCACTGCAAAGGAAAGGAAAAGACTGATAAAACAAAGTGCTAGATATTCATGGCTTAATGGCGACCTCTTTTACACTGGTTTTGATATGATCATTAGGAGATGTGTACGAAATGATGAGGTAATTGACATTTTAAAATCTTGCCATGATGAACCATGTGGTGGGCATTTTGCAGCGAAGCGGACAGCCTTCAAAGTTCTTACTCTTGGATACTACTGGCCATCCATTTTCAAGGATGCCAAGAAGTATGTAAAGAGTTGTGACAGCTGCCAAAGAATGGGCAGACCAACAGCTACCGATCAGATGCCCCTTCAGCCCCAAGTTCACTTAGAACCATTTGATAAGTGGGCTCTGGATTTCATAGGACCTATCAACCCAGCCTCTAATGGTAAGAAGTACATCCTAGTATGTACTGATTACGTCACAAAGTGGGCAGAAGCAAAAGCACTGGTAAGAGCAACCGAACACACAGTAGTCAATTTCCTTTTTGAGGAGATCTTTGTGAGGTATGGAGTGCCAAGAGAAATTGTCACTGATCAAGGTACTCAATTCACCTCCAAGCTCATGAAGGACATCACAGAGAAGTACCAAATAAAGCATAGGAAAAGTACCCCCTACCATCCACAGGCCAATGGGCAGGTGGAATCAACCAACAAGATTTTGGAGGGGATCATTACCAAAACTGTTGCAATGAACCGGAAAAACTGGGAGGAAAAGCTCAAAGAGGCACTCTGGGCTTACCGGATTACTTGGAAAGATACCACCGGATTCACACCATACCAATTGGTGTATGGTAAGGATGCCATGCTTCCTATTGAATTCCAAATTCACACTTTTAAATTAGCTGCAGATTTACTAATTGATTTGGATCAAGCACAAAAAGAGAGAATCCAGCAGTTGAACCAGCTGGATGAGATGAGGCAGCAAGCAGAACAAACCACCACCCTCATGCAACAGCACAGGAAGCAATGGCATGATTCACACATTAAGAAGAAGCACTTCAAGGAAGGTGACTGGGCTCTGCTTTTTGATTCAAAATTCAAGGATCATAAAGCTAAGTTCACCACTCATTGGATGGGCCCCTATGAAATTGTTCAGGCTTATGACAATGGTTCAGTAAAGCTCCAAACTATTGATGGCGAAGGTCATTCCTTCACAGTCAATGGTCATCGCCTGAAGCTGTACAACAAGCCCATCAGCAAGCAAGATTTTCTCCATACACTATCTCAGCAAGAAGAGGTTGAGATACTGCTGCCCTCAGCTGTAGTATCACTGCCTTAGTTTCATTTCCTTTCAATTTCAAAATTAAAAAGAAAAATAAAAATAAAAATTAAAAATAAAAATTAAAAAAAAAAAAATCAAACAAAAACAAAAAAAATAATAATGGGTTAGATGTGAAAACCAGTATCTGGCACAATCTAACCCCGAATTCCTACCTGAAAACCAATTTATTGGCGGGTATGAATTCTCTTTCTTTTGTTCATTATTTCATTTCTCAGTTGAATCATGACTTGAGGACAAGTCAAACCTCAAGTCGGGGAGAGAGGCATCAGCATGCCTGTTCTGTTACTTTTATCTCTCCGTTGTAAATACTTCAGATTTCTTATTCTATATTAAATTTCCAACAGCAGCTTGTTACCTGCAGTAATTCCAGACTTTAACAAATAAGCTGTTCTGTCATGATTTTATTTCAGAGGGACCTGGTTATAAATATTTTGCAGGGGGACCTGTTCTGTTCAGACATCTATGCTACCAACACCAGTAGTCCAACACCAGCAGTCATGGGACCTGTTTAAGATTTTCAGAAGGGACCTGTTTCAGCAATTGACACCTGTTAAGACATTCCAATCAGCAGTAATGGGACCTGTTTAAAACATTCAGTTGGGACCTGTTAAAACAAAGTTTTTGACACCAAAGGCTACTTCAACAGACTTTCACCAAGCTTTTACAAGGATTTGGGTACCAACACTTCAGCAAATGGCAAGCTCAGTGAACCTGTAACAATACAAAGAGCTGCATGAACATCTTCAGTTCTCTCAAGGGACCTGTACATTCAAATTTTCTCAAGGGACCTGTTACATTCAGTTTTCTAAGGGACCTGTACATTCAAATTTTTTTTTCAAAGAGACCTGTTACATCTTCAAAAAAAAATTCTCAAAAGACCTGTGCATTCAACCTCCCTCAGAGGACCTGTCAAAAAGAACAGTCAAAAAGAATTAGCAACTCAGCATGTCAAATGATCAACAAAGGAGTAATGTATTTCTGTTCTTAAGCATTTAATTTCCTAGATTGGTTTTTAATGTAACTTTGGTGACTATAAGCTGTTGTAATTGATTTCAAGGACACCCATATACATCAATCCATCACCCTTATCCCACCAATTCTCATCATTCCCCTACATTAACCTATCCATATCCATTACCAACACATCTACCTTGTCATATACCCTACAGGCATACCAACATTCTCTATGTGACCGAATTCTAATTGAAGAGGGCACGTGGTGAGCCGTGTATTTTTAAATAGAAAGGATGAGATAGATGTGGAAGCGGCCTATATATATATATATATATATATATTTCACTCCATACAGTCAAAACATAAAAAGCGGCCTATATATATATTTGACTCCACACACAGCCGAATCATAACTTCGCCACCCAGCATTATAGCCCAGCACTATGGGTACGCTCTCAGCGTTCTTGTGATAATATGCATGCAAGTGTACAGCACTCTGTTTTTAAATGAATGATTACATTGTAAAGTGAGTACAGGGTTATTTCACTTCCATAACGATGAATGATTCCCATAACTTCCAAGGTGAGAATCAAAAGCAAGGAGCGCGAGGAGATTATTATCATTTGGGTGGAGTTATAAAGTGAAACTCTGAAGCAAGGAGCGCCGAGGAGAGTATCACCGTTTGGGGTCGGTTTACACAGTGAAACCAGTGAACGCCGAAAAGGGAAAGCATCACCATTTTATTTCTAACTCCCATCACAGTCATATCGACCGGCCAAGCACCATATTGAAGACTGAAGGAAGCGATATATACCAGGTAACCAACTCGACATTTATGTGCTTAAATTTTAAAGGGTATAGACAGAGAAGGGTTAGAGGCACAACCCTCTGCCATCACCATGACTAATAGGGTCGAACCCAGTATATTTGACAGCTTACAATACCATAAAGATTGCATTGAGATTCTTAGAGAAGCACAGTGGCTACCTTTTCTGGAAAAATTCCATGGGAGTAATGAGGAAATCACCAAGCAATTTGCCTTCACCTTTAATGGAGAAAAAGCCCTAATAGGCACCTTCTCCTTCAGAATCTCAGAGGATACTATAGCTCAGGCAATTGGACTCAGTCCTAAGGGAGAGAAGTACTTTAAAACCAAACAATTTAAGGAGAAATCATGGACACAGTTCATGTCCAGATCTAGAGTTTCCTCAGTAAATTGGAAGAAGGGTGTTCCAAGAAGCTGGTTAGTTCATCCTTGGGATGAAATGGTTTATATTCTTCAAAAGTTCATAACCTGTGAAGGTAGGTATAGTATTGTTTATCTATACCACATCAAGCTACTCCTCCATTTAAAGAAACAATGTGTAATCAGTGTGCCATATTTTCTGCTGCAAAGTTTAACAAAGATGGCCAAAACTATCCAGAAGCAAAAAGGGAATGAAGACAAAAGCCTGTACCATTTTGGCCTAATTAAAATCCTCATTGAACATGAGTTGCAGAAGCGAGGGAAGCCATGGAAAGAATTCTTAGCTGTCAATCAAATCAGAGATGAGGAGGAAAAAGAGGAAGTGCAAGAAGATTCAGGGTTTATGAAGGACATTGATGAGGAAATTCCAGTGTCCAAAGCCAGCAGAGCACCTCTACCTGTGGGCAGCATAAGGACCAGGAACATGCAAAAAGAGGATGCCAAGAGGGCTGAGAAAGACAAAATTTTTACCACCTACTCACGGAGAACAAGGAGGACACCAAAAACTCAGCTGCAAGAAGACCAGTTTGAATCTCATGCACCTGCACAAATGGATGTTGGGAGTGGTGACCATTCACTACCAGCACCAGAAGTTGACATAGAGGTAGAGAGCCATAACAAACAAGAAAAATGTTCACCACCTCCCACCAAAAGACAGAAGAAATTAGAAAAACAAATTGAAGAATTGAAGGAAGAGCTCATGGAAGCTAACATGTTGGAAAAAGTTATTAAAAGGGAAAATGAAATGCTCAGGGCGCAAAGCAAAGAAACACAGAAAACAAATGAAAAGCTAAAGGAAAGAATCAGTGAGTTGGAGACTGAGCAAACTGAGATTTCCAACTGGGCCACTAAGTGGTACAATCAGAAGAAGGCTCTTAAAGAAAAATATAAAAAGTTAAAGCAGGAGCTCAAGGGACAGAAAGATCACCAAGTGCAAAAGAATGTAGATACCTTGCTCAAGGCAGCAGAGATCCATGCAGGGACAGAGTTCAAGGGGAGTACTTTTGGGGTAGCATGAGGACATGCTAAGTCCTTAAGTCGAGGAGAGATGTTGGTATCATCCCAAGACCCTTTTTCCTTCCCAAAAACATATCATTTATCCATACATTTTCATCATATATCCCTCAAAATCCTTGAATATTGATTATTAATCGTTTTATAGTTATTAAATTGCATAGAAATTAATTTAGGGGTTTTATGTTCAAGAATTGGAAGTTTTTGATGACATAGTTACAGGAAGTACCTACATCCTGTAATGAGCTTATCGTTTGACATGTGGCGCAGCAGATGAGCTAGAACAAAAGGCATGGGCGAAAAGCAGAATGTCCAAGCATGGACAAACTCCTATCTCCCAGCCAAATCGAACCGCCTATGTATGCGGTCAACTCAAGTCAAAGCAGGGCACTCTGACAGACAAAAGCAGAAACAGCATCGTTCCATTTTCATTTTAGTCTTTTTGTTCTTTTTGAAACACTCAGCATGGAAACATTTTGAAAAGGCTTATGTGATAAAAGCGGCAACAGCATGTACATTCATTGTATCGATGACATGGCTGTGCATACGCATATGTAAATACAGTCAGGGTTATGTTTAGAGTTTAGTTGTTGAATTGTTGAATCGTTTTTCTCAGAACAGAGTTTTAAGTTAATACACAGACCTATTCACAGTCACGACGTGTGTATACTTCTTGCGTTGATTTGATAGCTGATCAGTTATAGCCAGTATACCCTTAGGCGCGGACGGGCCCTGCGTTCTTTGATTGGTATACTGTTCATTTGTTTTGTTACATTTCAATTATCACATGTTCGCACAGTATTTATATTGGATTCGATTTATATAGCATATGGTTTGCATCACAGTACGATTACATAGCTTTCGATTTACACAGTTCATGGTTTGCATAGTAGTTACATAGCTTTTGATTTCAATAGCCTTTGATTTTCATTGCATGTCTATGGTGTGCGCTTATGAATGGTTTATGGTTATGTTGAATGGTCAGCACTAGGATCTGGAAGGGAGTCTTGTAAGGGATTCGATCCCTGTGTGACTTATAGAGACATTATTATAAACTCTGTTTTGTTTCACAGTTCATTTATGTTCTCTTTATATAGTTTGATAGTGTAAATATCTTTGCATGTTGTGTGTGTTTACCAAACAAGGGTTTTCTGGGTGATATCTCTGTAAGGAGGTTAAAATCATTGTTATAGTCATACACAGTATTTAGGTTCATGGTTTGATTTGATAGATGCATCTCATAACAAGCACTGTAATCAAGCATATCAGTAGGGTAATCTAGGTGTGTGAATGATAGGCTACATATTCCGGTCTTCCGTAAAGAAGCCTTGTATCCTACATCCTAATCACTTGGCCAGAGATTCTTTATGTCTATATATTTTAGACCACGCCTCTAAGCTTACGCACCTCGGTCGATATTAAATATAGAGTCTAGTCTAGTACCCTAGCTGGAACCACTACATTCCTCTTCCTAATAAGAACTTAAATCCAAAAACTCTAATAGATAAATACATATTTAGAAAATCACTATTCTAAACTTATTTATTTAAAATCTTTCAAAATATAAATATATTTAGAAAATAAATAGTAACCAGGTTTAAGTTTTTTTTCTTATTTTTCCAACACTACAAAACAGATTGAAATTGAAAAGAAAAACTTTTCTAATTTACACATTTTTTTCCATTTCCTTCTTTTTTAAATAAACACAGTTATGTATTCAAACTTTAGACCTTAACATTATATGTATATGTCCAAGAATCTTGAGCAAAGCCATCCTAATGTCTAGAAACTAACACTAACTCCTGACTCCTTAAAAAGCACTAACGTTTCGGAAGCCAGTTCTCCTCACAATGAAGTATTGCTTTCTTTTGAGAAGGCTCAAATGAACCGCAAACGAACTGACTCAAATTTCCTCGAATAATTTGCTCTCCGAATCGAATTGACGAATTTCCGAATTTTTTTCCCGATTCGAACGTATTTGGTAACTATGGTATACATTATATATTCTCATATTTAGTGCAACTTCACGTTTTTGGAGTTGTTTTGTTGACATTATAACTTTGATATATATCGTACGGTGGTATATACATTACAATGCGTTGATAGGGTCGTCTGTGGAAACAACTTTCAAGAATGCTTTTGAATTTGTGCGAGAATCAAAACATACTATGGACAATACAATTGTGGAAACAACATTTATATTCATTCAACATATCAGTGTTATATAAAGTGGCAGTGATGATATATGGACGACATTGATATTATTTTATTGCTTACACTCTGCGCATTTCTCTATTGTAACATTTCTAATACATCGCACCATTTTTCATTCATCGCATGAGGGTGTTGGCGCTCATTTCCACATTCAATTCCAACAATTGAACAGGAAACACAATCATCGACGTTGTTTATTCTCTCCGTGGATTTGGAGGCTTGAAGAAATAGGAAAAATGATGGTTAGTATCAATTGCACATGTCGTGATGCCAAAATTTCCAAAGACTGGATATTTTTCTCAAACATCCTCAAACGGGGAATACAATCGTTATGTTAATTATTTTCGCATCCTAGGAATTTCTTTCCCCCCGATTCAGTCCTAAAATGGTCCTTACACGGTCATTTATTGCAATTCTACCAACAAACAAAGCCATCTGAGCTCATTCACCCATCTGATCCCTAGCATCATATTTAAATAATCTTTCAATTGTATCAAAGTCTGCAAGGGATTCAGGTGGTACAACGATAATGCATTTGAATATAACGCTAATAGTCTCATCGTTATATTGTTCGAAAGAATGACAATTTTCCTTTCGAATTATGGTCAGAAAAGCAGTGTTATATATCCATTGGGCATGACATCTTTGTTGGTGCCTTTAACTTCCCCAATTTTCTTTTACATTGGGGAGAAAAAAGAGTTTGGGGCGTCGTGGAGGCAACGGAACTCTCCAATCCTTTCGATACTTGTCATGTTTATATGCAGTGTTGGTGGTTGATAGTGCAAATACGACAACCAGCTTCCGTGGTCCACCGCCTTGCGTAACATAGAATTATTCATTAAACAACAGACCGATGTCGTTATTTGTTACCTGTCAAATCAGGGCAACTTTCTTTACTCGAACTCTTACAGTGTCAAACATACCGCCATGTGAAGACTGACAATTCATGTTTGGAGGATCTATACCACGAGAATCATGTAAAACAATGTTTATAGTCATTGGTCGTGGTTCATTCGGAGCTGTTGATTATCTTCAACTGCAAAATTGGATCCGACCTTACTTTCTTCTTCTTCCTCCTCAAAATCTATGAGCGGTCCCAAAAACTGTGGCCTCTACAGATGCGTCGAGAGCTTCAATGGCCGAATCTGGCCATTACAGAAAAGCTCATCGCCCGAAGACATGGTGGGCTCAGTCGACATGGAATCAGCCCCATCGAGCTCTGAAATCGCGCACTGAACTCGAAATCCAAGCCAGTCGAAACAGAGGCCTCGTCATCTTCCACCTTGGGGATCCCATCAGCGGTGGTGTTGGCCAAAAAATTGTGCTCGGCACGGCATGAAACCAGAGGATGCATAGGACTAGTGGGTGCACCGAAGAAAAAACCAGCTCCAGGTCTTCCAGGGTTGGAAGGAGCGCTCACATAAGGGGTAGAACAAGCACTATCATAGTCATAATAAAACTTCCCCTTCCCCTCCATATTGTTGCAGCTGCTACTACCGCTTGTGTTCTTCACCATCCCCACTGCTGAAACGACCCTTAACGTCTTCATTGCTTGTTCCCGACTGCTTGAAACAAAAGAACACAACCCAGCTACCAGAGACTTGTGGGCAAAGGCACAGCTAAAATATATAAAATACGACAATCACATTACATTACAAGAATCAAGATGGGGATTTAACAAGAAGCACAATCTGTCGAATCTAAAGGAGGATCAGAATGCAAAATCAGTTGAGCACTAATAGTTGTTGAAGTCACTTATAGAAACAGAACACGCAAGCAATAAGGTGTGGGAGAAAGGAGGGTTAGGGGTTTATTTAGGCATTGTGTGTGTTGCTTCTTCGAAACCCAAAAATCCCAAATCTAGTGTGACTCGGTCTATCAACCCCATTGCCAGGAAAGGGAAGAGGGAGGAATGGGCTTGTATAGAGCAGAAACCTACCATTCACATAATATTTTTCCCGTGCTGCCGCTGTCCAGCTGCCGTAAGTGAACAAATCTTTCGACGCCGCCCTGCCCTGCCCTGCCCTGCCCGCCTCCCGGGTTAAATCCAGAGTTTAGTATCCAGAAAGATAAATACAAAAAATATTAACTTAGATGTTTAGTTGTTTTTAAAGTTGAGATGGAATTGGATTAAATCCAGAGTTAAGCTGCTACGTCATGCGCACATGGGGCGATTCTGAGAATCGCCGGGTGGAGAGAATCGCCCCGCCGCCACCACCGGTGGCGAGGCGGTGGCGGGGCGATTCTCCACCCGGCGATTCTCAGAATCGCCCCATGTGCGCATGACGTAGCAACAAAAATAAAGCGATTAGTTTAATTTTTCTGTCCAACAAAATCGTGCTCAATTTCGTTCTCTTAAATTTGAATAGATAAAGCAATCTCTTTTTCAATTAAAAAATTGTTATGATATATTTTACATACAGAGATCTACAGTACGTCCTCAACAACCGTGTGGTCAATGAAATTAGCTTTGAAATCCCACAAACCAAGGATGTCCGGTGGCGGGGCGATTCTGAGAATCACCCCTCCACTCGGGGATTCTCAGAATCGCTCCATGTGCGCATGACGTAGCAACAAAAATAAAGCAATTAGTTTAATTTTTTTGTCCAACAAAAACCGTGTCCAATTCCGTTTTCTTAAATGTGAATAGATAAAGCAATCTCTTTTTCAATTAAAAAACTGTTATGATATATTTTACATACAGAGATCTACAGTACGTCCTCAACAGCCGTGTGGTCAATGAAATTAGCTTTGAAATCCCACAAACCAAGGATGTGAATGAGACAAACAGAAGTGTATTCACCTCACCACTGCGACAGGTAATCCAAAAAATTAAGATGCAACCGTTAAACAATAACTCCAATAAACTGAAAATGGGGTTGCTCACTGATTTGAGTTGTCACCTTCGGCAGAAAAATACACGCCCACTTTGAAAAGTCTTCCTGATTGGAGATCATGTTGGAATATTCATGTCAAGTAAGCTTGCATATTTTTTTTCCAAGTAACCTGCTTCGTGTTGTTCTTTTAATTCCAAGACACAAAAATTCGGGGAAGAATGACACCAGTACAAAAAAAAGGATAAAATTCGCCATTTAGTTCAACAAAGAGAATTAGGGTATGCAATTACGTATCAGATTAGATGCTACAAACCAATTGCTTTTTATCACACGGGCCATAACATATTTCAGATCTGCAGAACCAAGCATAATTCTATCACTACTCTTGTTTTCCACCATTTGTTCCCACTTGTCCAGCGGACGTATCACTTGACGGACAAGTGTGAAGGCACGTTGCACACTGGCCATTCTCCGTCTCCCGCTTGTCCGACTGACATATCACTCAATGAAACGGTGTCCAATCACTTGTGTACTCACCATGTTTATCTTAAATAGTTTGGAAATATAAATGAGCTTTATCCAACCTCAACGCAATACTATTCGATTTGGTATTTATTATTGTTATTTTTTTTATGAGTTATTATGTTATTTTCTTTAAGTGGTCGATTTGATGTTTTGATACATATTTGTAATATGTTATAAGAAATACCATCATTTATCTAAATTTAAATGTTTAACGGGATGGATATTTGGCACGTAAAATTTATAAATAGCCAGAGCGCGAATGCTGTGATGGCTGGGGGTTTCCATTCCCATCCCTCTCCCGATGAACGTCCCGTCTGTGACATTTCCAGTTCCACATGGTGAAGGCCTGAAAGCGTTCTAACGGATTCACCCAATTTTTTCCTTTTCCAGTTAAGGAGCGTTCTCACGGTTTTTTTTATCTATTTTCCGTCAAGTATTTTCCATTTCCGGTGAAGGAGGGTGCATTCTCACGGTTTTTTAAATCTATTTTCCGTGAAGTATTTTCCATTTCCGGCGGTGGAGCGTGCGTTTAAACAATTGAATTATTTTCAAAATAATAATAATAAAACAAATTTGGAGCCTATTCAAAATAAAAAAGATTTGTACTAGCTCGCTTTATTACATAGTGGGAAATTAAACATAACTATTTTTTTTTTTAAATCTTATGCATTTAGAAAGATAAAATGCATGAGTAAAATTAAGTTACAATCGGGTTTACCGTGGATCTGTCCGTAAGTTGTAACACCGTGGACCCAAGACCAAACAATGTTTGTTGGGCAGAAGAAAATAGTAGTGTGTAATTTTTATTAAAGCAAATAAAAAATATGACAGGGCTTAGTACATTAAAAAGGGATGTTGAAATTTATGTTTATTAAAGAATTTTAGTATGTGTATGTAAATTTATTTGAAGAGCTCAGAATTAATTAATAAAATTTAAAATTGACTTTTGTTACATGAAAATGATTAATGTTTATTTGGCAAGAGATTTATCAATAAATAATGGTGAAATTAGTAAGACACATAGCAATACTTTAACATAAAAAAACTTCGCATGAAAATAGAAATACTTCAACATAAAAATAAAAGTTATAAAAAACTATGAAAGGAAATATGTCATTTAAAGCATCTAGCGTTGTGAAGTATAAATGAAGGAATTCAACTATATTTAGATATCAACTATATTTGTAGGTTGAATTAAATTTGATATGCAATAGAAAAATTAGAGTGATATAATAGAAGGTTGGTGGACCCAT
This sequence comes from Pinus tabuliformis, assembly GCA_031772625.1. Classification (NCBI taxonomy): domain Eukaryota; kingdom Viridiplantae; phylum Streptophyta; class Pinopsida; order Pinales; family Pinaceae; genus Pinus; species Pinus tabuliformis. The sequence goes on along the minus strand of CM062817.1, from coordinate 1,210,901,606 downwards.
AACCCATAGTTTCCATTAAAAAAAATTGGCTTTTATACATTTAGTTGCAATGTATACTTTGCTATAGATTTTTTTACTTATTAATTATGTGTATCTACCAAGTGAGCTTATAATGAGAACCACTTACTAGCATGGCTTATAAAGGCATTAACATATAGGCACTAACATATGGTGCACGACAAGTGTTATAGATGCCCTGAAAAGGGTTTTAAAAAAAATGAAAACAATCAAATTAAAGTCATACTTCAAATTTAAATATTTTGGTCCACAAGACATAGAGTAGTCAGTATTAAAGGTTAAAGTTATTGTTAAGAAATTCCTTGTGTGAGAGAGAATATGTTCCAAGTGCAGACAAACCATTGTGAAATTTTTCATCAAATATTATGGAATTTTCTTATAAAATGTATTTGTCGTGAACATTATTTTTGTAATCACACCTTTTGTGCAAAATCGTGTTGCAAGAGTTCCAATCCCCGAATGAAGGCATCCCAACAAAGCAAAAACATTACAAGACATATTTTACTAAAATGCAAAGCATTCATAGTGAAATTAGAAAACAAAATCATATGACTACTTGTACATTAGGGGAATTACGCCTAGGGTGAATCTGAGTCCTAGCAAGTGATGAAATGTGGGAATGACAAGACTACCATGCTGAGAAACTCTTGTGTTCCCCAAAGTCCTACGAATTATACTCTTCTCTCAAACTTGTGTAGTATATGAATTTCTGGAAATTACTTGGATATATCAGCTTCTGGAAATCTTGATTCTACTATTATGAAATAAATACTTGCAAATTTGTTGTATAACTCATCCAATATCAATATCAGTCTCTCGAAATCCTGTCGTATACCTCGTCCAATATCAATATCAGTCTCTCGAAATCCTGATTATTAGTGTTAGTTTCGACATCAGTTTCTGGAAATCCTGATTTTAATTTTATAAAATACATAATCACAAAATTGTTGGATGCCTCAATCAATATCAACATCGGTTTTTAGATGTCTCAATCAATATCACCATCCACTTTCCATTTTGTAGGTTTTTCTTCGCCTGCCTCTCGTCCATTCAATGAACAAATATATAGAGGAAAACAATTCGTCTATCTTTTTTTTCCTGGCCTTGAGAATTTTTTTCCCACTCCATTTGATATAGGAAAAAATAGTTTATGAAGTTTTCCCCAAATTTTCCATTCCTTCGGTGTATCTTTGCACCTTTAGGGGCAATTGCTAGTTATATCTTCAGATACAAACTACCACAAATTGAAATAACCCACATGAAAAGTGTAACACATGGTATTGCTCTATATTTTATGTTATATGGTAATGGAAACAAAACTGAAAAGAAACACCATAACAACCCAAATCCACTTAAAAATTCTTTTGCTGGAATTTGAATTGTAAGTACCCTAGTTTCAAATAGAAATGTGAAGGCTATAGACCACTTTTAGGTAAACAATGTTTTCCAACTAGATGATGAAACGCATTGTCACTATTTTGGGCCATACCTTTTTAGAAACAACAACCCAAACTAAATGATTAGTTATAAAGAATTAGAAATTTCACAAATATAGTAAACCAATATTAAGTGTGATTTATGGCCTTAAATGAGTTTTGGAGGGTAAACTTTGAAATGCCACAGAACTGAAATTAGAGGTCAATAGAGTGTGTGAGGTCTAATTATTGGATAGAGTTCTTGAGAAAATGCTCCTATAACATTAGAGTTAAACATAAGGCATCTCAGGTCAAGTGCCTAATGGTTAAGAGCATGTGTTTCCTCCTAAGAGGTCATAGGTTCAAAAACCAGAAGGGGTTAGAGTAAGTATGCCTTCGTAGACAATAATCAAATCGTTGCGTGGAGGTGGGTCTCTTGTCCCACAAACAAGGGGGTTTCATACACCAATTTGATGTCTAGCTTGGCTATGACCTTAAAATTGGATAATAATAATAACTATGATATAAATTGTTAGAAATTCATAATCTATAAGGGTGAAAGCATGGAGCTGGGTTACACTTTTTGGCAAAAGATGGCACATTTGAGTGGAAAAAATGATTGCTCAATTGAGCCCTTTTTAAGCGCTCGATCGAGCCGTTTGAGCACTTAAACAATGTAACCCAATGTTATTTAGGAGCTCGATTTAGCCATGTCTTTGCGGCAGTCAAATGAAGAAGATTGGGTTCTGGATTTATTTTCTAGCTCAGGTAAGTTTTATTATATGGAATTGAATTTCAATATGTTATTTTTTAATTAATATGTCATTGTACTAATTTAGTTCATTATTTCTTTTGTGCTTGATAATTAGGTACAACACTAGCATGTTGCCTTCAAAAAGGAAGAAATTGCATTGCAATTGAAAAAGATCCAGTACAGTGCAATTTTATTCAGCAAAGAATTAATGCTCTTCAATTTCTTCCAGATGCAATGCAAGAAATTGGGTTGAAGAAAGGGGACTTTAGTGAATCACGTGTGGAAAAAAAGGGAAAGGAACCCCAACCACCATTACATGGAATGTTTGGAAAGACATACATTGAGAGATTCGCAGACATCAAAGACCCATTAGAAGAGGAAAATGAGTAAAAGGAAAAAGAAAATATTGTGGAAGAAGACAATGATGAAACTCTAGAGGACGAAGAGTTTGGATTACGTGACATTGTTGATTAAATTTAAGTTATGCTTGTAAATCAAGCTTTGCAATGTTTTGACTTTGACATTTTATGAGAAGAATAAACATTCAATTAGGGTTGTTATACGTTCAATATTTGTAATATGTGATTTTCGCATTGATTTTTAAGTTAATCATTATTTTTTGAAAAAAAAAAAGTGATTATTATTATTTTTTTGACATGAAATCATAAAAAAAACTATTATTTAACAATTTTAGTTAAAATTATCGTATAAAAATTGTGATTTTGACATGTCAATTCTAGCAAAAAATTATCAAAACGTGTAGTTTTTTAGTTATATTTATGTTAAAAATGGTTATTTTTATGTCCATTGTTAAAAAATATTGTTTTTTAGAAACAATTATTTCATGTGGATTGAAAAATTAATTAAGGATGTATAAATATGTAGAATATCGAAAATTCTAAATATCGACCTCCTAATTTAAAAATGCAAAACAATAAAAACCTCACTAAAAAAAAAAGTTAAAATTAAAATAAAAAACAAGAAAATGTGAAGAAAACGACCACTTCAAAAATGATCAAATTTACAAAATAATTATTTACATTTTATACATTATAAAATTTAAAGCCAAAAAACAGGTCTTTTAAAAAAAGGGGGTGATGCAGAATACTCACTTTTTTAAATCAGCATGAAAATCACTACCATTTTAAAACATAATGTACATAAAAAAAATTAAAGTGCCAAAAACTATGCTCTAAAAAAAACATGTGCGTTCTGCATCACCCCTTTTCAAAATCAGGTCACTTTTTTGCTATCTCTACGAAACGGGTAACAGTATTAGTTCCCGTTTCAAAGTTTACATTGTTTACGCTACTTTGAGCACAAAAGCAGAGAAGGTGCAAAGCCGAGACATTGGTGAGTTGTGTCATATAATATTGGGTCACTTGCACCACAGAGCTTTGAAGATCATGCAACAAATTTATATAGGACTTCCAAGGGTACACTATAGCATAGAGATACATGCAAAGGGTGTATATTGGGGAAGTACACCAAAGATTCCTTTCATGATAAAGGCAGTAGAGTGCAAGCGATCCTTGATAGAGTTCACTCAGATGTGTGTGGATCATTCTCGATAGCCTCCATGACCAAGCACATGTATTATGTAACATGTGTTGATGATTTTTCTCATAAGTGTTGGATATTCTTCATGCAGAAGAAAGATCATACATTCTCTAATTTTTTTGAATTTAAATCACTTGTCAAGAAAGATATTCGCATGAAAGTTAAAGCTCTCAGAAGTGATAATGATGGAGAATATGTGTCAAATGAATTCAAGAACTTTCGTGCGTCAGAAGGCATTCAACAAGAGTTAATAGAACCTCATAATTCCCAACAGAATGGGGTGGTTGAAAGGAAGAACAAAAGTGTTGTGGGAGATGCACGAGCGATGTTACATGATCAGGGCCTACTGTTACACTTGTGGGCTGAAGCATGCAACACAATTGTTTATTTGCATAACAGAAGCCCTCATCGAATTCTCAGGATGAATACACCAAAAGAATCTTTTTCAGGTAAGAAACCAAATGTGGCACACTTTAAGATCTTTGGTTCATCAGTCTAATGTCATGTTACCAAGGATGAACCAAAGATGAAAGTGGGGTCTAACCTGCCTTAGTGGGGTGTAACTTGCAGTGATCAGTAAATTGAATATTCACTCATAATTAACTCAGGCATGTCAGATCAGAGAAAGACCCAGTTGAGGTTGGAGTTCAAGCACAATGCACTATTAGTTGTATAATCATATGAATTGTACATGTGGTGCTTGTAATCATAGGAAGGCCTATGAGGATTGTGCAATTCATAATTGTGGAATTTCCCAATTAAATATGGGTTGATTCCCAATGGAATGTTGTAGGGAAAGAAGAGCTTGGCCGGCAAAAAAATTAGTTAAGTATTGGCTTGAGCTTGTCCGGGAAGCAATGAGATAGATAGAGATAGTGTAGAGGTTACTCAAGATTGAGCAAAGAATTGTAATCTTCTAATATTTTATGATTAATGCAATATATACATAGCAGGGGTTTTTAGTTGTGGCTTTCCCATAAAACCATTATGTTATGTGTGGTTGAATTCTTTCTCTTATATGCTTCGTGGTTTCAACAATCGTTTAATTGTTTTCGCTGATGAGAAGAGTAAATTCAAGTAATTTGTTTTAGCATATTACAATCTGCAGTTTGAATCTAAAAGAAATTTTTTACATGCCTAACTCCTTGATCTCCATCTCCTCATATAAATTTTTTCCTTTGTTAATACGACACACAAATCCTTTGGTAATGTTGATGGTATTCGTTTGACGAGATCAAATAGACGTTGTCGTCAAAATACTATGGCCAAATACCATGGTAATGGCTCTTGGTATACAATTTACCATGGTTTGGATTATGTACATGACTTTTGTTCATGGAACCTATGTATGTACGTGACTCTTCTTTACAGGGATCACGTATACTTTTCAAACTTCACAATTTTCGTGTATTTTGTAATTGAATTTCCGTTTCGCTTCCATATTCTCTATAACATTTGTACCATCAATCATTTCATTTGTAATAGTTCTATAGTTGACATCAAGGGCACATTTTTCAAGCAAGTTGCCGTCAAGGACACATTTGTCAAGCAGGTTTCCATCAAGGACAACACATTAGCCATAATGCCAACAATCGCCCCCTTTGGACTTTATGGCAACCACTTTCATGTTTGGAAACCACTTGTAAACACCTACGAACACCAAGTCTTCTCTCCCCCTCTGACATCAAGGGAAAAGGGCTAAACTAGGATTAATGAATTACTTCCCTTTGTAGAGCTCAATATTGTAAATCTGATCTGTTGATATAAATCATGAAATCTACACACTGACCATGCTCCCCCTGAGCATACGTTGTAGCTTTTAAGGATATGCAATAAGACTTTATGAATCAAATACATGGTTATTCATGACATCTCCTATAATCAATGACTCTATGATCAGTCACCCAACATAATGGGGTTACATATATGACATGACTTGTTCCCAATAGCCTATACATGACTTAATTTTACAATGATTAGAACATGGTTCTTTTCATGACCAATACATCAAAATAGAACAAGAATGATGCATGACTTTAACAAATTCACTCAAGTGTACTCTTCCTTAATGCAAGCCCAAAACAATGATATGTCATTCATGAGCAACAATCTATGCTCTATGTAACATCTCATAAACAAGGATAATCATCAACAACCACCATGCACCATATAGGCATCTACAACATAATCATATGACAACAACAACATAAATGACACAATAGCAATAACATAGATATATGTATGTCTAGATCACCAGCAATGATATAACATAATGTATTAAGGGGTCTCCAAGAACCATATTGCAAATAATGAACTATTAGAATCATAGAAGATGCTCCCCCTGAACCTGTGCCAACTCTTCATCATCAATTTTGATCACATTATATTCTTCTCACCAATAGCAAAGAGACCGATAAACAACAACAATAAGATTTTACAACATTTCATCACTCATCGTGAACCAATATTTTTTCATACATTATGAAACTTGCATAAGGACACTATCAACAGACTACAACAGATCAATGTTACCAAAAATTCCAATAATGAACTTATGAAATCATATGAGAAGTTCCCCTTGAATTTTTTCCATTCCTTATTGTCATAGAAAACCATACGTGACTATCTAAATAAAAAACCATGTACATACGCGACTATCCTTCATAAGAAACACATACAGAATATGAAATGTTGATTTTTCTTGGCAACAACTTCCCCTGAACACGTCATGCATGTTCCTAGTCACAGTCACTTCATTACATGCATCATTAACAATATAAACATCACCAAGAGAATAATATAACAACATAGGGAATCGTCATCAAGATACACATGCATAGCTCCCCCTTAGATCATACACCATTGATCTTATGGACCTGATAATCATCATTTGTTTTCCATGAGGCTATGTACCTCACATTTACTTCTGCAGTCCCTATTACAATCATGCATTAAGTACAATAGGATGCAGTAGGGGCTATCTTCCTTTACTCTGATTCTGAAGAAGAGGAGCTAGAGCTCTTACTTCTTCATGGATTCTTCTTTAGTACATAGAAATTGTTTGAATTTTTGAATCCTTTTGTTATAGTTTTTCCAGTGTCTTCTTCTAAAATTTTGCATCTAGGGGATGTGAATACGATTACATGCCCTTTATCATCTATTTGACTTACACTTAGAATGTTTTCCTATAGCCCATTAACCAGTAGAACATTAGTTGTTTTTTTATTCTTAATATCAACATTAACATTACCCTTACATAGTACCTTTGCAGATATACAGTGTCCAAGAATACTCTGTAGAAATTATGGTGTAGATTTGTAACTACTCATGAAATTTAATCAAAATGATAAGATACAAACCTACTCTACTACTTTGCAGAATTCAATTTACAATTTCGAACATCAATCACAAACATGCAATGATAAATAACACATGCACACAATATTTTTCTAGGGGAAAGCGAACTATTAAAAAACCCTTTGTTTGCTTGCATTAATATGATGAATAGAGATGTTCACAATTGTTAGCTCAATCTGATCTCAACCTGCACGTGAATGACCTATCTCTCTTCTCACTAAGAAGCTCTGACCGATACTTAGTCAATTTTTACCTCTGCTTGAGCCCCTATTTCCTTACACAATTCTTGAGGAAATTAAGTCCCTATTATTTAGGAATTTCCTCCAAAATGATTGTGCAATTCCCAAGGTTGATCATCTTACTGCATGCAACACCTGTACACTCAAGACTAGTCTACAAATGATGTTACACTTCCTTGGAATCTCCACCACAACTCGGAACTCCAATTCTCTACACGCATTAGCTATTTTGGGGTGATTGATCAGTTAACTGAATGATCAATAAGTTAGATTGAATGCCCACTATACAACTGACCTTCCATTAGTTCCTTCAACAATTGGAACTATTTTAACTGAAAACAAATTGAAATAACTGACCTTGATTGCTCCAAATTAGCAATCACACATGCTTAACAAAAATCCAAGCCCTCTAACTCAAATTTACTAAGTAAATTGGGTGACACAAGCCATGACACACAAGTTAACTACATACAAGTTATTTGTTGATGTGGCAATTCGAATTTTCTCAATTTGACCAAGGCGAAATCAAATTGAGACTTTATTGTTACATTTTTCAACACTCCCTCTTAGCAAGAAAGGGATTATCGACCAACCCTATCCTGCACATGTGGAAATCGAACTTCCCTCTTGACAAAGGCTTTCTCAAAATGTCAACATCGTGTTCCTCTCTCAGAATTTATTGTGGCAACATTATCAACCTATGCACACAGTCCCGTAAATGGTGATACCAGATATCTATATGCTTGAATCGACCATGAAATACCATATTCTCAAAGAGCTTAATGAAACTCTGATTATCGCAATAGATCACAGTTGGATCCATGTTATAGACATTTTTGTGCCCAACAGCATGAAGCATGAAATGTCAATAATCTAAGGGATCCAAAGTCCCTAAACATGTTGTTCCTACCCCTAGAGGAACAAGGTCAGCAAACCACAGCACTTCAGATCAGTTCTCCACCTGAAAACACTCAAAAACAAGCAATTTCAGGATCATGTCAACTGCTCCACTGAGCATCTGCGCTGAATGTCAACTGCTCCACTCTGTACCTGCGCTGAATGTCAAATCTAATGAAGGCTACCTGCGCTGGGCGAGATTGGCCAAGTGGCACAGTCATTCTGCAAGGTGTCAGGTGCCCAGGAAGCTTCCAAAATGACACTTGGATCAGCAAATTCGCCCTATGATGAGTAAGAGGTCCTTAAACTCCAAGTGGAAGCTAGGATCTCCAAGTGGACTCAAGAACTGGAGTATAACTGAAGAGGGAGAGGACACAAGTCAGCTTCATGTCAGTCTCAAGCTGACTCATCCTTTCTCCAAATATCCTATATATAGAGCTCTCTCATGAGGTCTAAGGAGGCTGGAATTTTGTGAATGTAAGGAAGTGCTGTTGGTTTGAGTATAGAACTATTGGGTGATTTCTTTGAAGGAGGTGAAGAGGAGATTTCTTTCTGCTAGGAGGTGTTGCTGGATTGGGCCTCTTATGGTTGTAACACTCTCAGAACTTTACTTCTTCCATTAATAAAGCATTTGAGGTTCTTCTATATGCATGTATCTTAATGGTGTATTGATGCTTGTATATTTGATTTATTCTAATCCTTGAATCAATTATGGATGTATGCTTCTTGTAGTTTCCCTTTCTTGTGCTTTTGCAGGATCTTTGTGTAGCTGGGCCAGTGAAAGAGCAAGGAGCTGGGAGCAAGCGGCAAGGAGAGAAGACTGGATCAAACACTAGCGAAAGACATCGGTTGGTGGATCTCTTTCTCCCCTATTTACTTTCATAAAGAAGAAATCTTAGATAGCTTTACTTTCAGTTGTTGCTGAGGTACTATCACCCTTAGAGTGGGATAGGGTCATTCCGTGTCGGATACTTTTCCCTACAACAAATTGGCGACTCCACTGGGGATCGTATCTTGTTGGTTGTTTGTGTTTTTTGCTATTCATTTCATAAACAAAGGGAGTACCGAATCGAACTGTGTTTGAATCATTCAAATACAAAGTAGAGGGCAGCTACTCTAGCTCAGTTTCTGAGCAAGTTTATGATTTGAAGAGCTGATCCACAAGGACTCTAATGAGCTCTTAGTGATAGCTTTTCATCCTCCTTGTCATCCCTTAGTGTGTCCTTGACTGATAGCTTCTGATTTGAGCAAAAACTGTGAATTTTTGAGCAATCTGTGACCCGGAAACTGTGAAAAACGCAACTCTCGTTCTTCAGTGCAGGCTGTACAAAGGCAATCTGCATTTCAGCGCAGGTAGTCCCTTCGGGAACTGCGCTGAATGTCAATCTGACAGTCCTTTACCTGCGCTGAACCAGTGGTACACTGTGCTACTGGGGTTTCCTGCTGTTTCTTGCCTTGTTTTCACTCTTGTTTTTTGTTGTTTGTTACCAGTCAGTGGACCTATCTGAAACCAACTTTCCTTGTCATTATTCCGCCTCAGTTGTATAAAGAAACTGTGTTTGTTCTTTGTGTATTTCTTGTACATTTACAGTTTCCCATAACGAAAGTGAACTAGTCTTGCTGTGACCTCTTAGATCTAGACCTGTGATAAAGTGTCGTTTTGATCTTAAGAGTTAGTTTGATTGCTGTTCATAGCTGATTGAGCTTTTGCTTTCGTCATATGGTTTGAGTTTATATATTTCTAGTGTCGAAACAAGTAAATCTTAAGGTGTCTTTTGATTTTGGACAAGCTTGTTTGCTTTCACTTGAAATTGAATTCAAAATTATACAACAGCTTTCTTTTTGCATTTCACCAACATTAAGAAAGAGAAAAGAAATACTTGCATTGTGCATGTGCATTATGACAGCTTGCATGTTGATTTAGGAAAATGCATTAGTGTGTGCTCTATGATCTATGTGAAAAGGTGTTATCTTTCTTTTCCCTCAGTAGTTAAGGTTTTCAAAGTTGAAATATTGAAAAGCTTGCTTATCATCTTAGACTGCATTTAGGAGTGTTACTATACATCTCGTGGTGATCCATAAAGGCAAACTGCTAAATAAGATCAACCTTAAAATAAATTGAATTTACATAACAACACATTGAAACATAACGCAAACATCTAGAGGTCTAAGCTAGAGACGTGTTCCGGCGTCGTTAAACGTGATATCTTAGCGTTGAGTGGTTGGGTGATTCCTCCACGGTGAAGCGATAAGTATCAATACGGACTTGTGCTCCCACGTATCGTCGCGTATATATTGGGAGACCCCTATAGGAATAAAGCCTTTATCCAATAGGAAACCGTGTCGGCCGCCCTACTGATCGCAATGCAGTGAACACAGCATTCACGAAGATCGACCACTCGTACCGTAAAACGTATTCTGTGGTTTTGCGAAAAGTTTGGCACACCCTCTGCCTAGAACTCCAGAGCAGTTTCTTTTGGCCTTTTTCAAACTCTATAACTGAAAAAGTCCATCCGAGCATTTGTCACTTCGGGCTCGTTAAAACATCGAAGGAGACTAGAGTCATCTTTAGCTTTTTCTCGACTCTTTAAAAGTGAAAAAGCAAGTTGTGTCTAAGCGTCGTTATAAAATTTATTTTAAACGGAACATAATCACCTCCTATTCCCGCGTTGATCTTAAGTTGAGAACATGGAACGCCCCAACCAAGGAACTCCACATGATGGAAATCCTAGTCCACTCTCCTCTTGGGGAGAAGTCGGTGCGCCCCACATGGCCACATTGTCGCTTCCAGGACTGACGATTGGCCTGCCTATTTGGCTATTCTCAACTAATGTAGTTCAGACCACCATGGTTCCTGAGCAGTCGAGTCAACAGTTAGATCAGTCTAGAGCTGCCAACCAGCCTTCTACTTCTTATAACTCTTCCTCTAATCCTCCATCTTCGCAAGGTGGGGCTGGCAAAAGCCAAGCTCCCATGGAGAAGAAGGAAAAGAAGAAGAAAGAGAAGAAGAAGAAGGAGCCTAAGGCGACTGGGGGCAAGCAAAAGACATCCGACAAAAACCCACACACAGCACAGACCAGGCCTAAATCGCCATGTGTCATATGTAGAGGAGACCACTTCCATAGAGATTGTCCCTGTATTCCCCGGATACTAAGGGACTGGTCACCTCGTTTGCACAATTCGGGAGCATCAACCTCTGATAACCATGTTGATTGCGTACCGTCAACCAGCGAAAGTGAAGGTTCAAGACAAAGAGGGGGAGTAAGATCCCCCTGCAGACTGTGTGAAGGCGGTCACGCCATCCACCGTTATCCCTTCTTAGACGAAGCGAAGAGAGTTTTGGAAGATCGTCCGGTTTCATCGGTAATACTTCCTCCTGGATACAAAAAACTCGTGCCAAGTCCTTCGTTGGTTGAAAATACAGCTGGCCCGCTCAAGTGGTCAGCTGAAGCGTCAGTCATTGAAAATGAACCTACTGAATCCAGACCAAACGAAAGTCTAAAGGTCGATACGGCAGTTGACCCGGTTCTTCCTTCAGAGGTTTCATCCTCAAATGACACCGTCACTGAAGATTCATCTTCAAGTGACACCCTCACTGAAGAGAAAAAGGATGACACCATCCAGATTCTTTTCATCAACACAGATTCTGATGAGCATCAGGGCAATGCGCCCATTCCTTTATCGCAGGAAGGAACATCGTCAGGATCGTATCCGGCCGTGTATTCGGTCCCACCACCAAGCAACCTGGTTGTATCCTTTGATTGGAACCAACTAGGCAGACCTCGGTTACCAGCCAGTATACCATTCAGAATCATAATCCAAATCTACAGAATGGTAATGGCTGGAACTATCATTGATGAAGGGGCATCTGTGAGTATCCTTTCCTCTATTGCTTGGAAAGCACTGGGTTCACCGGAGCTTTTTCCTGAGATAAGAAATCTCTCGGGTTTTGATAAAGGAACCAGTCGACCGTTAGGGATCCTCCCCAATGTGCCTGTTACATTGAAAGGGAAGACCGTTCAAATGAACGTGATGGTCGTCCAAGGACCCTTGGATTATAACCTACTCCTTGGACGAGACTATATATATTGCATGGGAGCTATAGTCTCCTCACTCTTTAGAGTAATGTGTTTTCCACACGAAGGAAGAATGGTCAAGCTCGTAGACCAACTTTCATTTTCGGGATCACGCATCGCAAATAGTCAAATACCAACCCTCAATGGTCTTTTCACCTGAGAAATGTCTCCACCCCCAGTCCTCCTTCCCGATGAATGCGAGTGATTCGAAAAGATGGAACTGGAACCCAGGGGGCATGCATCCTGGTCTGCTTTGGGCAGAAGAGACCTTGGGTATAGGGTAGAATTTCCGCGAAAGAATATGACTAGTCCGTACCCCGTCCGTGGATGGAAGAGGGGTTGTTCTGGAACAGGATTCTTTTGTCAAGGTTACTTGTTTGACAAAGGTCATTCATCTTTGTCTAAAAAGTAGGCTCTGCCAAAGAAGGGGATCCGTTTGCGGCAGCAAGTAGTAACCATCTTTGGGTAAAAGGCAAGCCTCACCCATTAAAACAAATGTTTTGAAGGATAAGTAGGGGCAGCCTCCAAAGAAAGAGATTCTATTGCTGCAACAAATTGTAACCATCTTTGTGTAACCTAATGATAGACATCGCCGAAGAAAGAGTTTCATTTGCGGCAGCAAATAAAACCATTCTTCGGGTAACCAGAAAGAGGCAAGCCTCACCCATCAAAACAAATGTTTTGAAGGATAAGTAGGGGCAGCCTTGAAATTGTACCTTATACCTGGGGGCATGCAAACCTTTTTGAGTGTAAGCAAAGAGCGGTCATTGATCGTTTCCTAACTTACATAAAAAAAGGATGGGGGGCAAAGGTCAAAATTTGCCAAAGAGCATAGCTTATGTGAGGTGCAAGCTCTATAAAAATTGGAATCTTGCAGGAGACATTTCTTACCTTATGACTGGTATATCGAGCAGTTTTAGCATAAAGTTCATGCTCGTTAAAAAATAAACGCAAGATCCGAGCAGTTTTAACGCGGTCTTTATGCTCGTTAAAAAATAAATAAAAGCATGAGCAAGAGTTTCCTCCAGAGTTCAAGCTCATTAAAAAATGAACCTATCCCGGTAAATAACCTTTGTGATCGTAATTTTATCAGCCATAAAAGCCTTGGTCGTGTTTGCCCACCACCTCCACCGTCATTTGGCCGATCGTTCACCCCCATACGATTGTTTACCCATTTTGAGGAACAGCTGCGAAGAGTGATTTCACCTAGCCATCCTTGTGACACTGCCATGATTGGAAAATTCCAACCTGTACCTGGAATCAGTTGCTATCCCTGTTTATCACTCGTTCCTCAAAAGACGAGTCTTCTTTGAGCTCTTTTCATCTGACTCGTAAAATATGAAAAGTTTGCCGAGTTTTGGCCTTCCAGCTCGTTAAAGTGACCGGAAGAGCTATCCCTCCTCTAGATTTTAATCTTTTTGGACCTGAGGGATTATTGCACAAAAAGATCGAGCGCTTGTTTGGATCGGCTCGTTAAAAGTACCGAACACTCATCCCTTCTGTATTGTTTTATACTTTTTCGGACTTAAGGGATTAGATGACGAAAAAGGAATTTTGGAGTTAACTTTTTGTACCTTTTCAGACTCTCTAAAATTGAAAAGGACCGAGTTTTCCTTGTCGTTAGACTCGTTAAAATGATTAAATAGCGACAAACTTGTCTTTAGACGAGAACAAGTTTCCCTATCGCTAGGCTCGTTAAAACATAGCGATGGGCTTGCCCGAAGGGCAGGTTATAGAACAAGCATATGTTATCCTCCTCAAGCTTGACAAAAATAAAGAGGTACTGGTCAGAAATGACTGGGGAAAAATTGGGAGAACCTCAAAGCTTTAATGGTAGCAAGTCGCTCTTGAACATGACACTTTTCCTCCGTACCACATCGGGTTGGGTTGTTTTCATTCACCGGTCTCATCACCATGGTCCTCGCCAAACCATCCACATTTGGGGTAATGCTACCGATCCATCGCATCAGTGTCGTTATATGTTCAAGAGATGTCGTTCAGAAAGAGTCAACCATGTCCCATCCACTGCCATACATTATCTTTCATCCATTCATGGTCGCCACCCTGAGTTATATGTCACAGTTTGTTTTCACCTCCACTAAAATCATTAGCTCCGTTCCGTGTCATTGATGTGGGATTCATTAAGGCCCTCCTTTGACGGATCACTTCTTGTCGACTTCAGCTCATTATCCAAGAAGTTGATCTAGGAACAACCCCTTCAGTACTTTGAAGCTTGCATGCCTCAATGGCAAGTTTCTCACTTCCGGCGACAGGTATACATCAATGACCTTCGACCAGAAGATTTTGCGTGGTGTTCGACGCCAAGTCCTTTATTCACACCACGTGAATTGTACTGCAGTACCTTGAGGGTCATTGTCATTATTGGTGATTCCTCTCGCGCTTGTTAACGGTTTACATTATTGACCGGTAATCAAGCGATGTCTTTCCATGTTCGACTTCAGCGCAATTCTCACATGGATCGACTTGTACTTAGAGTGAAGATCGAACGAGTTTGAAGACCCCGGATCTAGTTTCATCCATCCGGGCTGCGATATACATTCAGGACATAAGGACATTTGTTATGTACATCATTGCAGCAGATGATCATCCTACTCAAAGGATGATAATTTTAGCAGAGAATTATCAGTCTACCATCAGACGATCGTCTGTTCTATGTACCAAAATGTATTTATAAAGCTGAGCATGGGAATGCCCGCCTCAGCTAGATCATGAAAACAAGATGAAAAATAATGTATTGTATTGTATTTTATTACAGGACACCTCTCAGCGATTGAATGAACTTCGGATCCTCTGGATAAAGCATTTCACCTGATAAACGACCTCATACTTTAGGGGGCAACTGTTATAGACATTTTTGTGCCTAACAGCATGAAGCATGAAATGTCAATAATCTAAGGGATCCAAAGTCCCTAAACATGTTGTTCCTACCCCTAGAGGAACAAGGTCAGCAAACCACAGCACTTCAGATCAGTTCTCCACCTGAAAACACTCAAAAACAAGCAATTTCAGGATCATGTCAACTGCTCCACTGAGCATCTGCGCTGAATGTCAACTGCTCCACTCTGTACCTGCGCTGAATGTCAAATCTAATGAAGGCTACCTGCGCTGGGCGAGATTGGCCAAGTGGCACAGTCATTCTGCAAGGTGTCAGGTGCCCAGGAAGCTTCCAAAATGACACTTGGATCAGCAAATTCGCCCTATGATGAGTAAGAGGTCCTTAAACTCCAAGTGGAAGCTAGGATCTCCAAGTGGACTCAAGAACTGGAGTATAACTGAAGAGGGAGAGGACACAAGTCAGCTTCATGTCAGTCTCAAGCTGACTCATCCTTTCTCCAAATATCCTATATATAGAGCTCTCTCATGAGGTCTAAGGAGGCTGGAATTTTGTGAATGTAAGGAAGTGTTGTTGGTTTGAGTATAGAACTATTGGGTGATTGCTTTGAAGGAGGTGAAGAGGAGATTTCTTTCTGCTAGGAGGTGTTGCTGGATTGGGCCTCTTATGGTTGTAACACTCTCAGAACTTTACTTCTTCCATTAATAAAGCATTTGAGGTTCTTCTATATGCATGTATCTTAATGGTGTATTGATGCTTGTATATTTGATTTATTCTAATCCTTGAATCAATTATGGATGTATGCTTCTTGTAGTTTCCCTTTCTTGTGCTTTTGCAGGATCTTTGTGTAGCTGGGCCAGTGAAAGAGCAAGGAGCTAGGAGCAAGCGGCAAGGAGAGAAGACTGGATCAAACACTAGCGAAAGACATCGGTTGGTGGATCTCTTTCTCCCCTATTTACTTTCATAAAAAAGAAATCTTAGATAGCTTTACTTTCAGTTGTTGCTGAGGTACTATCACCCTTAGAGTGGGATAGGGTCATTCCGTGTCGGATACTTTTCCCTACAACAATCCATCATGTGACCAAACAGTCCCACATGTATCTTTCTCATCTAGATCACCTCACATGTTTCTTTAGTTGCAACCATGTATTCTGCTTCTATCGAGTTGAGTGCCATAGATATTTACTTCCTGTTGTACCAGGGAACAACTGTGGACCCAACCCTGAAAATTCCACTTGATGTACTCTTTCGGTCAGATGTACTTCCTACCCAATCTGTAACTATGAAGCCACATAACTTCACTACCTCTGTCCGTTTGTACCATAGTCCAAACTGGGTAGTGCCTCTGAGGTACAGTGAAACATGCTTCATTGCCTTTCAATCTTATTTGGTTGGCCTAACCATAGCTTGGCTCAATTGGTTGATTGCATAACACATATCTAGTCATGTGTTCACAAGATACATCAACGAACCCATTAACTACTGATAAATGGTAGCATCCACCTCTTCACTTGAAGTGGCATCCTCCTTCCTCCAGTTGGTCTCTAGAGATGCCTCCATGGGATTACAACTCTCCATGTGAAATCTCTGTAGTATCTCATTTGCATAGTTTCCTTGAGACAAAAATAGTTCCCATCGCCTTGACATACTTCCAACCCGAGGAAGTAGTGCATGAGACCCATGCCCTTCATTTCAAATTCCCTTGCAAGGTCCTCCTCGCAAGATATGATCAACTCATCACCAGTCAAAATTAAATCACCAACACATAAGACAATAATAATAATTTTACCTTCTATCAAGATGTGATAGAGGTTTGCACCTTCTTCACTTTTGGTGAAGCCCAAACCAATGAGATAACTATTGATCCTGGTGTACCAAGCACGGGGTGCTTGTTTGAGACCTTACAATGCTCGCTTGAGTTTGCACACGTGAGACTCTCGATCAAATGTACCAAAACCTTCTCGTTTCTTGATGTACACCTCCTCCTCAATAACACCATTGATAAATGTTGTTTTTACATCCATCTGGTGGATCTTCCACCCCATCTGCACATCCAGTGCAAGAATTGATCTAATGGATGAGTACCTTGCTACAGGATCAAAGGTCTCCTCATAGTCAATTCCCTCAACTTAAGAGTATCCCTTGGCCATAAATCTAGCCTTATACTTCTCTATGCTTCTATCTGCTTCATGCTTAGAAGATCCATCTCGAACCCACAATTGACTTATATGTCGGTCTTTGGACCACTTTTGAAACATTGTTCTTTACAATGGATTCGTATTCCTCCACCATTGCATCAACCCATACAGGTTGCTCTAATGCTTCCTCAAAAGTGAATGGCTTAGTCTCTATAAGCTCAGTCATTAGAGCCATGTAGCAAGTGTACCTCTCAGGTGACTTCCTTTGCCTGCGCAAATTTGAAGGAGCTCCCACATTTTCCCTCGCATCTTGCACAAGTCTGTCAACTTCCCTAGTCCTTTTCCTACCTTCTTTGGATGGTTATGCTTGAGTGGATGTCTCCACTCTCTGCTCCTCAATTTAATTCTGCTCCACAACTTCCTGAGGCTCCTTGTTTGGATCTAAAATCTCCCCCTCTGGTGGGATCTGAAGCTCCCTCTCAAGAGAGCATTGCATTACTTTCTCCTCATCAAACTTTACATCCCTTCGTACAACTGTCATTCTAAGGGAAGGTAAGTGCACACAGTAGTTTTAAGGAGTTTCTATGTAACCCACAAATACCCCCAACTTTGTTGTCGCCTCAAGATTCTTCCTTGATTCTTTGGATACATGGCAGTAAACATGGGCTCCAAAATCTTGAAGTGAGACACATCCAACTTTCTCCCCGAAAGGGCCTATTCGGGTGTAATCATATCAAGAATCCGATGAGAACTCTAGTTCTGCAAGTAGATAGAGGTGTTTCATGCCTCTGCTAAAAAATACAGTGGTAGCCCTTGGTCATGCAACATTTCCCTTGCAGCTACCACAATGTTGCGATTCTTTCTCTCAACCAACCCATTTTATTGTGGGTTGTGGGGTGTTCTAAACTCTCTTCAAATGCCTTCTTTCACACAATTTTTTTTGAATTCATTCGAAATATACTCAACTCCATTATCGCTCTTGAGAGCATTCACCTTCTTGTCAGTTTCTTTCTCAACCAGTGCCTTGAATTCTACGAACTTGGAGAATGTCTCATCTTTCTTCCACATGAAGAATATCCAACACTTCCTTGAGAAGTCATCAATAAAAATGACAAAGTATTTGTGTTTGGCAGTGGAGGCTTTTGAGAAAGGTCCATAGACATTAGAGTGGATCCTTTCCAAGACTTCATGTGCTTTGTTGTCATGATCATGGAATGTGGATTTTGTGTACTTCCCCAAGGTACATCCATTGCATACATCCTACATCTCAAGTGCTCCTTTAGGTAGGCTAGTGGTTATTTTTTGCATAATATTCAAGGTGCCATGATGCAAATGACCAAGTCTTATGTGGCAAAGTTTACCAACATCGCAGCTCTTCGCTTTCTCCACCTTAGTGCTTAATGCACAATCTTCCACATCTAGCTTATACAAGTTCTTCACACGAACCCCGATCCACTTCACTTGTGTAGAGGCTATATGTCTAAGGAATGCTTTACCTTTGTTGAATATCACATCATAACCATGTCTTCCAAACTAAAATAGAGATGAGATTTTTCTTTAGGCTTGGAATGGACATGACATCCTTGAGTCTCAGAGTGGAGCTTGACTCCCTATGAAAGATGATTGTACTAATCTTGGTCGTGTTGTACCTTTTTTCATTCCCCAACTCAATGTGCATATGGAGATCTTTCTCCTCCAGGTCATTAAAAAACTCTCTACACCCTGTCATGTGGAATGATGCACCTGAGTCCAAGTACCACACGCTCCCTATCATTGTGTTGGCCATGCATGCAATAAGGGTGAGGTCAAGTTTCAATTGTGAAGCCAAGGCTTCACCTACTGCTCCTCCTGAGGTCTTCTTGCTCAACTTTTTCTGTGGACACTTTGTGGCATAGTGCTCAAATTCATGACAATTGAAGCATTTTATTTTGGACAAGTCTTTCTTCTTTCCCCCTTGGTTGGATTCTGGTTTGCTTTGATATTTCTTCCCTTTTCCCTTCTTTCCCATTCCAACCAATGCAAATTTTTCTTCATCCTCACCCTTGTATGAAGTCCCATCTTTGGTATTTCACCTTATTTCCTCTTGTACCAAATCAAACCATAAACGTTCCTAATTTGGTAGTTTCTCCCTCCTATTCACCGAATCTTGGTAGTTATGCCAGCTCTTGAGAAGGCCTAGAAGGGCTAGGGTTACCAAGTAATATTTTGTAACATTAACACTAACCCCACCAAGTTCATCACGAAGTTGTGTAAATCTGCTCAGATACTACGGAATAGCGTCGTTCTTCTCCATTTTGATATTTTGAAGTTTGTGTTTGAGGGCCAGTTTCCTATGGTCATTGCTATTCTAGAATAGATTTGTCAGTGTCTGCCACATTGCGTAAGGTGTATCTTTCCCATGGAGATTTGAGACAAAGTGGTCTCACACTCCCTCCAAAATTATTCTCCTCACCTTGGCTACATCTTTCTTCCATTGGACTAGGTTTTGTGCATCATATGCCTGTGGTTTTGCAATATTTTTCTTGACATATTCTAGCAATCCATTGTCATCCAACACCGCCTCCATGTGATCTTTCCATGCAGTGAAATTAGATCTTCCTTACAAGGCATACTCTAGTCTCATCCCATTGAAGGTCGTCTTCCCAACTCTAAATAGATCCTACTACACTGAACTACAAGTTCGAACCTCCTGAGAAACAACTTCAAAATTCCTGTTCTAATGTGAATCCAGCTCTGATAACATGTAGAAATTATGGTGTAGATTTGAAACTGCTCATAAAGTTTTAATCAAAATCACAAGACACAAACCTACTCTTTTTCTCTGCAAATTCAATTCACAATTTAGAACATCAATCACAAACATGCAACGAGAAATAACACACATGCACATAATATTTTTATAGGGGAAAGCAATATGCTAAAAACCCCTTTGCTTGCTCGCATTAATTTGATGAATATAGGTGTATTACGATTGCTAGCTCAACTTGCAAGTGAATAACCTATCTCTCTTCTCACTGAGAAGCTTTGACCTAAACTTACTCAATTTCTACCTCTACTTGAACCCCTATTTCCTTACATAATTCTTGAGGAAATTAGGCACCTATTATTTAGGAATTTCCTCCAAAATGATTGCACAATTCCCAAGGTTGATCATCTCACTGCATGCAACATATGTACACTCAAGACTAGTCTACAACTAATGTTACACTGCCTTGGAATCTCCACCACAACTGGGGAACTCGAATTCTCTACATGCACTAGCTATTTTGGGCTAATTGATCAGTTAACTGGATGATCACTGGGTTAGATTGAAGTTCCACTGCACAACTGAACTTCCACTAGTTCCTCCAATAGTTGGAACTAGTTTAACTAAAAATGACTTGAAATAACTGACCTTGGTTGCTAAAAATTAGAAATCACACATGCTTAACTGAACTCCAAGACCTCTAATTCAAATTCACTGAGTAAACTAGGTGACACAAGACATGTCACACAAGTTAACTGCATCAAAGTTGTCTGCCAATTTGTAAATTCAAATTTTCTCAATTTGACCAAGGAAAAATCAAATTGAGACTTTCTTGTTGTATTTTTATATATAATCTTACCACCCTTGTTTTTGAGCTAGATAATTTTTTCTTTATTTCCAGAAATATGATGAAAGCATCCACTATCTATGTACCAATGATCTTCTTCTTCAAATGCACATAAATCAATGTCACACCTTACTTGTTCTTCCTCCTTCTGCTTAATATGAGTAATGTTGGTGGATCCAACTTTCTTGTATGGTTTCTTGCTTTCGATGGAGTCTAATTCTTGTTTGAATGAATTTATTGTTTTTTTCCTACATTATTTTGCTACATGTCCAACCATGTTACATGTATAACGCCTTACGTGACCATAAAAGGAGCAAGAGAATCATAATATTTATGCTTCATATTTCTCCTATTGTAATCAATAGCTTTGTGACCAAACATATTTTTTTTTTTTAACAAGAACGGTTATGGATTGTATTAATGGGTCGGTCTAAATACCAATCTTCTGATTACAGTAGGAGTGGGCATGATCCAATTGGATTCGTCCTTCTGAGACACTATTAGATTTGCTTTCCACTTCCATCTCCTTTTGGGATCAGCAATTGCGCTTATTTCTACAATTTCCACTTCCATCTCCTTTTGGGATCAGCAATTGCGCTTATTTCTACAATTTGCCCCAATTTAAATATACAAACAAACAACTTTAGAATTAAGCAAAAAAACATATCTGCTGAAATGATTTAAGGAATTGGGACCCATGCTTCTTCCCCATCTCTTTTCATTGCCCCGGCCGATAGCTGTGCAGCTTTATTGGCTTCAAGATCTGCCTCCTTGTTGTTGGTTCTTAGCACGTGATAGTATTTCAGATTTTGGAACAGCTTTGCCATGCTTCTAATTCTTTGGATCAACCTTGCTAATTTTAAATCCCTTGGAGTAGAGTTAGCCACCATGAGTTTGATGATCACTTCGGAATCCCTAAGGATATTAGCCTCCTTGATTTCCAGCTTCAAGAGCTGCTTGAGTCCTTGGTAGAGGGCAAATGCCTCAGCTTAGATGCTGGAATTGATTCCTAGACCCCAGGCAAAGTGGAGGATCTCTGCACCGTCAATGCTTTTAATTACTCCCCATGCTCTAGCGTTGCCCGGATTACCTTTTGCTGCCCCGTTGAAGAAGAGGAAGTGCACCTTTTGCTTGAGGATCCAGTTTTGAAAATCCTCGCTACCTTTTCCCCTTATTTTCCATTCCTCAGGAGGAGCCATGCTTCTGATATTTTGATGAAAATGCAGGCTCAAGGAGGACCCCCAATCTCTGTCTAGCTGGGTGAGGTTAGAGTCATCTTTATGTTCTCCCAAACATTCTTTTAATTGAATCTTTACCTTGGCCGCCACCGTCTTGGCATTGTGTTGGATGTTCCTGAAGATTCTACTGTTGCGCTCTAGCCATAGCTGCTAGCAGCAAATTTTAAGCAGTGATGCCCAGGCCGCTTTGATCACTTTATTTTTGGGAGAGGGCCCGGGATAGCAGGTTTTCCAAGTGGCGAACAGATCTATTATGGCGGCAGGAAGCTCGAATCTGGGGTTCCAATAGTCCATCAGTTCTCTCCAGACCTGAATGGAGAACTTGCAATTGAGAATCAGATGCGTGGCGCATTCCTCAGAGTCTTGGCACAAGGAGCACCTGGACGGTCCGTAGAAGCCGCGCCTCTGGAGTTTATCTTCGGTTAATATTTTCCTGTGGCATAAAAGCCAACAAAAAAATCAATTTTTGGCAGCGTGGAGATGCCCTAGACTGTCTTCCACGGGGCCGGGTCTGGAGGCACATTTGGGATTGCAGTAAGGCACGCATATCCCTGGGAAACTGTATATCCGGCCGACTGATCGCCCCAGCCTCACCTATCTTTCCTGTTGATGCGCGTGGGTGCAATTCCGTTCAATAATTCGCAGAGGTGGATGACCTCTTGGTGGAGGTCTGAAGGCGGATCCGATAGACTCCAGCCCGCCCATTGCGTTCCATTCCATGCGGATATGTCCCACAGCTTAGTTTTCCCAACTGCCGTCAACCATTCTTTCAGCGATTTCACCTTTGGGCAATCTCCTATAGGCTCGCGATCCATGATACGATCATTCCATATGCTTATTTTTTTCCCATTTCCGGGAATCCAGTAGGCTTTGGATTGAATCAACGGGGCAGCTTTGGAGCAGAGGTTGACGAACGACGAGGCTCCTTGAGGTAAAGGTCCATCTAAACATCTCAATCTCGTGCCTTTGAGGTATTTTCTCCAGAGAGCTGTCTGTGCCCAGCCTGGTTTAGGCGCAATTAATCTCCAGAGGAGCTTGGCTCCCATTGCTATGTTCTGTTGAGGGAGATTCTTGAAATTGAGCCCACCCTCCATCTTAGGTTTGAGAACAGTCTCCCATTTAACAAGCGGGAATCTTCTCTCATTGTGTTTACCCCCTTTCCAAAAGAAGTTTCTGATGTATTGATCCATTTTCTGGAGTATACCAATGGGCGCTAGAAGCACAGAGAACTGGTATAACGGGAGGCTGCTAAGGACGGCTTTAATGAGAACTGTCTTGCCTGCCATATTTAGCCAATTTGCTCCCCATGCCTGGAGTTTGCTTTTAAATTTTTCTACCCGTGGCATCCAGTCCCTGCTATAGGCGCGCTTGAGGAAAATAGGCAGACTCAGATACTTGAATGATGTCCATTCTGAGGAAGCTGCAAATCCTAGGCATCTGGTGATGATATTGAGCAAAGAGGGTGGGGTGTTCCAGCAGTAAGTATGGCACTTACCCTTGTTGAGGCTGCTACCAGACTCCATACAGTACTCATCGAGCGTCTCTTTAAATCTTCTGGCTGAGTGGATCGAAGCTATCCCAAGAAGCAGAGTGTCATCTGCAAATAAGGCGTGATTTATGTTTTGGACCCCCCTCACTATGGATATCCCTAAAATCTCCTGCTCTTGCATTTTTTTGTTTAGATGGAAACTGAGAACAGAAGCTTGACTAACAAATATCAGAGGAGACATGGGACAGCCCTGTCTTAATCCTCTTGTAGCTTTGAACAAACCTGCAGATCTACCATTGACTAAAGGAGCGATCCAT
The DNA here is from genome assembly GCA_031772625.1 of Pinus tabuliformis. Classification (NCBI taxonomy): domain Eukaryota; kingdom Viridiplantae; phylum Streptophyta; class Pinopsida; order Pinales; family Pinaceae; genus Pinus; species Pinus tabuliformis. Next base: position 1,210,877,661 of record CM062817.1, on the reverse strand, counting down.
GGTTCCAAGATGCAAGCCTGGATCCAATTGATAAATCTCACCCCAAAACCAAATTTTTTCAACACATTCAAAAGAAAACTATGATTAACTCGGTCAAAGGCATTTGCTAGATCCAGTTTGATAGCCATACCTTGTTCTTTGCACTGTTGACTTGATAGAATTGCCTCTTGGACTAGTGTGAAGTTGTCCACCAAATGCCTTTCGTGGATGAAGCCTCCTTGGTTCTCTGGAATGATTTTAGGAAGTATATGCTTCAACCTGTTAGCAATAACTTTTGTGATCAGCTTGTAGCCAATGTTACCCAGGGATATGAGGCGAAACCTATTGAAGGAGTTGGCTCCCTTTTCCTTGGGAATGAGAGCAAGGAAAGAGGAGTTAGTACTTCCTCCTAGTTTCTGGCAAGCCTGCGATTTTTGAACCATTTTATATAAATCTTTCCCCACCTTTGTGACCAAACATATTACATGCAAAACAACATCCCTTAAAAAAAATTGAGTACCTGAGAGTTGATGATCTTCTTGTGAATCTACTTCTGTAATTGACTACAATGTGTCTAAAGTTATGACGAATAAAACATTCAATGTCATTACTCCAAGGAAATAATAGATTGTTGTTTCTATTATCGGGAGCAAATGATTTCTTTTGAAAAATCACTTTTCTTGGTTGTTGGTTTGGTTGACCTTTTGATTCTTTACCAAGTTTTTTAGAGTTTACATTGTTAACCTCGTGATTTCTTGCACAAGCTTGCAAAATGGATTCCCCTTTTATAGTTTCATGAAAGCCAAGAACATATTTAATGGAAGGAGATCTTTGACTATTAAGAAGATTGTACAATATATTTTATCTATCTTGAAATCATAGTTGCTTATCCTTTTCTGCTAATTTACCTTCTGGTATACTTACCTCAACCTCTTTTTCTCCTTTTGTCTTCTCCAATTGTGTTCTCATTTTGATGATATCCTTTTAAGCTCATTTTCTTGTTCATCAAATACTTTAAGTATCTCCTCATATCGTTTGTTTGACTTTTCAAGATCAAATTTGAGAGAGATGATCTCAGCTTCAAGTCCTTCACAATAACTCATTCTTTATTTAAGCTCCTTGATTGCTACAATTTCTTCAATTTTTGTCGCCTTCTGTAGTTGGGAGATTTTATTTTTGAGTTCATTTCTCAATGAAGCTACTTCATCCTCTAGTCTCTGACACTGACCTTCCTTTTCCTTATATTGCTTTCTAATTCCTTCTTCATTTTCTCTTCCTTCTTCCAGCCAAGTCTTTAACTCGATGATCTCTTCTTTGTAGGTACAATCCCTTTCATCAAAAAATTGTAGTAACTTTTGATGATCTCTATTCTCATTTGTTAGCCTTTTATCTCTGCTTCTATGGCCATTGTTTTTTAATATGATTTCTCTACATAATGATTATCTTCGCTTCTACCCATGAGAGCAATTTCAGTTGATTTATTATCATCATCACTACATGTGCTAGGAAATAGATTACAATTAGAAAAAAATCTAGTACCTAATGATTCTTGATCATTGTCTTCCTCATTCTTAACCAACAGAAAACGGGGTGTGCCTGAATACAGTTTGTCATTGATTTATGAATGGAGATATTGCTACGACCTCAGATACATCACTATCACTACTTTCCTGGCTTGGTGTCTTCCTTTGTGTTGCTTTCTTCTTTTGCTTCTTTCCCATTGTCCTTGATCCACTCTTAAGCAGTTACGCTTCTAATGGAGCGACATGGTCTTATACCAATTGTTAGGAAAAATACTAAGAAGGGGGCGAGGAGGGGGTGAATCAATATTTTTAATTCACTTAAATTTCAAATTTATAATTTTGTACGCTATTGATATTCAGAAAACTCATGTGTGTACGCGCCTTCAGTGAATTAAAACCATGTATATCCAGATTACTTATTTTTCATAATTTGCATCAAATGTTTAACTTTTCCATTACATTATTAATTCATTATCCATTCGGTATGTAATAAAGAGAAGATTAATCACAACACATAAGCAACACAACAACACATAAAAACACCGGGAGTTTAGGCGGAAACCTAATGTGGGAGAAAACCACCACTATTGTCGTCTTTATCTTCTTCTCTTATTATAATGAAAAACCATTACATCATTGTCTTGTACTAGTGCAAACTCTTGCTATCAGGTAGGCACCTACCTGCAAGAGGCTGCAACCTCCACTCATTCTCCATCACCCACTAGTAGGGAGCTACAACCCCCTAATGTTGTTTATTGGCTCCTACCGGGAGGGGGCTCCTACGCCCTCACTGAAGGCTACAACCCTCAACACCTTTTGAATACGTTTCACAAAATTTCATATTGAATCCACTTGACTCAAACCGTTACAACATGCAGGCCACCTTTCATCAAATTTTCATACTCGACCCAAACCCAACAATATGCTCAATACCAAGATACCAATCAACCAATCACTGATACTAATCAACCAATCACATTGTCATCAATATAGAACTAATATGCAGTTATTACAAACCTTAATCAAATTTACCTTAGAATATTTACGTGACAGTTCTGAAGCATACTCGCATGTATATGCGCTTCTTGTGCATAAAACCTGCAAAAATATCTCAAATCGTTGAATACTGAAACATCGTCAAACTGAATCAATTTATAAACCACTGAATCACTGAAATGTCAAGTCACAACAAAAACTAATCACATTTATATAAATAATGAATCACTGAATACCCAATCACAATTATGCAACATTATCATTAATCAATAAACCAAACCACAACCAAATCAATCCAATCCACATTGTCAAATACACACCATTCTGATCAAGACATCATTGACGAACAACAATAAATAACACAAACTTCATCAAATTTCATCACCAAGTAGCAATTACAAATCCTAGAATGTTATGCTCTTAACCTGCAAAAGATACTCAAATACAGAATATGCGAAGAAAGATACCCCGAACATAGAATAGTGAGAGACAATAGCAAATATTTTATTATTCAGAAAGCAATGTTCACTGGCCTCTTCGAGGGGGCAACCTCTAATAGAGCTGAGCTCAATACAGAAATAAGACACGATGCTCCTCGCAGGGAATCTCTATCCTTTATATATGACTCATACATGCAATACCATGGATCAATACCATGGGTTTTATTAATACCATCTATCTAATACCGTGGCCCATTTGCAACTAACTGTGGTCCCGTCATTAATTGCGGGTTAACCACTTACAATTATTAATATGGGCTTTATTGACTCTTTACTATGACTCGATCCCACTATATAAATAAGGGGGTTAGGGTGGGACCCTAAAATGCCCTCCCCCTTAAGAATAGCCTTATCCTCAAGGCTGAAGCTGCGGAAATTGCTGAAGAATAGTGGTTGGTTCCCAAGTTGCATCTTCCGGCGAGGTGTCTTTCCACTTGACGAGAACTTCCTGAATCATGCGGCCACGTAGATGCCTTTCTCGTGTGTCTAGGACCTGTTCAGGTTGGAGCCAGATTGACCCTTCCTCGTCCAATTCAGGTAGACTGGTTTGAATTCTGCAATTGTTCCCAATCACTTTCTTGAGGCATGAGACATGGAAAACTGGATGGATTTTTGCAGTAGGCGACAAAGCCAGCTTGTAGGCGACTTCTCCAATGCGCTGAAGTACTTGATATGGTCCGTAGAATTTTGGAGATAGTTTCTGACAACCCTTGTCTTTGAGTGATGTTTGCTTATATGGTTGCAGCCTCAAAAAGACCTGATCCCCTTCTTGAAATTGGCGCTCTGAGCGATGCTGGTCTACCTGTTGCTTCATGCGGTTTTGAGCTTGATGAAGATTCTCTCTAAGATGGGCGAGCATGGTTGCGCGGTTTTGTAGGAGTTGATCCACTACTTGTACCTTTGAGCCCCCTTTGATATAAGAAGTAGGGGAAGGAGGGAGTTGACCATATACTGCTTCATAGGGAGTCATTTTGGTGGTGGCATGATAGTTGGTGTTATACCACCATTCATCCAGAGGTAACCATTGTACCCAAAGATGTTGCTTTTCTGAAGTGAAACACCTAAGGTAGGTTTCCAGACGTTTGTTGACAGCTTCCGTTTGACCATCCGTTTGTGGATGATAAGAAGTAATGAGTTTTAGCTGGGTGCCTTGTAGCCTGAAGAGTTCCTGCCAAAAATTATTGGTGAAGATCAGGTCGTGATCGGACACAATAGAATTGGGCATGCCATGCAATTTGAAGATTTGATCCATGAAAGATTGAGCGACCAAAGTCGGTGTAAACGGGTGGGGTAGGGCGCAGAAATGAGCATACTTCGAAAGTCTGCCCACAATCACCATGATGACTGACTTGTTTCCTACCCTTGGAAGACTTGTAATGAAATCCATAAAAACCTCCGTCCATATTGCTGCCGGGATGGACAATGGTTGTAAGGTGCCTGGTGCTTTGACAGTCTCCCCTTTGTGGCGTTGACAGACATCGCATTCTGCTACAAAAGTGAGGATGCCCTGTTTCATGCCTGTCCAAAAAATGATCTTCTGGTGCGAGCATACATCTTCTGAAAGCCTAAATGTCCTGCAATGGGGGATGAGTGCAATTCTGCCAAAATGCGACTTTTGAGGGTGGATGTTGGTGATATTACGACTCTGTCCCTATAGCGAAGAATCTCATCCTGCCACGAGTAGACCTTGGTGGAATTTGGATCCGCCTGCATTTGAGAAATGAGTTGGGAGAGCCTTGGATGTGAAAACCATTCCCTGCGAGCTTCTTCAATCCATTATGGAATGGGAAGGGAAATTGCTAGCAGGGTACTTCCCTCCTCAAATTGGCGAGATAATGCATCTGCTACACTATTTTCTTGCCCTTTCTTGTAAATTATCTCATAATCATATCCCAGCATTTTGGCAAGCCATTTATTTTGTTGTGGGGAGGATAGGCGTTGCTCCAAAAAATATTTAAGACTGTGATGGTCTGTGCGGATTTGGAAACGTCGCCCCAATAAGTAAGGTCGCCACTGCATGTAAAATGGCTGTCATTTCCTTCTCATAGGTAGATTGGCCCAGATTCTTCCCACTTAGTTGTTGGCTTGTGAAGGCCAAAGGTCGCCCTTCCTGCATTAAGACCGCCCCAATACCCGTACCCGAAGCATCACATTCAATGACAAAAGATTTGGTGAAGTCAGGTAGTGCTAAGACTGGAGTGGAACACATGGCATTTTTGAGAGCTGTAAATTCCTGTTGTGCGTCCTCATTCCAGAAGAATGAATTTTTCTTCAGGATTTGAGTGAGGGGCTTCACTATGAGACCATAATTGTAGACAAATTTACGATAATAGCCCGTGAGACCCAAAAATCCTCTCAATCTCTTCAAGGTCTTAGGTTGAGGCTAATCCTGCATTGCCTGGATCTTTTTGGGGTCCACCTTGACACCTTCACGCCCCACAATGTGGCCCAAATACTCAACTTCTTCCATGCCAAACGAACACTTGGACATCTTGACAAATAATTTATGCTTGCGGAGCAGTTGCAAGAGTAGATCTACATGCTGAAGATGTGCGGCCCAAGTGCAACTATAGATGAGGATGTCATCGAAGAAGACAAGGACAAATTTCCTGAGATATGGTTTGAGAAGGTGGTTCATAAGGCTCTGAAAAGTAGAGGGGGCATTACAAAGACCGAATGGCATGACCAGGAACTCATAATGGCCTTCATGAGTTCTGAAAGCAGTCTTTGGAATGTCGACTTCCTTCATGCGAATTTGGTGGTAGCCCGAGCGAAGATCTAGCTTAGTGAAGAATTGAGCCCCATTGAGTTCATCCAGCAAATCATCAACCACCGGGATGGGAAATTTATATTTGACTGTTAACTTATTGAGGGCCCTGAAGTCTAGACACATCCGCCACTCCCCATCTTTCTTGAGCACCATGACCACCGGTGATGAATAAGGACTAATGCTGGGACAAATGACACCTGCTTCCAAAAGTTCCTTGATTATTTTTTCTATTTCATTCTTTTGAGTGAACGGATATCTATATGGGCACACATTTGGGGGTTGGGTCCCTGGAACCAAGATGATGCTATGATCATGTTCCCCTCTCGAGGGTGGAAGCTCATGAGGCTTGTTAAAGACCGGCAGATGGTTATTTAAAATCTGTTGCATCTCAGGATGAATCGGCAGAGACTTGGTTTCGACTACCTGGATGGCATTAAATTGAGCTATAACTCCATGATGGCCCTTTTTTAGCAATTTTTCCATCCTATGCAAGTTGATGATAGAGGGAGCTCCCACCTGGAGTCCACGGAGGGTATGTGTGGAGTTGTTCTGCTTAAAACTCATATATAACTCCTGGAAATCCATTGTGATTGGCCCAAGAGTGTGAATCCATTCAGCACCGAGGACAATGTCGCACCCTCCCATGTGTATGGAAAACATGTGGGTCTTCAATTGATAATCCCCCATTTGAAGTTTGACATTTTCACAGTGGCCTTCACATTTCATTGTGCCCCCATCTGCAATTTGGACTTGGAAGTTAGAAACTGCTCGTACGAAACAATGCAATGCTTCCGCGACTTTTTGATGGATGAAATTATGTGTACTTCCACTATCAATCAAGACTACTACTGGGCGATGTTTAATAAAACCTCCGATTTTGAGAGTTTGAGGTGAAGAAATCCCTGCCAAAGCATGCAGCGAAATAACTGGTTCTTCAGGGACATTGTCCTTTTGGTTGTCCTCTTCTACCGCCTCATGTTCCTCCAGTGGTGGATCTTCCTCCGATGACTTGTAATCAGTGGCATCAATTTGAAAAAAATTGGGCTCCTTGCATTTATGACCTAGGGAGTATTTTTCATCACAGTAGTAACATAATCCTTGCTTTCTTCTTTCGGCCATTTCTGCAGGTGACACCTTTTGAACCTTAAGTGTTTGAGTCGTGTGCTGTAAGCCTGTGGGGGGCGACCCTTAGCGGTGAAATTTGGGTGACTGTACTGGGCTGCTAACGCATGTTCCACGTTACGAGCTACCTTACAAGCCTCCATCCATGTGGGAGGGTGGTGCAGTAAGACGTGGGCTTTTATGGCTTCTTTAAGACCGTTGATAAAACATTCCGTGTATAACACATCTGAGAGACCCCTAGTGCGGAAGGCTAAGGCTTCAAAGGCTGTAATATATTCATCCACTGCGCCAGTCTGTCGGAGCTTAGTAAGACGACCCAAAAAAGAAGATTCCTGGTCAAAGCGTTCTATAAGAGCTTTTTTTAAGGAGTTCCAAGTCCTAAAAGGTCCATTGCAACGTTGATGCCATTCCCACCATTGCCACCTTTCATTGTCCAAGTACATGCTCCCCACCATAAGCTCAGTCTCATTATCTAAGATGTTATTCAGATTGAAATACTGCTCCATTTGTGCTATCCATGCTGTCGGGTGAGAACCATCAAATTTATGCATTTCCAACTTGGGAGGTCGCGGACGGGATTGTTGGTGGGGGCCCCCGACGTGAAGAGAGTGGCTAGACTCACCCTTACTGTGTCCATTGCCAATATACGCCTCCTCATGGGCTTCCTCCTTGCCCGTCGGGATTATGCTCGGGATCATGCTATTTAGTCGGTCAAGCTGAATTTGGAGGGATTGCAAGGATTCTTCAAGTTTGTCCATCCTTTCATTGGCCATAGCTTGAGCTCTAGTTTCTACCATGCACCGACCTGATGTTCTTGAAAATTGGGACTGCCCAAAAAAAAAATTCACTAAGAATTGAATGGTACCACCGTGCTCAGCTCGTCGTCCTGATTCTAATGGGCTAGATCACCAACAAGCGCCCCGGGAGATAAACTCCTAACGGAGTTTTACTCCTTCCTTAGGAATACTGCAATAGTCGAATCCTCAAAATGTCAATGCTACCAAAAGTCCTGCAAAAATCATGCCCCGGTATAGGAACCCCACACAGCTACTTAGATCAGGTGGATCTGAGAGATCTGAATGGCAGATCGGATAGCTTTGAGCGGTGGAACAGATTGCTGCTGCGGATCTGATGGATCTAATAGATCGGAATGGCTGGTCTGCTAACTCGGAACTACGGGACTGATGTCTGCTGCTGCTGCACCCCTTTGCGCGCTGATCTGGCAGAGATGATGTGTGATCCCCAGATAGAAAAGGGAACTATGGTCTCGAGGAGTGTCAGGTGCTACAGATCGCAATATACATAAGGGTCTGACAGTAGTACTCGGCCCAATGTTTCAGGGCTCTAACTAAGGAGGATCAACCATACCCTTAGCCGTACAACCCGACTACCTTATCGTATGGGCGAGTAATCTCTCTGAGTGTTGTTCTCGGTGTACTATAGCAGCAAGACGGCCGACGGTTTATCTATGGCGAGGTTGCAGAGGAGCTAAGGGGCTTCCGATATACCCAGAAGGTACTTGGAAGACAGTCCATACACGGTTCTGTCTAATGCGCTACTATTCGAAGGGGTACCCACAGGGGTTACAAGGGAGTCCAACAAGCGTGACCACCTCTTGTATTTCCTGCGTGCATGCCTCCCCAAATCCGCAGGTTTATGCACTTAACGACAGATCCCGTGGTTTAAAGACGCCGGAACACGTCTCTAGCCAAAAAAAAAATTGCTAAGAAATGGAGATCCCACTGGCCCTGGAAAGTGCTCTGATACCACTTGTTATGCTCTTAACCTACAAAAGATACCCAAATACAGAATATGCGAAGAAAGATACCCCGAACATAGAATAGTGAGAGACAACAACAAATATTTTATTATTCAGAAAGCAATGTTCATTGGCCTCTTCGAGGGGGCAACCTCCAATAGAGCTGAGCTCAATACAGAAATAAGACATGATGCTCCTCGCAGGGAGTCTCTATCCTTTATATATGACTCATACATGCAATACCATGGATCAATACCATGGGTTTTATTAATACCATCTATCTAATACCATGGCCCATTTGCAACTAACTGTGGTCCCGTCATTAATTGCGGGTTAACCACTTACAATTATTAATATGGGCTTTATTGACTCTTTACTATGACTCGATCCCACTACATAAATAAGGGGGTTAGGGTGGGACCCTAACATAGAACACATACATGACTTCCATTAAACAAATCTGCATATATGCATGCTTCCCATGCATAAAACCCGGGTACAAATTTCAATATACTGAATAAACACATCAAAGATTAGTCATCAGAATGTATACACGACTAATATGAACAATATTAACGTATGTATGCGACATTCCAGAAACAAACCTACGTACAAATCTTAAACTACTGAATCAAATCATTGTTGCAAACACAACCCATGTCAAATATAGATCTTACACACATATTGTCAAAAGTTACAGATCTAAACAAATATATATTCATATCACAATTCCACTATAATCACATATCCTACATTGTCAGCCACTTAAACAAGTAAATAAATCAAGCATATATTCAATAGATCTTTCATATCTAAGCCTTCTCCTTGCTCCTGGTGCACACCTATTCGAGATCAGATTGCACATGAATAATCTTTCAAATGCACACCTAACTCCTTGATCTCCATATATAGTTTTTTCCTTTGTCAATACCATAGGTAAATCCTTTGGTAATTTTGATGGTATTCACTTGACGGGTTAAAATAGACATTATCGTTAGAATACTATAGGTAATTACCATGGTAATGGCTCATGGTATCCATTTTTTCATGGTTTATATTCAGTTCACAATTCCACCATAATCACATATCCTACATTGTTAGCCACTTAAACAAGTAAATCAATCATGCATATATTCAATAGATCTTTCAGATCTAAGCCTCCTCCTTGCTCCTAATGCACACCTATTCTAGATCAAATCACACATTAATAATCTTTCAAATGCACGCCTAACTCCTTGATCTCCATCTCCATCTCCTTATATAGATTTTTCCTTTGTCAATACCACATGTAAATCCTTTGGTAATTTTGGTGGTATTCACTTGATAATGTAAAATAAACATTATCGTTAGAATATTATGGGAAATTACCATGGTAATGGCTCCTGATATCCATTTTTTCATGGTTTAGATTATGTACACGACTTTTATTCACAGAGCCTGCGTATATATGCGACTCTTATTTACAGGGGTCGTGTATACTTTTCAAACTTCACAATTTCCATGCATTTTGTAACTAAACTGCCAATTCTCTTCCATATCCTCTATAACATTTGTACAATCAATCATGTCATTTGTAACAATTCTATAATTGACATCAAGGACATATTTGTCAAGAAGGTTTCCATCAAGGACAACACATTAGCCATAATGCCAACAATATCTCCCTTTGGACTTGATGGCAACCACTTTGGTGTTTGGAAACCACCTACAAACACCAAGTATTCTCTCCCCCTTTGACATCAAGGACAAAGGGTTGAATGAAGCTCTTCCCTTTGTAGAGATCAATAATGTAAATCTAATATGCTAATATAAATCGTGAAATTTTCATATTGACCATGCTCCCCCTGAGCATACGCTGGTGCTTCTAAAGATATGCAATAAGACTTTATGACTCAAATACATGTCTATTCATGACATCTCCTACAATCAATGACTTTATGATCAATCACCCAACATAATGGGGTTACATATATGACATGACTTGATCTCAATAGCCCATACATGACTAAATTTTAGAATGATTACAACATGGGTCTTTTTATGACCAATACATCAAAATAGACCAAGAATGATGCATTACTTCTACAAATGCATACAAGTGTGATCTTCCTTAATGCAATCCTAATAAAATGATATGGAATTCATGAGAAACAATCTATGCTTTGTGCAACATCTCATAAACACGGATAATCGTCAATAACCACCATGCACCATATAGGCATCTGCAACATAATCATATGAAAACAACATATATATATGTATATATATATATATAGATATAGATATATATATATATATATATATATATATAGATATAGATATATATATATATATATAACATAATGCAATATGGTTCTTGGATACCCCATATTGCATTATGTTATATCATAATGCCAACAATGAACTATTAGAAGCATAGAACTCCCCTAAACCTATGACAGCTCTTCATCATCAATTTTGATCACATTATATTCTTCTCAATAGCAAAGCGACATATCAACACAAGATTTTGCAACAATTCATCACTCATCATGAACCAATACTCTTTCACACATTCTTAAACTTGCACAAAGGCACTATCAGTAGACTACAACCGATCAATGTTAGACCAAAAATGCCAATAATTCTATGATGAAAGCATATGAGAGGCTCCCCCTCAATTTGTGCCAATCCTTTATCATCATAGAAAACCATACGCGACTATCTAAATAAAAAATCATGCACATACACCACTGTCCTTCATAAGAAACACATATAGAATATGAAATGTTGATTTTGCCTTGTAACAACTTTCCTTGAACATGTCATGTATGTTCCTGGTCAGAGTCGCTTCATTAGATGCATCATTAGTAATATAAACATCCCCAAGAGAAAATATAACAACACAAGGAATCATCATCAGGATACACATTCATAGCTCCCCTTGAGATCATATACCACTGATCTTGTGGACTTGATAGGCATCATTTGTTTTCCATGAGGCTATGTACCTCACATTTACTTATGCAGTCCCTATTACAATCATGCATTAAGTACAATAGGTTGTAGTAGGGGCTATCTTCCTTTACTCTGATTATGAAGAAGAGGAGTTGGACTTCTTACTTTTGCTTGGATTCTTCTTTAGTACATATAAATTATTTGAATTTTTGAATCATTTTGCTATAGTTTTTCCATTGTCTTCTTCTATTATTTTGCATCTAGTTGATGTGAATATGATTACAAGTCCTTTAACGACTATTTGAATTACACTTAGAATGTTGTCCTTTAGCCCATCAACCAATAGTACATTATTTGCTTCATTATTCATAATATCAACATTAGCATTGCCCTTACCTAGTACCTTTGTAGATGTACCGTTTCGAAGAATAATATTACCACTCTTGTTTTTTAGATAAATGCTTTTTCTTTATTTCCAAACATGTGATGAGAGCATCCACTATCTATGTACCATTGATCTTCTTTTGCAAATGCACATAAAGCAATGCCACGCCTTACTTGCTCTTCTTCCTTCTGCTTAATATGAGTAATGCTGGTGGATCCAACTTTTCTTGTCTAGTTGCTTACTTTGGATGGAGTCTACTTCTTGTCTAAATGAATTCATTGTTTTGTTCCCTCATTCTTTTGCTACATGTCCAAACTTGTTACATGTATAACACCTTACATGAACAAAAAAGGGAGCAAGAGAATCATAATATCTATACTTCATATTTCTCCTATTGTAATCAATATCTTTGTGACCAAACATATTGCATGCAAAACATTATTCCTTAAAGAAACTTGAGTACCTGAGAGTTGGTGATCTTCCTATGAATATGCTTCTGTAATTGGTTGCAATGTGTCTGAAGTTATGACAGATAAAACATTCAATGTCATTATTCAAAGGAAATAATAGATTGTTATTTTTATTATTGGGAGCAAATGATTTCCTTTGAAATTCATTTTTCTTGGTTGTTGGTTTGGTTGACCTTTTGATTCTTTACAAAAAAATTAGTGTTTTCTTTGTTAACCTCATGATTTCTTATACAAGCTTGTGAATTGGATTCTCCTTTATAGTTTCATGAAAGCCAAGACCAGATTTAATGGAGGGAGATCTTTGATTGTTAAGAAGATTGTTCGATATCCTTGAGCTATCTTGAAATCTTGGTTTGCTTATCCTTTTCCAACTAATTTACCTTCTAGTATACTTACCTCAACCTCTTTTTCTCCTTTTGTCTTTTCCAATTGAGCTCTCATCTTGATGATCTCATTTTTAAGTTCATTTTCTTATTCCTCAAATACTTGAAGTATCTCCCCATATCATTTGTTTGAATTTTCAAGATCATGTTTGAGAGAGATGATCTCAACTTCAAGTCCTTCATAGTAACTGTTTCTTTATTTAAGCTCCATGATTGCTACATATTCTTCAATTTTTGTTGCCTTCTATAGCTGAGAGATTTTCTTTTCGAGTTCATTTCTCAATGAAGCTACTTCATCCTCCAGTCTCTAACATTGATCGACATTTTCCTTACACTCCTTTCTCATTCCTTTTTCAATTTTGCTTCCTCCTTCAAGCTAAGTCTTTAACTTGCTGATCTATTCTTTATAGGTACAATCCCTTTCATCAAAAAGTTGTAGTAACTTTTGATGATATATATTCTCATCTGTGGGCCTTTTAATATCTTCTTCTGGGGCCATTATTTTTTAATATGATTTCTTTGCATAATGATTATCTTCACTTATACCCATGAGAGAAATTGTAGTTGATTTACTATCATCATCACTGCATGTACAAGGACATGGATGGCATCTTGTTTCCTTCTTTGTTCCAGGGCCTCTAAAACTCGCCCCTCCTGGGACTCGAGCTCCTTTTTCCGACCGTCAAGAATGATTTTTTGCTAGATTTCTTTCATTTCTCCCTCCAATGCCCTTTTATCCTTATGTATGTTGCCAAAGTCAGATATGTTCCAGTCTTTAATTCACTTCTTTGGCTCTTTTAGCTTGAGCTAGAAGGTTTCCACAAGGTTGCACCCAGAAACAAAGATCTCCCTCCACCATCCTTCAAGTTTTTGGATGAAGTCGAGTCTTTCAAGCCAAAAGGATTCAAAGAGGAAGGCCCGATTCCTTAGAGCCATTCTTAGATCGATTTCCAACGGAATGGGCCCATGATCGAAACCAAGGTAGGGGAGGATATAGGCTTGAAGATACATATCTAGTTGGAGAAGGTTATCAGATAGAAGGAAACAATCAAGCTTTTAGGCTATTTGATGCTTACCTCCCCAACGGTTGTTCCAAGTGAAGATACCGTTGTTGAACTCGATATCCACCATGTCGAGGGGGTCGATCCTTCTGACTCCTCCTTTCTTTTCGCTCAAATCCTTGATCATGTTGAAATCCCTAGCGTGTATCCAATTATCGATAGCCAGAATTCCTATGTCAGATTCAACAGACTGGAAAGGAAGTTGACCTTCTCTCCGGGGGTTACTGGGTCATAGACCCCCATTAGCCAAACTTGGGTTGTGGATCTAATGCATTCAAATTGGTAGGAGAGGTTATGAGGGAAGGCGATCCAGGACATGAACTGTATAGATCTGGTGTCCCATAGAAAGCGTATCCTGTTGGTCGCACCCTTTGCATCAAGCACCATGCAATCTACCCTTGGAAAGCAACGACGCCCAATTTCTTCTAGCTTCTCTTGCGACACTTTTGGTAGTCAAATTCAACATACTGGAAAGGAAGTTGGCCTTCTCTCCGGGGTTTGCTGGGCTATAGACTCCCGTTAGCCAAACTTGGGTAGTGGATTCAATGCATTCAAATTGGTTGGAGAGGTTATGAGGGAAGGCAATCCAGGACTTGAACTGTATAGATCTGGTGTCCCATAGAAAGCCTATCCTGCCGTCCGTACCCTTTGCATCAAGTGCCATGCAATCTGCCCTTGGCCAGCAACAACGCATAATTTCTTCGAGCTTTTCTTGCTACACTTTTGTTTCCTAGAGAATTATGATATCTGGTTTCTCTTGATGTATCCTATCTTTAAGGTGCCTCAATTTACCTTTTGAATTGAGGCCCTGAATGTTCCATGAGATAACTTTCATTGAGAATGAGGAAGAGATCTTTGGTAGTACTCCGTGAGGACATTTATTTGACCTAATTTAACTAGGATCGCTTCAGATTCCTTGATAACCTCCCTTGTGGGTTTTCTACCTTTTCTCCTTTTTTTCTAGGCCGGAACTAGACTTCGCCCATTGAGTGGAGGTGTCCTCCTTGCAGATAACTAGAGCAGAGTGTGGGGAAAGGTCTGGGGGTGTCTACCGCTACTCCCATTCTTTGAAGATTTGGTGGAATTGTTCAAGATGTTCTTGAGGAATGTCCACAGAGCCATCTTTAGCCCAGTTCCTTAAGAAGGGCACCATGATTTGCTCATATGAGTTGAGTTAATGCATCTTAATATCCATTTCCAGGGCTTGTTGGACTTGAGCGAGAACCCTTTTGATCTCTTTGCTATTAGTCTGAGCCTCTAGGGATTTTCGATTACTTACTTGTTTGTTCTTAGGTTTTTTAGGGCTGACTTCGACTTCCATCGCCTACTGCTACTAAGAAACCTTGGGTGGGGGTGTTGGGTCTTCTTTTTCCGCAAGCGCTTCCAAGAGGGTGAAGCGGTTCTCAAATTACTGGTGAGAGGCCGTATGCGGAGGAGGTGGAGGCGGGGGACGTGAGCGGGAGGATCTATGTTGTTAGATGCACGTCGTCCTGTGATTTCCTGGAAGCCATCCGAAGAGGAGGGCGCTGTGGGAGCCAGATTTTCCTTGGGCCACTGAGGATAGTCCTAGAAAAGATGCCCGTAGTTGTGGCAAATGCGACATTTTAATGGGAGATGTTTATAGTCCAAAGGCCAAGACCGACCATCGTCTTGATATTCAATTTCCACTAGTTCTGATAGTGATTGGGAGATGTTCATGTATACACAAATCTGGGTGTAGGAAGCGAATCAACGATGTCTGGTGATTTCTGAGATTGGCACAAAATTGCCAATGGAGTTGTCGATTGATTCTAGAATGTCCTCTCCCCCTAAATCTTATGGTAGGGAATAAAGCATGACCCAGATTGGAGCCGCCAAGAATTGTTCCTTTTTCAGATTGTAACAAGGCTTCCAATGCCTCATAAAAAGCCCAATGTTATTCATGAAATAAGGGCCATTGTCCAGAGCTCTTCTCCTATCCTGTAGATCTTCAAAAATCACAGTGAAGAAGCCTTTAGCTCTTCGTCGAAGCTCAATCAGGGTTTTTGGTTACCATTTTAGCTGGATCTAATGAAGAATGTCTGTTTCTCTGGGCCAAATGCCCATAAATTTGCAGATGATTGCATGATCTTGCTTGAATTGCCAGGATTGTTGGTGAGCCCCAGTATTGCAGTAATAATGCTGCAACTCCTGAGACTCCCTTCTTTAATTTTATCAACCCGGTAGTTCGTAACAAACTTGGAAGCGACGGTGTTGTATGCACAAGTACTAGCTCTTGCCGTAGCTGTCACTTGGTCAGCTGGCACAAGTCCGCTAGGAGTTTAAGCCAACTTCTATGAGCTCTTAGAAGAAGCTTTTTAATTGATGGATGAAAGCTAACTCGAAGGAAGCTAATCTATTTGCGAAAAGAGATTGAAAAACTGAAGGAAAACACAAACCCTAGCAAACCCTAATTCTACCAGCTAGTCCTACTGATGCAAAGGAGAGAATGCAAACTACTGAAAGAGATGCCATTACTTCTATGAAGGTAAAATACATGTGTCTAGACTACCTCTATCTGAAGAAAACATCTGTATTTTTGATTAAGTCGTCAGTTTCATCATGCATATGCTTTCACTGTTCTTTGACTGTGCAGGGGTGGATCAAGGAGGAGAAATGCTTGGAAGAGGTCGGGAAGGTTCAGAGAGGGTCTAAGGAGTCCCTAACACCCTTCCAGAGAGTTTCACAAAGTTTGGCTATCAAGAAACCTCATTTGTGAGCTTCTACAGGAAGTCTGTAGGGGTTCTACAGGATGTTCAGGAATTTCTACAAGATGTTCAGAAATTTCTACAGGATGTTTAAAAATTGGATTTTGGAGGATGGGTGAGTGAGGGAAGATGCATGAAGGGATATGGAGGTAGGATAGGGGTCTGAAGTGGCCAAGGGACTGGTGGATGGAGTGGTGAGAAGGTGTAGATGGCTAAATTGGCTCAAAGAAGGCTGAAACAATGATTGCATAAAAAGGTAGGGTTACGTGGGCAAGAGGACAGATGTGAGACGAGGAACCTAGCTAGGAGATGGAGCAGATGGCTCTGATGAAGCTTAGGTGGATGAAAGAGTGGTAGAGATGCCCTGCACCGTATACATTCAATTGAATCAACAAAGTCTTGCAAGTAATCAAAGTCCTAGCTAATCTAATGTAACTAACAATAAAGTGAATGAACAACAGCTTTATTTGGAAGAGAACCATGTATATCAACTACGCAATGAAACATTTCAGAGATCTGAACACATAACCAACTTCTGCAAATGAAAACAGTACACTAAGGATTGCATGGTCAAGCAAACTAGTGTTTTTGTTGGGGCAGCATTGTTTCTTCAATTCCAGCCCCTGATCCAATAAGGATGAGGCGAAACAGAGAGTGTTGTTGACCCTTTTCTTGGAGCTTTTTCCTGTTATTATCCTACCAAATAAATCTGAACATCAAAAGCTACTTTAGCCATCAAAAGCAATCTAAATAACAAAGCAAGATTTAAATCTAAATAACAGATTTTATTCTAAGAATGCAGCAAAGACACATGAAAGTAAACAAAGGAGGTACTGGGCACTTGAGATGGGCCCAACCCCAAGAGCTACAGTCTCCTAAGAGAGATTTAGAGCTGGTGCAAAGTTGGATTCATCTTTATTGAGCAAGAAAAGAAGAGTTACATCAAAACTATCCATAAGGGAAAGCTTGAAAATGTGCTCAAATGCAAAGCTAATCTACTGACTAAAATCGAACTACAAACTAGCTAACTTCTGCCTACAAAGTGACTAACTACTGGCTAACAAAAATGACTAACTGAAATGAGGCCCTAAGCCCTCTTATTTATACAAATTGAGGACCCAACAGTCCTCCTAAACTTTAGGGACTCGGCTGCCCAAAACTTGCAGTTAACAGCAGTCCTACTTGACTTGCTTGGCTGCCCTTGTGATAATCGATTTGGTGGCCCTTGAACTCCGAGCTGATGGTGGAGAATTCGAGGTAAGGGCCCATAAATGAAGGGGACACCTTCCTACAAATCCTCTCCCTTGTTCTCCCACGAATTTGGCTGCCAAGTGCTCATTAAAACCTTTGATTTTGTCTCCAAATTGACCAAAAAGACTACACAAAGCACACATTAGACTTGTTGGCATAATGACTAACCCAATTCACTCTATTAGCATAAATATAATAAAAAACATGCAATAAACTAATGAGAATGGTGGATTAAGTCAAATTAGGAGGTTGAATGAGCCCATATAATTATCCATTTTTAGGCTCATCATCACCCCCTACTGAAAGTGTTGCTCATCTTTTGAGCAACCAATCTATCTCCTCATCTTTGATGGCCTTGGTGGCCTCCCTGTCATGCCAAGCTTCTGAAGTGATGTCCTCTTCTCAGTCATGAAACCATGTTTTTCTCTCTGCTTCTTCCCACTGCCTGCTCCTTTTCCTAGAGAATTCTCAGCTTTGGTATGATTGTGCAAGTATATTCAATCAGATGGTGGCAATGGTGGTGAAAGGAGATGAAACCAATGGAGGATGGAAGAAAAGAGTGGTTGCATGCCTCCTCAACAGACTTCAAGCTTCAAATCCCTCTCCATAATCGATTCTGGCCTACCCAAAGGCTCTACAGGATGTTTCTGGTAGAAATACAGAACTTCCTATAGAAAGTCCTGTAGCTTCCTATAGAAGGTTGAACCATGACTAGATTGTGTCCGAACCCTGAAAAAATGAGTGTTCATGGAGGGGATGGATGTGAGGATGCCTGGGAACTTGGTAGGGACCCTTCTGCTTGTGTTGGGAGGCCCCCTTTCTGCATTGTGTTCCTGCAACCTGCAACAACTTCCAGGGATTAAACTTGTTTTTTTCCTCTCTGTTTCTTCCTTCTTTTTCTTTCTTGCTTTTCCTGTGGCTTTTCCTGTGATGGTTTGCCCTAGGTTTTCTTTCCCTTAGCTTCCTTACCCTTAGTTTTCTTCTCTGCCTCAATATCTTGCTTCCTCACGCTCTGTTTTGGCTTGTGCACTGATCAGAATGGGAATTCTGTATATGGTTTCCTCCCCAGAACGTGGAGGATAATATCCCTCAAGTGTTTGTTCTTTGCAAACCATTCAACCAGTCCTGTCATGTTTTTCACTCTATCGAGTCTTGCCATAGAAAAGATAATGGGCTTTTTATGGTCATTCAAAATACACATGTGTTTAGCTGTCTGTTCAGGATTGAACAAGAGTTCCTCAATTGAACCATGTAAAGCAGTAATGCTGCTTCTCTGTATAAGGGAAATAAATTTTCATGTCTGCTCCAGGAGAAACAATGTTGAATTTGGGATCAAAAACATCAATTCCATGAACCACACGATAAAGACCAGGAAGGGTGAAAGCAGTGTGGCTCTCATACTATCCAACAGTATCCTTGCTTCCAGCGATCTCTTGATATGTGCTAGTGATAATAATATCTGCATGATTCATTGCAATTAGATCTGCAGTAAACTGGCAAGAGAAATGGTATTTTCCTTCATATTTTTTCCAGTATATGTTTGAATCTGAGTATTTGGTCTTCAAAGCATGGGCTATGTTGCATTGAGTGATTCCTTGTCTATGTGAAATCAAAGATGCAACTAAATTTCCATCACTGTAATTGCCAATGATCAGGTCAGGTTGACCTTTTAGCTTTGTCGTTACTTCATTTAATACATCCTCTGAAAATCTCTCCAAGTAAGGCCACGCATCAAATCGAGAAACCCATTTCTGCAGAACTCCTTTTTCTGTTCTAAAGGGTACCCAGAGTATCCTTGAATTTTGTGTTCCACCAATTCTTTCAATTCATTGATTGCATGGAAGAGTGTTTTTTCCAAGCCCACCTCTCTCAGAACTCCAAACTCGATGAAGAGAAGTCTGGGCTTCTCTGCTCCAGAATGTTGTGCCATACTTCCTGTAGAAGACCCCCCCGTTTCCTGTAGAATGTTATTCTACCTTTGAGCGAGCCTGATATGCGGGATAATTTCAAAAACAGGTAGAAACCAGTGGAGGACGACTAGTTCATCATTTTGTGGAAGCGGAGGATGCATACTTCAGTCAAGTGCAAATGGACAGCAGGTGGTGTGAGTTTCAGCCGAGCATTTTACATTGCGGCGTGATTCTTGGTGAAGGAGTGAAGTGGCCAGGTGTACGTGGCCACATGCAGACTGCAGTTCTATTTATTAACTGTATGTTTTCTTCTTGATCAGTTGCACTGGAGTTCAAACGGCTAACACTCCCTGTTTTTTTTTTTTTTTTTTTTTTTTTTTTTTTTTTACGTGAGTTGTCTAACACGTACGCTGCATGATTCCTGGCTGATTGCTAGAGAATTGGACAAGGAACTATCGGCTTAATCCCACCACTTCATTCGTTATGCACTTTCGAATCATATTGATGCAAATAGAGGAGTTGGTTTAGACACATACCTGCAAGTCGAATGGTTGTTGTGAGGTGTTGTGGCCTTTCATTTGCTGCATGCACTGGTTTCTGTGGTTGCATGCCTGGATCCTTTATGTTATAAGCTTTTTGCTGTCTGATGTGTGGTTATTTTTCTTGTGCAGGTATCCTCTGGCCGGATCTAGGCTGCAGGAGTTCGTTTCCACGTTCAGATCTGCACCCTCAAGCTGCTGCTGCTGAATTTTCACAGGACCAAAACTTGTTTTCGCCATTGCTCCCGAACGATAGATCGGATCGATCTGAAACTTGCTGAGCATGTTCCTATCATCATGATGCACCTCCCATAGCAAAATTGCGATCAATGGATGCACAGATTTCGAGAAAAACGGAAAATGGCTGAAGGTTACAGAGATCAATTTCTCTGTGCATCGGAATCAACTGAAACTGCTTGGGTAGGCTACTATCACCCATATGCATCTCCCCATGAAACAGGTTTTGAAATGGATGCACGGATATGGAGAAAATGCAAAAATGGCTGACGGTGATGGAGGTGGATTTCTTGGAAACCGTGCACCAGAATGGGCTGAAATTGCTCGGGCATGTTTCCATTGTCCCTATACAACTCCCCCTGTAACAGTTTTGCAAATGGATGCACGGTTTTTGTTATGCTCTTAACCTGCAAAATGATACCCAAATACAGAATATGCGAGAAAAGATACCCAGAACACAGAATAGCAATGATTTTATTATTCAGAGAGTAATGTTCACTTGCCTCTTCGAGGGGGCAACCTCCAATAGAGCAGAGCTTGACTACAAAATAAGACACGATGCTCCTCACAGGGAGTCTCTATCCTTTATATATGACTCATACATGCAATACCACGGGCCAATACCGTGGGTTTTATTAATACCATCTATCTAATACTACGACCCATTTGCAACTAACTGTGGTTCCGTCATTAATTGCGGATTAACCACTTACAATTATTAATATGGGCTTTATTGACTCTTGACTATGACGTGATCCCATTACATAAATAAGGGGGTTAGGGTGTGACCCTAACATGCCCTCCCCCTTAAGACTAGCCTTGTCCTCAAGGCTGAAGCTGCGGAAACTGCTGAAGAATAGTGGCTGGTTCCCAAGTTGCATCTTCCGGAGAGGTGTCTTTCCATTTAACGAGGACTTCCTTAATCATGCGGCCGCGCAGTTGCTTGTCTCGTGTGTCTAGGACCTGTTCAGGTTGAAGCCAGATGGACCCTTCTTCGTCCAATTCAGGTAGACTGATCTGAATTCTGCAATTGTTCCCAATCACTTTCTTGAGGCATGAGACATGGAAAACTGGATGGATTTTTGCAGTAGGTGGGAAGGCCAACTTGTAGGCCACTTCTCCAATGCGCTGAAGTACTTGATATGGTCCGTAGAATATGGGAGAGAGTTTCTGACACCCCTTGTCTTTGAGTGATGTTTGCTTATATGGTTGGAGCCGTAAAAAGACCTGATCCCCTTCTTGAAATTGGCGCTCTGAGCGATGCTGGTCTACTTGTTGCTTCATTCGGTTCTGAGCTTGATGAAGATTCTCTCGAAGATGGGCGAGCATGGTTGTGCGGTGTTGTAGGAGTTGATCCATTGCTTGTACTTTTGAGCATCCCTTGAGATACGAAGTAGGTGAAGGCGGGAGTTGACCATCTACTGCTTCATAGGGAGTCATTTTGGTGGTGGCATGATAGTTGGTGTTATACCACCATTCAGCCAAAGGTAGCCATTGTACCCAAAGGTGTTGCTTTTCTGAAGTGAAACACCTAAGGTAGGTTTCTAGATATTTGTTGACGGCTTCGGTTTGACCATCTGTTTGCGGATGATAGGAAGTACTGAGTTTTAGTTGAGTGCCTTTTATTCTGAAGAGTTCCTGCCAAAAATTACTGGTGAAGATCGGGTCGCGGTCGGACACAATAGAAGTGGGCATGCCATGCAATTTGAAGATCTGATCCATGAAAGGTTGAGAAACCAAAGTTGGTGTAAATGGGTGGGGTAGGGCGCAGAAATGAGCATACTTCGACAGTCGGTCCACAACCACCATGATGACTGACTTGTTCCCTGACTTTGGAAGACCTGTAATGAAATCCATAGAAACCTCCGTCCAAATTGATGCCGGAATGGGCAATGGTTGTAATGTGCCTGGTGTGTTGACGGTTTCCCCTTTGTGGCGTTGACAGACATCGCATTCTGCTACGAAAGTAAGGATGTCCTTTTTCATGCCTGTCCAAAAAAATGATCTTCTGGTGCGAGCATACGTCTTCTGAAAGCCCAAATGTCCTGCAATGGGAGATGAGTGCAATTCTGCCAAAATGCGACTTTTGAGGGTGGATGTTGGTGATATTACGACTCTGTCCTTGTAGCGAAGAATATCATCCTGCCACGAGTAGCCCTTGGTGGAATTTGGATCTACCTGCAATTGAGAAATGAGTTGGGAGAGCCCGGGGTGTGAAAACCATTCCCTGCGAGCCTCTTCAATCCATTCTGGAATGGGGAGGGAAATTGCTAGCAGAGTAATTTCCTCCTCAAATTGGCGAGATAATGCATCTGCTACACTATTGTCTTTCCCTTTCTTGTAAATGATCTCATAATCATATCCCAGCATTTTGGCAAGCCATTTATTTTGTTGTGGGGAGGATAGGCGTTGCTCCAAAAAATATTTAAGACTGTGATGATCTGTGCGGATTTGGAAACGTCGCCCCAATAAGTAAGGTCGCCAGGTCTCAACTGCATGTAAGATGGCCATCATTTCCTTCTCATAGGTAGATTGGCCCAGATTCCTCCCACTGAGTTGTTGGCTTGTGAAGGCCAACGGTCGCCCTTCCTGCATTAAGACCGCCCCAATACCTGTTGTTACACAGTAATTTGTCACTGTCTCCCTGTCAGTCTTCCTACTGTGTTATGAGTCCGATCCATCCATGCTCATGCTCTCTAATGTTGCCAAATGACCCACTTTGCCAAAGTTTTTGCTATCATCGCGATTGTTGTCAAAATAAACGCGCTGATGGGCGCTCCATAACAGACGGAATGCGCTGCCAGCACGGAAGTACACGTGTTTCCCGCGCTGGTCGAATTTCATCAGACAGCGCGTCTGTTATTCATATCTGATCGCGCTGACATGACCTTCTTTGTTATTCAGCTGTGATGTCAGCGCTCCAGTGCAGTTATGGACCCGCGCTGATCCAGTTTGGGCGAGTTTGTTCTAACAGCCGGCCTTCCAAATGACTCCAAACCTGGTTGTTGGCCTTGTAAATGTCGCCCTCCCTTCTCTGGCATGTCTGTTTTGTCATTTGAGCCACCTTCCTTGGAGATAAGCTCATCCTCCCATCATTTGTGGAGACTCCTTCTCTTATTTAAGCCTCTACCATTGCCATGAGTAGCTAGTTTGGACAGTGTGGAATTGATAGTGCTTAGAGTGTTGCTGCTAGTGTGTGAATTTGATAGGTAGTTGGTGTGACAAGTGTGGGATTGCTAGAGAGCTTAAGGAAGGTTGTGAAATGTTGCTTTCTTGTGTAAACTTGTGTGAGAGAGAGTTTTTGTCTTGGGAGATCTACCTCCAAGGGTGAATGCTTAAGAGACTTGCTGGCTGGACCCTCTTGAGAAGGATTCGACGTCAGAACTTTGGTTGTACTCTTCTCTGTTATTGATTAATAATAGATGACTATCATTATGGTTCCACTCTCTTTGTAATGGTTAATGTGAGTTATGTCCTTTCTGACTGATGTATAATTGCATTTATTAGATTTCACGCTTGTGTTTGTGCTTCTCTTTGTGTGTGCAGGTGTCTATTCACGAGGATCGTGGAGGATTGTGACCGGCCAAAGCGAAGGAGCGAGGGCGACGTCTCTTCATCAAACATTAGCGTTGGAATCCAAGTAGGTTTTCATTGCCTACCTTTTATTTGCAATTAGGAACTTGCATGGTAGCATTGACTGATTGTTGCTAGACCCGTTCTGGGCTAGTAGGGATCGCCTCTATTCGTAGAGGGGATTTACCTCTCCAACAATTTGGCGACTCCACTAGGGATCGAACCCAGAATATCTGGTCTAGTTGGAGCATAGTTCTTTTCCGGTGTCAAGCTCCTTAAAAAATGAAACTAGGTTTGGTGGAGCATAGTTCTTTTCCGGTGTCAAGCTCCTTAAAAAATGAAACTAGGTTTGGTGGAGCATAGTTCTTTTCCTGTGTCAAGCTCCTTAAAAAATGAAACTAGGTCTAGTCGGAGCATAGTTCTTGATCCTGTGTCAAGCTCCTTAAAAAAGGAAACTAGGCTTGGTCGGAGCATAGTTCCTGATCTTGTGTCAAGCTCGTTACAAAATGAAGCAAGGGTTATGAGGATAGTTCTTTTACTGTGTCAACCTCATTAAAAAATGAAACAACTCCCTTTCCAAATCGAGTCTTTTGATTAAGATCTCGTAAAATACAAGTCGAGTCTTTCATAGATCTCGAGAGTGAACCTTCATTCCATCCACTTTGTTGAATGCAATGAAGCTTGGGGGGCATGTACCTTGATTTGCGTTATTATGCTGGGGGCATGCGAGCTTATAACAAGCATAGTTTTTCATTTCAAGCTTGTGTAAACATGAAACCGAATCCAAGCAGAGTTCTCCATGGTTCAAGCTTGTGTAAAAATGAACCCATACCCGATTTACATCTCGTGATTGCCATTTTTATCCGTTGAATTCTGCTAGATGAGCCTTGGTTGTTTCATTCCATTGCTACCATCTCTTTGGCCGATCATATGCTCTCACTTGGTTGTTTTTCCTTTCCTGAGGAACCATAGCGATGAGTGGTTTTATTAGCCAGCCTCTTGACCATTACATGTTTTGAGCAGTTCCACCATTACCAGAACCAGTTGCTACCCTTTATACCACTCGTTCCTCTAAGAGGAGTCTCCTTTAAGCTCTTTTCTAACTCGTAAGAGATGAAAAGATTGCCGAGTATTTTTTCCTTTTTGACTCGTTAAAGAGAATAAAAATGGAGGTCTACTTTTAGCTCTTTTCTGACCATCTAAATATGAAAAGATGGCCGAGTCCCCCTCTCGGCTCGTTAAAAGGAATGAGAGGCAGTCGCCTTTAAAGCTCTTTTTTCGACCGTGTAAACTAAAAAGATTGCCGGGCTTTTGTCGTTTCGAGCTCGTTATTGGCTCCAAAACGACGTACTTATGACCGCTTTTCTACTTTTTCGGGTCGAAGTCACTACTTACGAAAAGTACTCCTCGATCATACTGGTCGGGCGGTTCTTTCGAGCATTGTTTTATCCTTTTTTGGGCTCGAGAGACACAACTTTACGAAAAAGGACCCCCCTGGAGTTTTCTTTTCTGTTGTCTTTTCAGACTCTCTAAACAGGAAAAGACGTCGAGTTCTTCCTTCGTCAGACTCGTTAAAACTTAATGACATCGGACTCCGTCGAAATGACGCTCACAAGCATATGCTATCCCCGTCAAGCTTGTTAAAAATAACTGAGGTACTCGCCAGCAATGGTGGGGAAAATGGAATCATAATCATTGTCGTGTCGGTAGTATGTCGCTCTTGAACATGGCAATCGTCTGCATTCGTGTCTGGGCAGGGGCATCTCATCTTGTTTTACACTAGCCTCCGTGGGTTTGGGTGATCCTATTTGACCTCTCATCTGCTCATTGCTTTGTCACCATGACCTCTACTCATTTGATGTCAAATACTGCCAAGTCCACTATCGTGCCGCCGATATGTTCAAGAGAAGTTGACCTCTGCAGAATTACAACCTCCCTCTGATACCTCACATAATTTTGAATCACCACAACATCTTTCCTCTGTCTCGTGTCAATGATGTGGGAAACACTATGGCCCACCTTTGCTCAAGGTCACTTCCTGTCGACTTCAGCTCATTATCCAGGAAGTTGATCTAGAGACTCCCTTCCGGTGCCTTGGAGCCCGCATGCCTCAATGGCAGGTTCTTCGTGTTCGACGAGAGGTTTTCATCATTGGCCTCCAATCGAATGATTCTGTGGGTGTTCGACGCCAGCTCACCTATTCGCACGCCGCAGATTGTACCTATAGTACCTTGAGGGCCATTGTCATTATTGGTGGTACCTCTCGCGTCTGTTAACAGTTTTCATCATTGACTGGTAATCAGACGATGTTCTTGCATGTTCGACTTCAGCTCATGTATTCACATGCTTGAACTTGTACTTTTGTTCGGGTCGAGATGGAGCGCAAGACCCTGGATTTTGTCTATTGCAATCCAGGTTGCGATTTTGTGGATTATTATGATCATTACATGACTCATTGATGGATGGCTGCGCCCATGCCTGAGTCTTCATGGATGGCTGCGACCATACCTTTATTATCATCATGGTCTCTTTAGCTGGGTGGCTGCGTCCATACCACAGACCTCCTTCGTATGTCTTTTGGATGGCTGCGCCCATGCCTGGACTACATGTAATCGATTATCAGAGATATCAGTTGTACATACATGCAGGTTCTTCCTGGTGGTGTTCCAGTTCAGCCAGTTTTGTAAAGCATTTCACCCCTCCCACTCTCTCGGGCTTCATGCTTTAGGGGGCATCTGTTACACAGTAATTTGTCACTGTCTCCCTGTCAGTCTTCCTACTGTGTCATGAGTCCAATCCATCCATGCTCATGCTCTCTAATGTTGCCAAATGACCCACTTTGCCAAAGTTTTTGCTATCATCACGACTGTTGTCAAAATAAACACGCTGATGGGCGCTCCATAACAGACGGAATGCGCTGCCAGTGCGGAAGTACACGTGTTTCCCGCGCTGGTCGAATTTCATCAGACAACGCGTCTGTTATTCATATCTGATCGCGCTGACATGACCTTCTTTGTTATTCAGCTGCGATGTCAGCGCTCCAGTGCAGTTATGGACCCGCGCTGATCCAGTTTGGGCGAGTTTGTTCTAACAGCCGGCCTTCCAGATGACTCCAGACCTAGTTGTTGGCCTTGTAAATGTCGCCCTCCCTTCTCTGGCATGTCTGTTTCGTCATTTGAGCCACCTTCCTTGGAGATAAGCTCATCCTCCCATCATTTGTGGAGACTCCTTCTCTTATTTAAGCCTCTACCATTGCCATGAGTAGCTAGTTTGGACAGTGTGGAATTGATAGTGCTTAGAGTGCTGCTGCTAGTGTGTGAATTTGATAGGTAGTTGGTGTGACAAGTGTGGGATTGCTAGAGAGCTTAAGGAAGGTTGTGAAATGTTGCTTTCTTGTGTAAACTTGTGCGAGAGAGAGTTTTTGTCTTGGGAGATCTACCTCCAAGGGTGAATGCTTAAGAGACTTGCTGGCTGGACCCTCTTGAGAAGGATTCGACGTCAGAACTTTGGTTGTACTCTTCTCTGTTATTGATTAATAATAGATGACTATCATTATGGTTCCACTCTCTTTGTAATGGTTAATGTGAGTTATGTCCTTTCTGACTGATGTATAATTGCATTTATTAGATTTCACGCTTGTGTTTGTGCTTCTCTTTGTGCGTGCAGGTGTCTATTCACAAGGATCGTGGAGGATTGTGACCGGCCAAAGCGAAGGAGCGAGGGCGACGTCTCTTCATCAAACATTAGCGTTGGAATCCAAGTAGGTTTTCATTGCCTACCTTTTATTTGCAATTAGGAACTTGCATGGTAGCATTGACTGATTGTTGCTAGACCCGTTATGGGCTAGTAGGGATCGCCTCTATCCGTAGAGGGGATTTACCTCTCCAACACCTGTACTCGAAGCATCACATTCAATGACAAAAGATTTGGTGAAGTCAGGTAGTGCTAAGACTGGAGTGGAACACATGGCATTTTTTAGAGCTTTAAAGGCCTGTTGTGCTTCCTCATTCCAGAAGAATGAATTTTTCTTTAGGAGTTGGGTGAGGGGCTTCGCTATGCGACCATAGTTGCGGACAAATTTACGATAATAGCCTGTGAGACCCAAAAATCCTCTCAAGCTCTTCAAGGTCTTAGGTTGAGGCCATTCCTGCATTGCCTGGATCTTTTTGGGGTCCACCTTGACACCTTCACACCCCACAATGTGGCCCAAATACTCTACTTCTGCCATGCCAAACGAACACTTGGACATCTTGACAAATAATTTATGCTTGCGAAGCAGTTGCAAGAGTAGATCTACATGCTGAAGATGTGCGGCCCAAGTGCAACTATAGATGAGGATGTCATCGAAGAAGACAAGGACAAATTTCCTGAGATATGGTTTGAGAATGTGGTTCATAAGGCTTTGAAAAGTAGAGGGGGCATTACAAAGACCAAATGGCATGACCAGGAATTCATAATGGCCTTCATGAGTTCGGAAAGCAGTCTTGGGGATGTCGACTTCTTTCATGCGAATTTGGTGGTAGCCTGAGCGAAGATCCAACTTAGTGAAGAATTGAGCCCCATTGAGTTCATCCAGCAAATCATCAACCACCGGGATGGGAAATTTATCTTTCACTGTCAACTTATTGAGGGCCCTGAAGTCGGGACACATCCGCCACTCCCCATCTTTCTTGAGCACCATGACCACTGGGGATGAATAAGGACTACTGATGGGATGAATGACACCTGCTTCCAAAAGTTCCTTGATGATTTTTTCTATTTCATTCTTTTGGGTGAACGGATATCTGTATGGGCACACATTTGGGGGTTGGGCCCTTGGAACCAAGGTGATGCTATGATCATGTTCCCCTCGCGAGGGTGGAAGCTCATGAGGCTTGTCAAAGACCGGCAGATGGTTATTTAAAATCTGTTGCATCTCAGGATGAATTGGCAGAGGCTTGGTTTCGACTGCCTGAATGGCATTAAATTGAGCTACAACTCCATGATTGCCCTTTTTTAAAAAAAATTCCATCCTATGCGAGCTGATGATAGAGGGGGCTCCCGCCTGGAGTCCATGGAGGGTATGTGTGTAGTTGTTCTGCTTAAAACTCATATATAACTCCTGGAAATCCATTGTGATTGGCCCAAAAGTGCGGAGCCATTCAGCGCCGAGGACAATGTCGCAACCCCCCATGTGTATGGAAAACATGTGAGTTTTCAACTGATAATCCCCCATTTGAAGTTTGACATTTTCACAACGGCCTTCACATTTCATTGTTCCTCCATCGGCAATTTGAACTTGGAAGTTAAAAACTGCTCGTACAAAACAATGCACTGCTTCGATGACTTTTTGATGGATGAAATTATGTGTACTTCCACTATCAATCAATACTACTACTGGGCGATGTTTAATAAAACCTCTGATTTTGAGAGTTTGAGGGGAAGAAATCCCTGCCAAAGCATGCAACGAAATAACTAGTTCATCAGAGACATTGTCCTTTTGGTTGTCTTCTTCTAGCGACTCATGTTCCTCCAGTGGTGGATCTTCCTCTGTTGAGCTGTAGTCAGTGGCATCAATTTGAAAAAATTTGGGCTCCTTGCATTTATGACCTGGGGAGTATTTTTCATCACAGTAGTAACATAGGCCTTGCTTTCTTCTTTCGGCCATTTCCGCAGGTGACACCTTTTGGACCTTAAGTGTTTGAGTCGTGTTGTGAGCCTGTGGGGGGCGACCTTTAGCGGAGAAATTTGGGCGACTGTATTGGGTTGCTAATGCACGTTCCACGTTATGAGCGACCTTGCAAGCCTCCGTCCATGTGGGAGGGTGGTGCAGTAGGACTTGGGCTTTGATAGCTTCTTTAAGACTGCTGATAAAACATTCCGTGTAGAACACATCTGAGAGACCCCAAGTGCGGAAGGCTAAGGCTTCAAAAGCTGTAATATATTCATCCACTGTACCAGTCTGTCGGAGCTTAGTAAGACGACCCAAAAAAGATGATTCCTGGTCAAAGCGGTCTTGAAGAGCTTTGGTGAATTTGGTCCAAGTCTTAAAAGGTCCAGTGCAACGTTGATGCCATTCCCACCATTGCCACCTTTCATTGTCCAAGTACATGCTCCCCAACATAAGCTGAGTCTCATCATCGAAGATGCGATTCAGTTTGAAATACTGCTCCATTTGTGCTATCCATGCCAACGGGTGAGAGCCGTCAAATTTATGCATATCCAACTTGGGAGGTCGCTAACTGGGTGGTGGGTGGGTGTGCCAGACGTGAGGAGAGTGGCTAGACTCACCCTCATTGTGTTCAGTGCCATTATACTCCTCTTCGTGGGCTTGCTCCTTGCCCTTAGGGACTATTTTCTCGACCATGTTACATAGTCCGGTAAGCTGAAGGTGGAGGTTGTGCATTGATTCTTCAAATTTGTCCATCCTTTCATTGGCCATCGCTTGAGCTCTAGTTTCTACCATACACCAACCTGGTTTTTTGAAAATTGGGACCGCCTAAAAAATTTTCACTAAGAAGTGAATGGTACCACCGTGCTCAGCTCGTCGTCCTGATTCTGATGGGCTAGATCACCAATAAGCACCCCTTTGCATAGGCGGTTCTGGAAGAGATGCTGTGTGATCCCCCGATAGAAAAGGGAACTAAGGTCTTGAGGAGTGTCAGGTGCTACAGATCGCAATATACATAAGGGTCTGGCAGTAGTACTCGGCCCAATGTTTCAGGGCTCTAACTAAGGAGGATCGACCGTACCCTTAGCCGTACAACCCGACTACCCTATCGTACGGGCGAGTAATCTCCCCGAGTGCTGTTCTCGGTGTACTGTAGCCGCAAGACGGCCGACGGTTTATCTATGGCGAGGTTTCAAGGGAGCCTAGGGGGCTTCCGATATACCCAGAGGGTACGTGGAAGACAATCCGTGCGCGGTTCTGTCTAATGCGCTACTACTCGAAGGGGTACCCACAGGGGTTACAAGAGAGTCCAACAGACGTGACCACCTCTTGTATTTCCTGCGTGCATGCCTCCCCAAATCCGCAGGTTTATGCGCTCAACGACAGATCCCGTGGTTTAAAGACACCGGAACACGTCTCTAGCCAAAAAAAAAAAAATTGCTAAGAAATGGAGATCCCACCGGCCCTGGAAAGTGCTCTGATACCACTTGTTATGCTCTTAACCTGCAAAATGATACCCAAATACAGAATATGCGAGAAAAGATACCCAGAACACAGAATAGCAATAATTTTATTATTCAAAGAGTAATGTTCACTTGCCTCTTCGAGGGGGCAACCTCCAATAGAGCAGAGCTCGACTACAAAATAAGACACGATGCTCCTCGCAGGGAGTCTCTATCCTTTATATATGACTCATACATGCAATACCACGGGCCAATACCGTGGGTTTTATTAATACCATCTATCTAATACTACGACCCATTTGCAACTAACTGTGGTTCCGTCATTAATTGCGGATTAACCACTTACAATTATTAATATGGGCTTTATTGACTCTTGACTATGACGTGATCCCATTACATAAATAAGGGGGTTAGGGTTGGACCCTAACAGTTTTCAAGCTAGGGAAAAAACAAATTCTGTTCTATGTATTTTTTCTTCAAAGCATTCTGCAAGTTTTTGCATGGAAAGAAAAACTGAGCTTGGGCTGTGATGCAGGCATGGAGATGATGGAGGAGGAGTTTGAAGATTGCAGGAGGACTTCTGACCCCTTGAGGAAGCTCTCATGTTTGGCAAAATACCTTTTTCAAATCCATTTCTAGCTTCCTGTAGAAATCCTGTAATTTCTACAGGAACTTCCTGTAGAACACACAGTTTTGAGGAAAGAAGCACAATGAGATGGAAAAAATGGTGGAGAAGGGTGAGGGATGGAAACATGGATGCTTGCAGGCCTCATGGATAGATTCTCGGCCTTCAAGTCCTCTTCAGAGATCAATTTTGGCTCGTGTGTAGGCTTCCTGTAGAAAACACAGAACTTCCTGTAGAAGACACAGAACTTCCTATAGAAGACACAGAACTTCCTTTGTCTTTGTTTTGAGCGATCCTCCTGACCTACAATGTCTTTCTTGCAACCTGCAATTATTCAATGGAAATTAGCATTATTTTTCTTTTCTTTTTCTCTTTTTTTTTTAAAACAACTAGGGTGCCTCATGGAGGTTTTCACCCTAATTGCCTGCCCTGGGCGCCTCCAAGGGAGGTTTTCACCCAGGGATCTTATTCCCTTTTTATTTTCTCTTATTTCCAACCCATTGACTACCTCATGGAGGTTTTCAATCAATGAGCCAATCTAAGGCGCCTCCGAGGAGGTTTTCACCTTAGATTTTTATTTTCATCTTATTTTCATTTTTTTTTTTACCCTACCCTACTTGAAAAACAAAATTCTTTTCAAGTATAAGAATACTTCCAATGGAGCCATGTGCACATTGAGATTAGAGACAAGATGATGTGGAGGCTTGAAATGCATGCTTTGACAGCTATCCGGATTTCAGAGACCAAATGATTTGACTTTGAAGGGATCAAACATAGCTGAGGAAGAGAGTACTGTTGCAACTTAGTGACTGTCTGGAACCATGTCTCAATATAGCTTTGATATCCTTGGTCCTTTTGCTGATCTGGATCATTCTCCATATCTTCTTCTATCATGACCTTCACATCTTCCTCTTTTTGCTGACTTTTCTCTTGACTACATGGAGGGTTTGATGGTAACCATGAGGGAGATTTCTCGATCTCTGATTCTGATCTCTTCTCTTCATCAAGTGCAGCCCATGGTTCTTTGATCTCCTCTTTTGAATCTTCTTTTGCCTTTGGTCCTTCAATGTTGTCAATATAATCTCTGCTTTGCAACACTCTTCCTGAGCTATGGTGAAGATCATTGAGTTCAAGAGGAGTCATTTGGACATGTTGCGCCTCAGCTTTGCAATTGGGTTGAGCTACTCCATTGTATGGTTTTGGAAATGGTGGTACGGGTAGCTGAGTGGGGGTGTATATTTGAGATGGATGAGGATGGGGTTGCAGTTGGGCAGGCGGTGGAGGCAAAGGAGCGGGATGAGAGTTGTACTGGGGCCTCCACCCCTGATGAGGTGCATTCCACTGAGGCTGTGGCTGAGTGTAGGGGTGAAATGGATGAGCAGCTGGTTGAGCATGATATTGAGGAGGATACGACCAAGGAGGGGGTGTGGACCAGGAAGGATGAGCAGGGGGACCCCAAGAAGGCATGGAAGTGGTTTGATAGGGGTCATAATAGGTCTGGGATGTACCTTGCATTCCTTGCTGGTAAGGTATGGGTCCATGTGGCCTCCTTTGGTTCAGATAATAGAGTGATTCAGTGGCTCCTTTGGCTCTCTGATATGCAGCTTTAAGTCCAGGCAAGGAAGGGCACTGATTTGTAGGATGGTCTTCTTCACAAAAAAACCACACTTCTATGGAGTGCAATGGACATTCATTCCTAGGATGCTTTCTAGTGCACCTGGGACAAAAGATGGCCAAAGCCCTCTTGGCTTCTTCTTGCTTCTTTTGGATCTGCAAGGTATCTAGTTGCATGGCAAGAAACTGCCTTACCTCGCTCTTGAAATCTTCCATCTGATATGCAAATTCATTTTTGGATAAGGTACTGCTCCCAACATTTCTGCTTGTAGCGATTTGCTCCAGAGGAATGTTTTCCTCTTCTTCTTCCCTTGAGGTTCTTCAAATATGTCTTGCTGTCCACCTAAGGGTTCTTTAATCACAACCATCGAAGAAGAGAGAAGGTTGGCTGTGTGAAGCAGTGGGAGTGTTGTGCAATCATTTTTCTGAATTATCTCTACTCTTACAAGGCATGAAAGGAAATCTTTTTGGTTGATTTTTGCTTCTTCTTTTTTTTTTGCTTGTACCTACAAAAACTAAAATAGATTGAACTGCAACTAACTATCTTGCTGAAATGAAAATGCGGAACTGAAATGAAAGCAGGAAAGGACTAATCTATTTTGCTCAATTGAAATTGCAGGAATGAAATGATAGTCTACGCTTGCAGAATTGAAATGATAATCTACGCTTGCAAAATTGAAATTGCGGAATTGAAATGCTAATCTACGCTTGCAGAATTGAAATTGCGGAATTGAAATGCTAATCTATGAAAGCAGGAAATATCTACTCTACTTTTGCGGAAATGAAATTGCAGAATGGAAATGAAATAAACTACTTAGCAGAAGGTTGTAGTAGAAAATAGAAGAAAAGCAGCAATCACCAATACTCTGACGCTTCCCCGGCAACGGCGCCAAAAAGAGTGGTGAGCCCCAGTATTGCAGCAATAATGTTGCAACTCCTGAGACTCCCTTCTTTAATTTTATCAACCCGGTAGTTCATAACAAACTTGGAAGCGACGGTGCTGTATGCACAAGTACTAGCTCTTGCCGCAGCTGTCACTTGGTCAGCTGGCACAAGTCTGCTAGGAGCTTAAGCCAACTTCTATGAGCTCTTAGAAGAAGCTTTTTAATTGATGGATGAAAGCTAACTAGAAGGAAGCTAATCTATTTGCGAAAAGAGATTGAAAAACTGAAGGAAAACACAAACCCTAGCAAACCCTAATTCTACCAGCTAGTCCTATTGATGCAAAGGAGAGAATGCAAACCACTGAAAGAGATGCCATTACTTCTATGAAGGTAAAATACATGTGTCTATCCTACCTCTATCTGAAGAAAACATCTTTTTGTACTCTTGATTAAGTCGTCAGTTTCATCATGCATATGCTTTCACTGTTCTTTGACTGTGCAGGGGTGGATCAAGGAGGAGAAATGCTTGGAAGAGGTCGGGAAGGTTTAGAAAGGGTCTAAGGAGTCCCTAACACCCTTCCAGAGAGTTTCACAAAGTTTGGCTATCAAAAAACCTCATTTGTGAGCTTCTACAGGAAGTCTGCAGGGGTTCTACAGGATGTTCAGGAATTTCTACAGGATGTTCAGAAATTTCTACAGGATGTTTAAAAATTGGATTTTGGAGGATGAGTGAGTGAGGGAAGATGCATGAAGGGATATGGAGGTAGAATAGGGGTCTGAAGTGGCCCAGAGACTGGTGGATGGAGTGGTGAGAAGGTGTAGATGGCTAAATTGGCTCAAAGAAGGCTGAAACAATGATTACACAAAAAGGTAGGGTTACGTGGGTAAGAGGACAGATGTGAGACGAGGAATCTAGCTAGGAGATGGAGCAGATGGCTTTGATGAAGCTTAGGTGGATGAAAGAGTGGTAGAGATGCCCTGCACCGTATACATTCAACTGAATCAACAAAGTCTTGCAAGTAATCAAAGTCCTAGCTAATCTAATCTAACTAACAATAAAGTGAATGAACAACATCTTTATTTGGAAGAGAACCATGTATATCAACTATGCAATGAAACATTTCAGAGATCTGAACACATAACCAACTTCTGCAAATGAAAACAGTACACTAAGGATTGCATGGTCAAGCAAACTAGTGTTTTTGTTGGGGCAGCACTGTTTCTTCAATTCCAGCCCCTGATCCAATAAGGATAAGGCGAAACAGAGAGTGTTGTTGACCCTTTTCTTGGAGCTTTTTGCTGTTATTATCCTACCAACTAAATTTGAACATGAAAAGCTACTTTAGCCATCAAAAGCAATCTAAATAACAAAGCAAGATTTAAATCTAAATAACAGATTTTATTTTAAGAATGCAGCAAAGACACATGAAAGTAAACAAAGGAGGTACTGGGCACTTGAGATGGGCCCAACCCCAAGAGCTACAGCCTCCTAAGAGAGATTTAGAGCTGGTGCAAAGCTGGATTCATCTTTATTGAGCAAGAAAAGAAGAGTTACATCAAAACTGTCCACAAGGGAAAGCTTGAAAATGTGCTCAAATGCAAAGCTAATCTACTGACTAAAATCGAACTACAAACTAGCTAACTTCTGCCTACAAAGTGACTAACTACTGGCTAACAAAAATGATTCACTGAAATGAGGCCCTAAGCCCTCTTATTTATACAAATTGAGGACCCAACAGTCCTCCTAAACTTTAGGGACTCCGCTGCCCAAAACTTGCAGTTAACAACAGTCCTACTTGACTTGCTTGGCTGCCCTTGTGATAATCGATTTGGTGGCCCTTGAACTCCGAGCTGATGGTGGAGAATTCGAGGTAAGGGCCCATAAATGAAGGGGACACCTTCCTACAAATCCTCTCCCTTGTTCTCCCACGAATTTGGCTACCAAGTGCTCATTAAAACCTTTGATTTTGTCTCCAAATTGACCAAAAAGACTACACAAAGCACACATTAGACTTGTTGGCATAATGACTGTAGTGTCCTATCTAGGGTGCTAGATTAGGCTATATTTATTATCGACCGGGGTCAGTAAACTTCGAGGCATGCGTCTACATTCTATAGACATAAAGGATTCCTAACTAAGTGTTCGTGATGGTAGGTTACAGAACTTCCTTACGGAAGGTTGAGGTATGCTCCCTATCACCTGGACACTCAGATCACTCAATTCATCTACCTATTTTAAAAACACTGTGTATTACTTAAACCAAGATTTCAATCCCCTTACGAGGATGCTGTGCATAAAACCCCTGTTCAGTGAACACTCAGCATTCAATGTTTATCATTCATGAAAGATTGAAACATACTAAAATCATAAGCACACTTAAAATTCAAATATATGAGAAACAGGGTTCATGAATATGCTTTTAGAAATAACGAAAGATCAGATCCCTTACAGGATACAATTCAACGATCTCAGCGATGAATCCTTCAAGCTATCATCATAAACATTACTCATACAAATTTCTAATTAAATCAATGAAAACATAAACCAAACTCTAATCACTGTGCATACTATTGAATATTCAGAAGTTGCAAATGAAATGAAATGACAGTATACCCGTTCCACGCAGGGCCCGTCCGCGTTTCAAAGGTATACTGGACTGTGCTCAAGCAACTATAGAATCAACGCAACAATGAAATCGTGACTGCAACCGTGTTTTTGGTATTAAGTTCAAAAGCTCTGTTTTCAAAACGATACAATGATAACCCTCCACTAACAACACATAACTGTGTTTACATATGTTTTACAACGTTTACATTTCGGAATGAATGTACATTCGTTATGCGGCTGTTGCCGCTTTTGCTATGGCATAGTTTTTAAGTTGTTTCCATTCTGAACCGATTCCAAAAAGGAACAAAACTAAATCGGTTTAGAACCCTATGCTGTTGCTGCTTTTGTCGCCAACATGCTGTGCTTTGACCATCATTGACCGCGCATTCAGGAGCGTTGGTTCTGCTGGAGGATAGGTGTTCGTCCATGCTTGTACATTCTATTTTTCATCCCTACCCTTTGCTCTAGCTTAGTTGTCATGCCATATGTCAAACAATAAACCAATTACAGGATGTTGCAACTTCTTGTAGTCTTTTTATCAAAAATCCCTAATTCTTTAACATAAAACTCATAAATCAATTCTAATGCATTTAACAACTATAATACTGTTAACTAATCAATTTCAAGGGGTCTAAGAGATGTATGAAGGAAAAAGGTAGGCAAACGATGTGTTTTAAGAGGAAAAAGGAGGTCAAGGAATGGTACCAACATCTCTCCCTGACTTAATGAATTAGCATGACCTCATGCTAACCCCGATGTGCTTCCTCTGAACTCTGTCCCTGCCTGTACCTCTGCTGCCTTCAACAATGTATCCACATTCTTCTTCACCTGGGCATCTTTCTGACCATGGAGCTCATGCTTTAAACTCTTGTACTTTTCCTTGAGGACCTTCTTTTGGTTGTACCATTTAGTGGCCCACTTACAAATATCTGTTTGTTTAGCTTCAAGTTCCTTAATTTGTTCCCTTAACTTTTCATTTTTCTGTTGAGTCTCTTTACTCTGTGCTCTGAGCATTTCATTTTCTTTCTTGATAACTTTTTCCAGCATATTGGCCTCCATTAGTTCTTCCTTTAACTTCTCAATTTGCTTCTCCAGCTTCTTCTGTTTCTTTATGGCAGGTGGTGAATCTTTTTCTTGCCTGTTATTGCTTTCAACCTCCATCTCAGCTCCTGGTCCAGGTTGTGAGTGGGCACTACTTTCAATATCCATCGGCATAGGTGCATTTGATTCAGGCTGGTCTTCTTGTAGCTGGGCCTTTGATGTTCTCCTGGTTCTTCTTGAATAGGTGGTAAAATTTTTATCTTGCTCTGCTTTCCGAGCATCCTCTTTTCTCATTTTCCTCGTCCTTATACTGCTAACAGGTGGAGGCACCTTGCTTGCTTTGTGTATAGGAATTTCTTCATCGATATCATTCATAAGTCCTGAGTTTTCCTGTGGTTCTTCCTTGTCCTCTTCGTCTTTAATTTGGTTAGCAGTTAAGAACTCCTTCCACGTTTTCCCTCTTCTCTGTAATTCATACTCAATAAGAATTTTAATTAGCCCAAAGTGATATAAGCTCTTGTCTTCGTTACCTTTCTGCTTTTGGATGGTCTTCGAC
This sequence comes from Pinus tabuliformis, assembly GCA_031772625.1. Lineage (NCBI taxonomy): Eukaryota > Viridiplantae > Streptophyta > Pinopsida > Pinales > Pinaceae > Pinus > Pinus tabuliformis. The sequence goes on along the minus strand of CM062817.1, from coordinate 1,210,839,099 downwards.
ATTTTGGTTAGGTTTTGCAAGAGGAAGTATGGCAGACTGATAACACATTGCCCTTTCAAATGTAACAGTAACTTGATATGGTACAAGTAAACAGTACTGTAGCGGCCTTCACAAGTTACAAACTTTTGGATGATATAGACCATCTCGTCCCAGGGATGCACCAGCCAACTCCTTGGGACGCCTTTCTTCCAATTAACGGATGAAACCCTGGATCTGGACATAAATTGAGTCCATGATTTCTCTTTAAATTGCTTTGTCTTGAAGTACTTCTCCCCTTCTGGGCTGATCCCTAGGGATTGAGCTATGGTGTCTTCCGAAACTCTGAATGAAAAATTACCTATCAGAGCTTTCTCTCCGTTGAATGTAAAAGCGAACTGTTTGGTGAACTCTTCATTACTTCCACGAAATTTCTCTAAAAAGGGCAGCCACTGTATTTCTTTAAGAATTGAAATGCAATCTTCGTGATACTGGGAACTGTCAAATATGCTTGGTTCGACCCTATTGGTCATTTTGGCAGAGAGTTGTGCTCTAACTCTTCTTTGTTTATGTTTTGCAAATTCAACAAAGAAGTTTTGATTTGTTACCTTTTGTCTTCCGCCCAATACTGCTGACCTGGTGGCGTCCTCGGCTCTTTAACACTAGCTCCTTTAGTAACCCAAGCAATGCTCGATTGACTGTCTTGTAATTATGGTGGAGGTCGAACCCAGTTAGCTACATTTTCCTTTCGTGGCGCTTGCTACTTTCAGTCTTTACTGTTGAAGTCACAGGAGTTGAATGCTAACATAGAACAACTGAAAATGATAATGAAATAACTGGCTTAACTCAATTCATAACATATTCATCTTTCGAAACAGAGGAATGGTTGTACTGGTCGTATGGATGCCATCATAGAAGCGCTAGAAGCATATATGAAGTACTGGGATATGATTTCAGGTAGTCGTTTGCATCATTTGGCTTCGTCGGGTGGTTAAATCATAATTCGGCCATTTCAAACATAATGAACAAGCCCGCATGTCATTTGGTTTCCACACAATTCACCACGTGTCCTGCTTCTGTTGGTACCCAGCCAAATAGAAATGTTGGGATGGCTGTAGGGTCTAATTGGTTAGTAACAGAGATTGAAAAGGTGATATGAGAGGGGATTAACAAAATCATATAAGTATGAGATGGGTTGGAGTATTGGAAGATGATAGAGATTAACAATAGGATAAGGAGTGATAGGTATGGAGGTGTCTCTGAAATTGATCGTAGCAGTCACAGTTATTAAATTTAACATTAAAAATTAATCTAAGAATTTAAATGTTAAGAATAAGGAATACATTACACTTTTGTTGGTTGTTCAAGCGATGCATTGGCATGCTAGGTAGGACTAGTCTCTTTTGACTATTCTTTGCTGTTCATAACAGGTCCCCTGAGATAGATTCGAATGCAACAGGTCCCTCTGAGATCTGGAAAATGTTCATGCAGCTTCTTTGAAATCCGGAAAAAGAACTATATGTATACAGGTTCCTTGTTGAAACTCGATGAAGCTTTGTTGAGGTAATCTTGAAGTAACAGTCTCTTAACAGGTCCCTTTTATGTGTCTTGAACAGGTCCCATTACTGCTGGTGTTGGTAACATGGTCTTCTGGACAGAACAGGCCCCCCTGCATAATGTTTTTAACCAGGTCCCTCTAAGATAAAACAATGACAAAACAACTTCTTTATTGAAATATGGAGTGCTGAAACAAACTTCTTTGGAAATTTGTAGTGAAGAGATAAGAAATCTTTAAGAATTTACAATGGGGAGATAAGAAAACAAAATGTTGATGCTTCTCTCCCCCACTAAAGTTTTGACTTGTCCTCAAGTCATTATTCAGTTGATAAATCAAACAGGAAAGAAAAGAAAAGGAATTCTTACCTGCCAATGAATTGGTTTTCAAGTAAGAATTCGGGGTTAGAGTGTGCCAGAGTCTGGTTTTCACATCTAACCCATTTTTATTATTTTTTTGTTGTGTTTTTTTTTTAGATTTTGTTTTGTTTTGTTTTGTTTTGTTTTGTTTTTTGTTTTTTTTATTTCTTTTTATTTCTTTTGAATTTCTAAATTGAAATGAAATGAACTAAGGCAGGGATACTGCAGCTGGAGGCTGCAGTATCTCAACCTCTCTTTGTTGAGATATTGTTTGGAGAAAATTTTGCTTGCTGATGGGCTTAGTGTAAAGTTTCAGGCGATGACCGTTGACAGTAAAGGAATGACCTTCTCCATCAATAGTTTTGAGCTTGACTGAACCATTGTCGTAAGCCTGAATAATTTGGTATGGGCCCATCCAATGTGTGGTAAACTTGGCTTTATGATCTCTGAATTTAGAGTCAAAAAGTAAAGCCCAGTTTCCTTCCTTGAACTGCTTCTTCTTGATATGTGCATCATGCCACTACTTCCTTTGTTTTTGCATGAGGATTGTGGTTTCCTTTGCTTGCTGCCTCATTTCATCCAGCTGGTTCAACTGCTGAATTCTTTCTTGTTGTGCTTGGTCCAGGTCAATTTGCAAATCTGCAGCCAGTTTAAAAGTATGTATTTGAAACTCAATAGGAAGCATTACCTCTTTGCCATACACCAACTGATATGGTGTAAATCCTATAGTATTTTTCCACGTAATTCTGTAAGCCCAAAGTGCATCTTTGAGCTTCTCTTCCCAATTCTTTCTGTTCATTGCCACAGTTTTAGTGATGATCCCTTCCAAAGTTTTGTTTGTGGATTCCACCTGCCCATTGGCCTGTGGATGGTAAGGTGTACTTCTTCTGTGCTTGATTTGGTATTTGTCTGTGATGTCCTTCACTAACTTTGAAGTAAATTGGGTACCTTGATCAGTCACTATTTCCCTTGGTACTCCATACCTTACAAAAATCTCTTCAAAAAGGAAATTTACCACTGTTTGTTCGGTGGCTCTAACTAGTGCTTTTGCCTCAGCCCACTTTGTGACGTAATCAGTACATACTAAGATGTACTTCTTACCATTGGAGGTTGGGTTAATGGGTCCTATAAAGTCTAGAGCCCATTTTTCAAATGGCTCTAGGTGAACTTGGGGCTGAAGTGGCATCTCATCTGTAGCTGTTGGCCTGCCCATTCTTTGGCAGCTATCACAACTCTTCACGTACCTCTTGGAATCCTTAAAAATGGATGGCCAGTAGTATCCAAGACTAAGAATTTTGAATGCTGTTCGCTTAGCTGCAAAATGCCCACCACACAGTTCATCATGGTAAGATTTTAAAATATCAATTATCTCATCATTTCTTACACATCATCTAATAATCATATCATAACCAGTGTAAAATAAATCGCCATTAATCCATGAGTATCGAGCACTTTGTTTGACTAGTCTCTTCTTTTCCTTTGAAGTAAAGTATGGAGGTGTCCTTCCTGTAGACAAATAATTGGCCAAGTCAGCATACCAAGGATTCACTATGGAAATTGCAAATAAATTTTCATCTGGGAAAGAATCTTCAACCGGAACAACCTCACCTGGATTTTGCAGTCTAGAAAGAAAATCTGCCACCTGATTCTCTTTACCTGGTCTATCTAACACTGTGATGTTAAATTCCTGTAACAATAATAACCATCTGGTGACTCTGCCACTAGTTATTGGTTTATTCATTAAATGTCTAATGGCAGAATGGTCAGTATGTACAAAGACTTCATAACCAGTTATATAATGTCAGAATTTATTCACAGCATATATGATGGCAAGTGTTTCCTTTTCTGTGACTGTGTAGTTTGATTCTGCAGGTGTTAGATTTTTTCTAATGAAATAAATGGCATAATTACAAGATTCCTCTTTTTGGCCTAATGAGGCACCTACTGCAGTGTCAGATGCATCTGTAAAGATATGAAATGGTAGGCTCCAGTTAGGCCCTCTTAAGATTGGTGCGGTTGATAACTTCTTTTTGAGTGCTTCAAATGCTTGTTGGCAGTTCTCATTCCAGTTGAAAAGTACATCTTTTGTTAGAAGCTTAAACAAAGGTAAAGCTATTTTACTAAAATGTTCAATAAACCTCCTGTAATAGCTTGCATACCCAAGGAAACTTCTTACCTCTCTTTGATTCTTTGGAATTGGCAAATCAACAATGATCTGGATTTTTGCTGGATCAACTTTAATGCCTTGAAAAGAAATATAGTGGCCTAATACTATCCCTTCGTTTAACATCATAAAGCACTTTTCATTGCTCAGGGATAGATTAGCTTCAATACATCTTTTCAAAACTCTTTCAAGGTTCTCTAATGCATGTTCAAATGAATTGTCGTACACTGAAAAATCATCCATGTAAACTTCAACACAATCATGAACTAAATCAGCTAAAATAGCTAATATAGCTCTCTGAAATGTAGCTGGAGCGTTGCAAAGTCCAAATGGAAAAACATTATAAGCATAAGTGCCCCAAGGACAGGTGAATGTGGTTTTGTCCTGGTCTTCTGAGGCTATCCTGATCTGGTTGTAGCCACTGAAACCATCAAGAAAAGAGAATGATGATTTCCCAGCTAATGTGTCTAACACTTGGTCAATAAATGGCAGTGGGAAGTAATCTTTGAGCGTTGCTTTGTTCAATTGTCTGTAATCAACACAAATGCGCCACTTACCATTTTTCTTGGGCACTATAACCAATGGGGATACCCACTGACTATCAGAAATAGGATATATAAAATTAACTCTCAACAGTTTTTGCAATTCTTCTCTGACAATATCCTGGAGCATGGGGTTCATTCTTCTCTGCGGTTGCCTCACTGGTTTGATAGTACTATCTGTATAAATATGGTGAGTGCATGTGTCGGGGTGAATCCCATGCATATCGGTGTAGTCCCAAGCAAATGCTTTCTGGTATTTTCTCAATGGTTGAGTCAATTTCTCTTACTGAGATGAGTCTAGGTGACTGCCAATGTTCAGAGTTTTCCCTGGACTAATCTCTATGATCTGACTCTGTGTGTTTGTGATGGATTGAACTGGAAAAATATCGTGGAATGTGGTTTGCAAAGATTGAATGGTGCATGTTTCTTGAAAATTTTGGGCTAAAAGTACATCTGCAGCATGATATTGGTCGTTTCTCAAATTTTCGGAAATATCAGGTTGAGAAAGGAACAATTCTACCAAATCATTATTATTTTGTTCTTGGAAATCATAGATTTGGTCGATGCTAAAAACAGATTGTACTTCTTCTTTATCATTGTATTTATCATCAAGCCATAAATTGTGTGCTACTGCTAGTGATTGTGCCGATGGATAAAGAGTGAGTTGTTTTCTTTCAGTCCCTCTTGAAATGATCATGTTGCCTGATCGACATCCTACGAATGCATCAGCAGTCACTAACCATGGTCTACCAAGAATGATAGGGTGCCCTCCTAAATTGTATTTGGGTTGAAGAACTAAGAAGTCCACTGGGTACTCCCAAGAGTCTAGTGAAACAATTATGTCCTCCAAAATCCCTTCAGGAATCACTTTAGACCTATCAGCTAGTTCTAGAACAATCGTTGTGTGTTGCAAATTTATAAGCTGGAGTGTTCTCATGGTTTCAAGAGTCATGACATTTATTGCGGCCCCAAGATCTATTAAAGTGTTTGGGATCTGTATGTTGTTAATGATTGTAGTAACTCTGGGGATACCAGGATCAACATACTTCTCCATTGAGATGGTATTTATCATAAGGCCAGCTAAATGTCCTATAACATGAATGGTTTGTGGATCAATTCTTTTCCTAGTGGGCTTCTTAAGGTACATTTCTCTGATTGCTTTAGTATATATGGGAATGTCTTTTATGGCTTGCAGTAGCGGAATTTTTATATAGACATTCTTGAGCTCATCTAAAACATCAAACTATGGTATAGACATTGGAAGTTTCATTTGGACCAATCGGTCTGGAAAAGGTGGATGCAATGGTTGCATTTGCTTATCTTTGGTATCATCGTTTAGTTTTCTTTGATTTGTCGTTTCGTTTTCATTTTCTGTTTTTTCTTCTTGTTTATCAGTTATTGGAGAATCTTTGTGGAGTACCTTACCAGACCTCAAGTTGATATTTTGCAAGGGTAGTGTGGGATATGAGGTTCCCTCTTCTACATTGTAGGCTGGCCTCTCTGCTCTGTTATTTGGATTTGGGACAGTTTGAGCAGGAATTTGAGTAGGTCTGGGAGGTTGTGAGTTAGATGGAAATTGCAGTTATGGTGGATTTATTGATGGAGGAGCAGGCAGTGCTTGTTGAGTAGGTTGAGGTTGGTAAACAACTTGCTGCTGAGGATACTGCTGATATGGTTGAGGATGTGATGAGTATGGCTGATGATATTGTTGATATGGCTGCGGATATGGTTGGTATGATTGAGGATATGTATGATATGATTGAGAGTATTGTTGAGATGGTCTCCATTGTTGCTGTGGGTGATTTTGGTGCTGCCATGGCATGGGTACATTCCATGAATTCTGAGCATACATTTGATCATTTACAGGAAATTGCAAATTTTGATTTGGAAACATACCTTGAGGTGTTGGCCTTGGCTGCCATGGTCTCTTTGTGCCCATGTAATACACATTTTCGATCTCTACATTAGCTGCCATATTACAGTTCTGCAAAACCTTAACTTTAGGACAATTAAATATATCATGATTTTCAGTACAGAAGGCACAAACTTGGATGTTTTCTAATGGGCAGTCTTTTAAGGCATGTTTCTTCCGGCATTTTGGGCAGAAGATAGCCATTATCTGATCTTCATCTTCTTGTTTCTTCTTAGCTTTTAGAGTGTCAATTTGGTTCCCTAAGGTGCTTAACAGATCTGTTTTAAATTCTTCTAACAGATTCCCTATTTCAGCCCTTGTGACACTTGCTGAAGCAGATTTTGTGACTTTGGATGACAGGGTTCTTTTGCCAATTTTAGCTTTGCTCCTTGAATACTTTTCGCATAATTCAGCGATTTCTTCAAAAGGTAAGGTAGAAATGTCACCTTTGCCCATCAAATTAAGATCATCCATGTATTCCTCTCGGATGCCTTTCAAGAATATTGTGCGAATCAAATTAAGAGGCATAGTTCGATGTTTGGATTTTTGTAAGTTGTAGATAAACCGTTCTAAGTATTCCTCTAAGGTTTCATCCTCTTGTTGGCTCATTCTAAAGATATCATCTTTGGAATCTTTGGATCTACAATAAGGTTGATATTTCCTTAGAAATATTCTTCTCATGCCATCCCAATCAATTATCGCATGCTCACCAAGCCTCATGAACCATCTTAAGGCTGATGCCTTTAATGTCGATGGGAAGAGTCTAAGCCTATGGGCATCATCTGTGTAACCGTATGTTCGACATACAATGTCAAACTCGAACAAGAATGAGTCTGGGTCTTCCGAAGCCATACCATAGAAGTTTGGTAGCACGGATGGAGGTATGTTTTTCATTTTGATCTCATCATCTTCTTGTGGTTCATGAATAGGAAACTTAAAGGTTGACTCTTCTTCATCTCTTCGTCCTTGATTTGGTACTGATCCATCTCCTTCCTCAGCCATTTTAATAGGTTCCTCTGTGTCGGTGTCACTTGTTTTAAAGAGAAAATTAAAGAAAGATTGTTCGGTCACTGTGCTACTTTCTCCTTGTATAGAGGATCTAGGAAAGTGTTTCTTCTGCGATTTATGTGCTAATAAAGTTTGCCTTTCGATGAGAGTAAGTCTTTGCCCTGACTTTTGTTTATCCTCTAATGCTTGTATGGTGACTTCCTCAGCTGGTGTTGTATTTCCTAAAGAGTCTGCTCCTGATGATAGGTTAGTTTTTGGATGGGCGGTTTTGATGAATCTACCTTGATTATCTCTAAATCTAGGCATAAATGAACATGATTTCTAAATCTATGTTTTTGCTCGTTTTTGTTTATTGAATTTTTTTTCTTTTTAAATCCTTTAACTACGCCTCCCCGGCAACGGCGCCAAAATGTAGTGTCCTATCTAGGGTGCTAGATTAGGCTATATTTATTATCGACCAGGGTCAGTAAACTTCGAGGCATGCGTCTACAATCTATAGACATAAAGGATTCCTAACTAAGTGTTCGTGATGGTAGGTTACAGAACTTCCTTACGGAAGGTTGAGGTATGCTCCCTATCACCTGGACACTCAGATCACTCAATTCATCTACCTATTTTAAAAACACTGTGTATTACTTAAACCAAGATTTCAATCCCCTTACAAGGATGCTGTGCATAAAACCCCTGTTCAGTGAACACTCAGCATTCAATGTTTATCATTCATGAAAGATTGAAACATACTAAAATCATAAGCACACTTAAAATTCAAATATATGAGAAATAGGGTTCATGAATAGATCCCTTACAAGATACAATTCAACGATCTCAGCGATGAATCCTTCAAGCTATCATCATAAACATTACTCATACAAATTTCTAATTAAATCAATGAAAACATAAACCAAACTCTAATCACTGTGCATACTATTGAATATTCAGAAGTTGCAAATGAAATGAAATGACAGTATACCCATTCCACGCAGGGCCCGTCCGCGTTTCAAAGGTATACTGGACTGTGCTCAAGCAACTATAGAATCAACGCAACAATGAAATCGTGACTGCAACCGTGTTTTTGGTATTAAGTTCAAAAACTTTGTTTTCAAAACGATACAATGATAACCCTCCACTAACAACACATAACTGTGTTTACATATGTTTTACAACGTTTACATTTCGGAATGAATGTACATTCGTTATGCGGCTGTTGCCGCTTTTGCTATGGCATAGTTTTTAAGTTGTTTCCATTCTGAACCGATTCCAAAAAGGAACAAAACTAAATCGGTTTAGAACCCTATGCTGTTGCTGCTTTTGTCGCCAACATGCTGTGCTTTGACCATCATTGACCGCGCATTCAGGAGCGTTGGTTCTGCTGGAGGATAGGTGTTCGTCCATGCTTGTACATTCTATTTTTCATCCCTACCCTTTGCTCTAGCTTAGCTGTCATGCCATATGTCAAACAATAAACCAATTACAGGATGTTGCAACTTCCTGTAGTCTTTTTATCAAAAATCCCTAATTCTTTAACATAAAACTCATAAATCAATTCTAATGCATTTAACAACTATAATACTGTTAACTAATCAATTTCAAGGGGTCTAAGAGATGTATGAAGGAAAAAGGTAGGCAAACAATGTGTTTCAAGAGGAAAAAGGAGGTCAAGGAATGGTACCAACAATGACTAACCCAATTCACTCTATTAGCATAAATATAATAAAAAACATGCAATAAACTAATGAGAATGGTGGATTAAGTCAAATTAGGAGGTTGAATGAGCCCATATAATTATCCATTTTTGGGGATCATCAATTGTGCCAAGCGATTGTTGGGGATAACCACCCGAGGGTTTTTTGCTACCTTCGGGAGGCAATTGCCCTTCAATTTGGACTGCCATTGTGCCCCCAGAGCGGGAGAGGTGACTTGCTTGTTCTTCTGCTGCCATGCAAAACCAGAAGGGCCAGGAGCGGATTGTTGATTGTCAAGAAGCACAGATTTGAAGGAGGGGAGGGCTCCCCCTCCCCCTAGGGGAGTCAACATGGGTCCGATCAGTGAGTAAGAGAAAGTGATGTAGGGCTGAGAAAAAGACATGTACATAATGAAGATTCCCTAGCCAAAATTCAGAAATCTGCAAAACCCTAACATACCAAAAACTTTAGTAAAGCCCCACTGATTCTATATTTATTATTAATTTACATTTTATATTTTGTTTTTTGTTTGTTTATTTTACATTAAATATATATTTTTAAAAAATCGTAAATATATTATATTATATCATAAAGTACTATACATAAATTAATTAAATTTTCCCTTACAATTATTTGATTAATTATTTTTATATATTTTATTTATTAATATAATAAAACATGTTTTAACTTTATGAATATATTGTATAAAAAAATATTCTCATCTTTTACTTATTTACTTCCGCATATTTTATTCCACATAACTTTTTTGCTCCATACATATTTAGATTATTCTCATCTTTCTATTTTATATTCAAACCACATAAATTAATTCTCAATCATAATATCACTAAAGAAATTGAAAGTTAAATTGATTTTACATTTTGATCTTTTATTTATAAAACATCTTTAATGAGGCTTTATTCTAGTGCAGGGATATATTAAATAGCTTTGCCTACGCTGAAAAGACAAGTCACCGCTGTGTCCCAACAACTAAACCGAGGATGGAGAGGTGACGTCATGTTTAATCCTTGGTAGGTAAAACCTTACCCAGCAAGATAAATGTTATCATAATCTATAGTTTATATATTATTTATAAATAAATGTTATCATTATCTATAGTTTATATATTATCTTTCATATATATTATTTATAGATATTTTTGACGTTGAAGATTTAATTTATTATATATTATCTTTCATATATATTATTTATAGATACTTTTGACTTTGTAGATTAATTTAAAAATAATAAAATTACACAAACTTGTGCTCGTATTTGTTCTTTTCGTTAAAAGAGGTTTAAGTAAAAAACACCATGATTTGAGACACATTACGCAATTCACATAATTAAGAGTCAAGCCATTACAGCTAGAGTAATGGGAAATATAAGCTACACCTAATGAATCATATCATTAGGTTGGTAGGCTAGTTAGGTCTAAGTAGGTTAAATTTCAATAATTAATTACGGGTCACGTTGATAATAATGAGAGGATAAATGTTTTTTCAAATTATAGTTCATAAATTATATATGTGGTTTTATTATTGTTAAATATTAATAGTAAAAATTATTTTATATTATAAATTATGTTTAATATATATAAATAAATATTTGTTTATTATAAATTAATTTAATTTAATTTTAATATTTTTTTTAAACACTAAAAATTTAGTGAATTTCTATTGAATCTAAATTTTAATTTAATTTTTGCAAGCTAAATTAGTTCATAATTGTGTAAAATTTTTGAAAAGTGTTTCACTATGCACGCATCTTGAAAAAGGGTATCTTTATTTTAAGATTAACTTGTTTTTATGTGTTTTCTATAATTTAAGTATCTTAAATATATTATTTATTTTAATTATCTTAAATTTATTATTATTATTTTTATAGATTAAAATTTTATAATTTTGTATAATATAGGAAATTCTAGACTTCTTATGCTAGCTTTAAATTCCAGCTAAAACCATCTAAGGCTCAAACAAGGTTGGTATAAAGATATCAAGCCCTGATTAAACCATTGGGAGATTGACAAGAATGTTGCATTGCAAAACATTAATAACATTAAAAATATTGTTACTTCTAAGTTCAAAGAAAAAATGTGGTGTGAGAAAAATTTAGCAGCTAAAAGAAAATTAAGATATTATAAGGAGGTGATCAACCCCACCCTAGAAGATCAAAAGTATTTCTCTGTTTTAATTAGTTCAAAGGAGAAAATTAACATAGCCAAGATTAGAACGAACTCTCATGAGCTCCATAGTGAAACGGGTCATTGGGCAGTTCCTAAAACACCATGATGGAAAGGTTCTGCCATCTCTGTGAGAATACAAACATCGAGGATGAAAATCACTTCCTCTTAGAGTGCCCCACATACAACCACATTAGATTTGTGAGATTACAAACATCCGGGATGAAAATCACTTCCTCTTAAAGTGCCTCGCATACAACCACATTAGATCTCAGTTTCAAAATCTTTGTTGCAACACTGACCTTTCTAGCCTTATAAGTTGTCAAAATTACAATGAGCTCGTGAGACTTCTCTCCAAACTTTTTGAGCATAGGAATAAAATCTTAAATCAAACTAAATAATTTTTTTCTTTAGGTCCGATAGACCAAAGTTTGGTCCCGTGGACGTTAACCACCACCACCATCATCATCATCTTTATTTAAATTTTAAAATAATTTAATTAATAATTTAAAATGAAAATAAATAAATAGAAGAATAGATAAACATAAATTTTGATTTAATTTTTTACTAAATTTAATAGATAAAGTCATAATTTCTCTTCAATTTTGAATTATAAAATTTTGATCTATTTCACATAAAATGAAATAAATTAAATTTAAATTTTTGTAATTTATATTTTGAAAAGTACAAAAACTTTAGATAAAAATCACATCATAGAATTTTGTCCAAACATTTTAAACCATTATTCATCCATTTCAAACCATCAATATGATTTTTAGCCAAAATTTTCTTCCTTTTCAAAAAATAAATTATTTAAATTTAAAAAAATAATAAATCAAAATAAAATTTCAATTTATTAAAAAAAAATAATTCAAACACAATTAAATTTAAAAAATAATTGGCACTCAATTAAATTTACTTATTTTTTAATTAATTAATAAAATAATTTACTAAAACTAATATTCCAACACAATTAAATTTAAAAAATTTACTAAAACTAATATTCCAACACAATTAAATTTAAAAAAGAATTCTCTGGAATCTCTCCTCGCTAAAAGCCATTGGAAATGCAATTGGGAAATTTTACTGCAGGTGCCCAGAAACAGAGGAATATGCCAGAACCACTTATGCACACATCTGTGTGGAAATGGACTTCAGCGCCAGATTCTCAGCTGAAATAAACCTAACAAGTAAAGACTATGTGTGGAACCAGAAACTCGATTATGAAAGTGTCCTCTTCAGATGTCGATCCTGCTTTGAGACAGGCCATCTAGCCAAAAATTGCCTAAAAGCCTCCCAGAAAAATTCTGCTAGAAAAAACCACCACAGATCTACATGGTGGGAAGGAGCATAAAAAGAACACTACAGTGTCATCAAAGAAGAATACTCTAGAGAAAACTCTGAATCACCAGAAATCGGGCAAGAAAGAAACAACTCTCAACACAAGCGGGGAGAAAGTCCCGCCCAATAGATCAACAGTTATGAAGATTCGAATACCGCACAAAATAAATCTTCATTTAACAACAAAGCAAATCTCCTAGACCAAACTTCTTCTCCGACTATCCTCAAAAGGATGAACACAATAGATCGCGAAGCTAAAACACCAATGTCCCAAGAACCAGAAGAGATGAAAGAGATGCAAGATAAAGGAAGTTGGAAGACCGGAGAGAAAAAAAAGAAAGCTACATCACCAATCTCACCAAGAAAGACGAGGAGCCAGATAATTAAAAACTAAGAAAATTATAGGTCCGATAGACCAATTTGGTCTCAGTGGACATTAACCATCATCATCATCATCATCATCAAAATAATTTACTAAAACTAACATTCGAACACAATTAAATTTAAAAAATAATTCGAACGCAATTAAATTTACTTACTTTTTAATTAATTAATAAAATAATTTACTAAAACTAATTTTATTTATGAGAGATTTTTTGGCGAAAATCACATGGAATACCATTTGTCGACGCGTTTCGAACCAACTAGTGTGGTTCATCATTGGTTCGAAACGCGTTGACAAATGATATTCCATGTGATTTTCGCCGAAAAATTTCTCATAAACTAATTTTATTTATTATTTGATTCACTGATAAATAAATAAATAAATATCTAATATAACATCCGTCAACTACTTTATATATTTACAATTGAAATTTTAATTTAAATAAATATCTAAGATAGCATCCATCAACTACTTCATATATTTATAATGGAATTTTTATTTAATTTTGTAATAAATTATAAATATCTAATATAATATCCATAAACTAATTTATATATTTATATTAAATTTTTATTTTATTTTGAAATAAGTTAATAAATTAATTAAATATTTTTAATTTTATTTTGCAATATTTTGATATATTTATTTAAATGTTTTTTAAAAATATATTTTAATTTTAAAAAATTACCATTTTTATTTTATTTTGAAATAAGTTAATAAATTAATCAAATAATTTTTATTTTATTTTACAATATTTTGATATATTTATTTAAATGTTTTCTTAAAGAAATTACAATTTCGATTCCAAAAAATAATAGAAATTTCTACATGATTTAAAGAAAATTTGACATTGTTTTTTTGAAATCTAGAATACAACTATTAAAAAATAAAATTTTGTATGCTCCAAAAATTCTTGATAGTGTTGATTATGTTGTAGCCTCGCTAAACAATGCAATCAAAATATCTATTAATTAAATAAATTTCTTATTTTTAAAGAATATTTTAAATCTTAAGAAATGTAATTTATCCTAGTATTAATTTGTTCATAATTAATTTTGTGTTGACTTATTGGAGGGTTGAAAAATGTAGTTCTGGACCTAAAAATGTGGTTATTCCATTAGCACATATGAAAACTTTCCAAAGTCATGTGACCATGAACGAGCAGGCACGAGCCCCATGGCAATAAATTGAAGCCGGCTCGGTTAAGGGAATGTCACTTTTAATTTATTCGTGCCCCACTCGAACTATCTACAATCCCATCATATTGCTTACGAGTTATGAGAAAGAGTATTCGTCCATGCTCGACTGACTAGGAAGAATGTGAGTTGGATTTTGTCATAAAATACGGGGAGAGAGAAAGACTTGGTGCTGTAATTGTAGATCTGTGCTGCCAACTCAGCTGGCACACTAGATTGAGCTTTTGGTTTTCAGAAAAGTGCTGTGGGGACGAAGAGGCTGACAGACCTGAAAATGATACAATCGGATTGATAAAAATTGAATTGGAATTTGGATGGAACTCCCTTCTTCCTCCCGAATCGCGGGATCTTGGTGGTGGTGGTGATGATTATGCAAACACAATATATGTCAGCGAGTCCATCAATGGCGGGCACTTTACAACCAAGAGAGCCGAGGCACATCTGGAAGGGGCATGTGCTTGGTATTTAATTGGAAGAGAAGAGTCCCAAAAGGAAAGAGTAAAGCTTTTGTTTCAGTGAAGAAGAGGGGTATGGAAAGCAATAAGAACATGGCAATGGAGTGGATTTGGAAGCAATAGGGGTATGGGTTTGTTAGGATAGAATAGAATAGGGATTCGAACCTGGGACGCTGCGATGGAGCGACAGCAGCAGCAGCGACAAGAATTGCGCGCAGAGGAGATAACGAAGTATGCGCACAGCCCAGTGCACTGTGCAGTAGCGGGGCGGGATTATCCGGCGCTTCGGCGGATCCTCTCAACACTGCCGAGATTGCCCAAGGCTGGAGAAGTGACCACGGAGGAGGAATCGATATTGGCAGAGCAACGGGCGGACATCGTGTCTGGTTGCATAGATCGGCGGGACATCCCGGGGCGGGAGACGGCCCTCCATGTAGCCGTTCGGCTTGGGGATTGTACAGCCGTGGAGATGCTGATGGCTGCCGGGGCCGATTGGAGCCTACAGAACGAGCAGGGTTGGAACGCCTTGCAGGAGGCGGTATGCGCGCGCGAGGACGCCATCGCAATGACGATAACCAGGTATTATCAACCCCTCGCCTGGGCCAAATGGTGCCGACGCGTCCCCCGCATCATAGCCACTGCTGGGAGAATGAGAGATTTCTATATGGAAATAACTTTCCATTTTGAGAGCTCCGTTATCCCCTTCATAGGGCGCATTGCGCCGTCAGATACTTACAGGATCTGGAAGCGCGGTTCGAACCTCAGGGCTGACATGACCCTTGCAGGGTTTGACGGTTTTCGGATACAGAGGTCCGATCAGAGCTTCTTGTTCTTGGGCGAGGGCACCGAGGACCCGAGATTGTCTGCTGGATCACTTATCGTCCTTACTCACAAAGAAAAAGAAATCAGCAATGCGCTCGAGGGTGCCGGGACTCCGCCATCCGATGCCGAGGTCGCGCAAGAGGTTGCCCTGATGGCGCAGACGAATTTATATAGGCCTGGCATTGATGTTACTCAGGCTGAGCTCGTTCCTCATTTGAATTGGAGGCGGCAGGACAGGACTGAAATGGTTGGTCCCTGGAAGGCCAAGATCTATGATATGCTGCATGTGATGCTCAGTGTCAAGTCCCGGAGGGTCCCTGGGGCGATGACTGACGAGGAACTCTTTGCAGCAGAGAATGATAAGTTTGCGGATGAGCCGGTGGGTTATGAGGAGATGCTGACAAAGGAGGAGAAAGAACAGCTGGACCAAGCTCTGAGCATGGGGAATTCGGAGGCCATCGAAGATGAGGGGGCCATATTCTCTGGCCCTGTGGATCGGGATGAATGCCATCAGAATGGTGGGTTGTCGGGTTCTGCAGGGGATCCTGATGCCTCTGAGTCCTCCGAGGCCTCTGAAGCCAACTGTGATAAAGATAAGCGAGGTTGGTTTGGGTGGAGCAAGAAGATGACAAAAACTGATGGACTGAAGCGAACATCACTGAATTCACAAATTAATAAGCTTGATAAACAGCTAGAGAAACCCCTTCCTGAATGCAATGGCAGTGGCACTTTAGTTAATGAGGATTCGACAAGGATACTGAGGAAGTTCCCTAAGTTAGCTCCAGAGAGCAGTCAGAAATCAGTCGACCACCAACCATCTGAATTTCAGAAGGATGATGCTGTAGGTAGTAGAAAGGGAAAAGAGAAGGCTAGTAAAAGCATTAATAAGAAAGATTCAAGTAAAAAGAAAAGGTCCAGTGGAACAAATGACATTAAGCAAGAAAGTGAATACAAGAAGGGGTTAAGGCCTGTGCTCTGGCTGACACCTGATTTTCCTCTCAAAATAGAGGAGTTTCTGCCTTTGCTTGACATTTTAGCCAGTAAGGTAAAAGCTGTCCGGAGGTTGAGGGAGCTGTTGACAACCAAGCTGCCTCCTGGGACTTTTCCTGTTAAGGTAATTGCTGAATTCCTTTCTTAATGGTACTGCAAATTGAGTTATGTCTGTTCCAACAGATTTTCTATCGGAACCTTAATTGCTTTATTTAGATATACTTGCGAGATCCTCATGTGAAGCCACTTAGAATTAAAACATTCGAGCAGGAAAAGTCTCAATACAAAACCAATTGTAATTAATTTTTTTAGGATTAAACAATGTAAAGATAACAAACATGTAGTTACCATACTAAACAAGCATTTGGTTACTGGATCGATCAAGATAAAGGCTACTTCTAGTTGTTGATTCTTAGTTGATGTATGCCATTATGGGATAGAGTGCGGTCACAAATCTCTTCAGGACTAGGAGAAATTAAGTCTGCTTATCAAATGGGCTTTACAACTGGGGCGGTGACTGTAAGCGACTACCAGCTAGCTAACCACCAATCATTATTCAACACCCTTTGCTTTGCACTGACTCTTCATTTATGTTGACTTTCTCTGCTCAGACCAATCAGTGATCTGAATCTTGGACTACATTACCTCCTGCACCTCAAACATCCCTTCTCCATTTTAAAGGATGTTGTTGGCACATATAGTATTTATCTAGTAATATACCTGATTTGGACATTCCAATTGAAAGTTATGCCCAATTTAAGTTAATTTACTGTTTTTGTTCTTTCTGTGTAGACAGGTTTATAGGCAAACTTTTATTGATAATTTCTTCATAGCTTCTGCATCATATCTTTTGGAATTTCAGCTAGAAATAGAATGAAATGTATTCTTTCCAATAAACCTGCTTGCACTGAATTCGGATCTGCCAAATATGAGATATGCAGGATTTAACATGACGTCCTAATTTCTCAGGGTTTAATCAGATATCTTCTTTCCAATGGATTGGGTCTCATGAAATTCAGGCTTCCATAAATAAAAAATCTGCACAATTTATTGCAACCTACTTTTTTTAGTAATTTTTTTGGATTCGATTTAAACCCTAACTTCTATGGACTGCATCTCCTAGCGTTCTGGGCCAAATCTCTTGAAATTTTAACTAGAGATAGCTGGGAGATCAGTTCTCCCAAAAAATTAAGCGAAACTCAATTTGAATGTTCCAATAAAAAGTTGTAGTTGCAGGAAGTTAATATACTCCTTTAATGCATCGGTTTGGGAGATGTTTCCTCTAATACCACTTGTGATGATCCAAATTACTCAAAACAACATAATAAGTACTGAATACACCAAATTTAGAAGAGGGACATGAGTCCCAAAGTATGATATGTTAGATTTTCTTTCTGTAATAATTTCCAAATACACCATATTTAGAAGAGGGCTTGACTCCCAAAGTATAATGCGTTAAATTTTCTACAATTCTCAGTCAGTCTTCTCCAGTAGTGATAGCACTCTAGCTTCATTAATCTTGGTTTTTATGCACAACAGCAGAGAGAAGGCAGTGTGTGTGAGGGCACAACACTGGTAGATTAGAGGAGGTGCAGAACAGTTATTTAGGGGAGAGGAGAGGGTGCATGCATGCACCAACCTTCGAACATTTTGAGAGTCAAACTGCTGTTCAGATTTAGCACTTCAGTTAGCTCTTCTATTTCGGAGTTTGTTACTACATCCATTATCTATTGTCAGAATAGTGTAGAGATCCCTAGGGAGTGTTAGGGTGCTTACATAAGGAGTTGAGGAGGTCCCAGATCACAAGGAGAAGTGTGCATGCATGCATGCCACACTCATCCTCCAGTTGAATTGTGCACTGTCTCTGGCTCTTCTATCCATGCAACAGAGTGCACTGATTGTGTAGATTAGGGTTATGGTTTGACTGAGTCAGCATGGGTGCTTTGTGCATTTACTAGAAACATTGTATATTCCCTCTTCTTCTTATTCTGTAAAGGAGATGCAGTGTGTGCCACTTTGTTGGTTGACAAGTTTGAGTAGTTCTGGTTAGACCTACTTTTTACTGATGCAAGTGAGATCTCTGATATTGGCTAGAGGGCCATACGGCATAACCACTTCGCCCAAGGAAAAAATGAAAAACCTTAAAACAAAGAGGACATTATTGCTAGAGAAAAGGTGTCAAATATT
Organism: Pinus tabuliformis; assembly: GCA_031772625.1. Classification (NCBI taxonomy): domain Eukaryota; kingdom Viridiplantae; phylum Streptophyta; class Pinopsida; order Pinales; family Pinaceae; genus Pinus; species Pinus tabuliformis. Next base: position 1,210,820,343 of record CM062817.1, on the reverse strand, counting down.
AACTTGCAGGTGTGAGAGAGGGTTGGATGAGTGCAAGGTATTTTATTGTTGTACAACTATTGTTATTATTTTTTTAACCATAATTTGGAGATATTTGTGTTGGAATCACAATTGCTGTTACACCAAAACCTGCAGGTTTTAGTAAACGGACACATCGCCAGTGTTAACAGATCCTTGAGAGGCTGTTAGGCACATGTCACAAAACACATGGGGAGTGCTGGCTTTCTTTCATCCAACAATCTCCCCACCAGCGTGACCCAGGTGTGTTTCGAACTTGAGACCTTTGGCTCTGATACCACTTGTTGGAATCACGATTGCTATTGCACCAAAACTCGTAGGTGTTAGTAAATGGACGTATTGCCAGAGTTAACGGATTCTCGAGAGGCTGTTAGGCACATGTCGCGAAACACATGGCGAGTGCTGACTTTCATTCGTCCAACAATTTGCATTAAGCAACATGGGGAGTGCTGACTTTCATTCGTCCAACAGTTTGTATTAAGCAACATGGGGAGTGCTGACTTCCATTCGTCCAACAATTGTATTAAGCAAAATCTGCAACGTGGCTTGCAAGTTGCAGCACATATAAATTTGGCTATTTTGTAGATTTTCCACCTCCCTTCAAAGAACATGGGGGAGAGAAGACGGATTATCCTTTAACGGGGGCTTTTTATGCCAATTTCCTCAGTACATGAATAGATTCTAACAAACTGATTAAAGAGGTTAATACAGAAACAGAGCATAGTTAATGCATGTTTTTTCTAACCTCTAATTCGAGTGAAGCCAAGAGTTGCCTGATTGCTACTGCTTCATGAGCAATCTGGTCCCTATCAGATTCCCTTCCTTTTGTAAGAGGAGGTGCGAGATTTGGGGCATTCTTTTGCAGGACTTCAGCAAAAGAGAAGGATTTTACAGGCTTAGAGTGAACCTGCATTTTGGTTTCACTTGATTTTCTTCTTGCTGAGCTGATTCCGTTTCTTCCCCCTTTGTTTTCTCGGCATACTATTCTTCCTCCTCTGGCTCCTCTGCAACTTCTTCCTCTTCCTTTTCTCCTTCTTCTTTGTCTCTTCTGCTTGGGTATTAGCCACTAGATCCTGAGGGGATGGGTCTCAACTGATATCAGGTGGAGCTCATCGAGAGTTGAGATCCAATGCTGGTTCTTCTACTATTCCTTCTTGGTGTCTTCAGGGTTTATTGAGCCATCTAGATTCCCAAGTGCTTCAAATTTATTGATGCTTTTTGTTGATGGTCCCTCTTGTGATGGCTTTGGAGGGGATGGTCCCTACTGTTGGAATTTCTTATCCCTGTTTGTAACTCTCTTGAACTCAGGTCCCTTCCTTGATTGATACTCTGGAGGAGGTTCCTTAACTACTGCATTGAAGGAGGCTGCTCTTCTTGCATTTTGGACAATTTTTAGCAAAATTTTCATAAGCATGACATGCCATTTGTTGGAATTTCCTATCCCTGTTTGTAACTGTCTTGAACTCAGGTTCCTTCCTTGACTGATGCTTTGGAGTAGGTTCCTTCCTTAACTACTGCATTGAAGGAGGCTGCTCTTCTTGGATTTTTGGGCAATTTTTAGCAAAATGTTCATAAGCATGAGATGCCATGCATTAAAGAAGGAATCTGCTTTGGTGGTGACTCCACCCATCAAGATTGATTTGCAGGGCTTATGGGAGTCCCTTTCCCAAATCAAACTATTTGCATATTCTTGCACAAGAATATAAGTTCCCTTTGGGTTCTGCATGGTTAATGAACCAACCAATTTGTTTCCAATCATTCTAAGGGAGCTGTCATCCCAGGAAATTGATGCGAGTCAAGGTAATCTAACCCAAACTTCGGCCTGCTGTAATTTCCTGGTCTGGATTGAAATCAAGGTTCCACAAAGATAGTTACATTCCCCCGGATCCCATGAAGTATGGCACATATTTGACAATCAGACCCTGCTCTTCCTTATTTAGAAAGAAAAAGATATAAAACTCACGACTAGAGGCAAATGCTGTTACCTGTCCATTGATTTTTGAGGACCACTGTTCTGCTACCCATGTATCCACAGCGTTTGGACTAGTCCGGAGGCTTGTAAGTTTTCCAACTAAAGCCCTTGTAGATAGAATGAGTGCTTTCCTTCCTGGCTCGAAATACAAGAGTTCCAGATGAGGGAAAATGGAGTTGTTTTAGCTGATGTCTTTTGCTTGGGATCAGAGACTGGACTAGAGCTTTGAAAGCCTCAGGTTCCTTGTAGACATCTCCCATAGTTTAACCTTTACCCTGTGAGGCGGTAGCCCTTCTTTATGATTTGATTTAACACCTAATTCATGCAGAATGTAGTCTGAGGCTTCAGATTGTTGGCGGGTTCCTGGGTGCTTCAACGTAGCGGCTAAGATCTGAGGTGGATTACAGGTTTTCAGTGCAATGGTGAAGTAGATCAATGGTGGCTGGGGTAAGCCCTAGCTGTTGTGATATTGCTCAAACACAACATTCTTCCTTGATGCAATTTATATTAGTGTACAACTAGTAGTCAATGAACACATCAACATTGTTGCTATTTCTGCAACAAGTCTCTTACAGTATTTGATTGCTTTAAAATGCACACAAGGACTCAATTCTAGAATTTGATCTGATTTGAGATGCTGAAGTTAGGCCCCCCTCCAAATGTGGTGCAGGTAGTCATATGTGGCATATGTTTGTTATTCAGTTGGTTATTGTTTTAGAGTCTGTAGAAGCATATTTTTCAGCGCCCTATGTGCTAACACCTGGTAGATGTTCATGTTTGAATGTAATATCCCTTAGGGGAAAATTACCCTTAGGGTTGAAAAGTGTCAAGCCAGCGGTAACTCCACGAATGTGATTGTTGATTTGCATTAAGATAGAACATGGATATATACATGGAGAGGGAGACTATTGGGTTTCATCTCCCAATGTCTCTTTATCTTCCAATTCCCTTTATTTTGATATCTATAATATTCACATGGATTTACCTAATCCCAAAGATTAGGTGTCAACAGTCCCTCGCTTAATCTGAAGGGATGTTGGTGAGTCCAAGCATCATTCTAAATCTTTCAAACTTTTCCTTTCTAAGCGCTTTGGTGAAGTGTTGAAAGCTTGACTAAACTAAGAGAGGTGGGGGGGGTGGGGTGGGGGTGGTGAATCAATTTAGTATATTCAAGGACATTAAAATTCTTTTCATTTATCTCATTAACTGATACATAATATAACAACTTAACAAATAGTAACCAACATATGAATATGTGATCAACAAGTAATAAGCAAATCACACTAGATACATGAACACATAATAACAACACACATTGACACCAGATATATGTGGAAACCCATAAAGGGAGAAAACCATGGTTTTATTATTCTTGTGATTTAAAGGCAAGCTCCCACTGGTGAATCAATTTAGTATATTCAAGGACATTAAAATTCTTTTCATTTATCTCATTAGCTGATACATAATATAACAACTTAACAAATAGTAACCAACATATGAATATGTGATCAACAAGTAATAAGCAAACCACACTAGATACATGAACACATAATAACAACACACATTAACACCAGATATATGTGGAAACCCATAAAGGGAGAAAACCATGGTTTTATTATTCTTGTGATTTAAAGGCAAGCTCCCACTCCTTATTACATCTGATTTCCTGTAGGCCCCAACCTATAGGAGGTTGCTACCTCCATTTTCTGCAAGCTGCAACATGCAAGGAAGCTCCAACTCCCATGTGCTTTCTGTAGGCTACAATACACAAGAGGCTCCTACCTCAACCAACTCCAACTGGATATTTATCAAGCTTCAACTTGAAAGGAGACTACCATTCCCTTATGCAAACACGAAATAACAATGTACTGGTTTACCTGGTCATAAACTTTGCATATCTCCATCTTCATTTCTGCATCTTCTTCCCTTCAAATCTGCTTCACAAGTGCCAGGCAACTAATGCATAATAGCTCAATCAACTTCCACACCTCCTGCCAACATCAAATACCAATCTTTATCATTAATGCATCACAACAATCTTTGCCTTTGCCTTGGAGTCTTGCCTTTGCATCACAACAATTAAGCTTAATGAACAGTTTTACATCACAACAAATTCTTTAATATAGTAACCTCTGCAACATTATCAAAACATTTTAATGTATCACAACTCTTCCTCCTTCTGCTCCTTTGCCTTCTCTTACTGCTTGCTGCTCCTTGTGTTGCTGTTCTTTGTGCTTGTTGCTCCTTTGTTTGTTGATTTGCAGCTATAACAACATATGTCTACCTCTGCTTATTTAGCATTGATTGCAACCATGCATGCTTGTTGTTGCTCCTTGCCTGCTGCTGCTCCTGCATCCCTTGCTACTCCTTGTGCTGCTCCTTTGCTTGCTGCTGCTCCTGCATCCCTTGCTACTCCTTGTGTTGCTCCTTTGCTTGCTGCACATTTGCCATCAATGACAATATTGCCAACAATCTCCCCCTTTGGCATTGATGGAAACATATTTTTCCTCCCCCTTTCATTCTCAGAAGTGTCTTTCTTCCTCTGATTACCTCCCCCTTTGACATCAATGGAAAGGGGATTACAAATGTCTTGTAGCTTGGAAGAAAAAAAATCCTCAGTGTAGTGTAGCGGTCATCATGTTTTATAACTTGCAATGTATTGTTCTGCATGATTGAATAAATGTTGCTCCAGATGGCTTATTAGGGCTCCTTCATATTGGATGAATGCTGCTCCAAAGTTAACCCTACTCTATATGACATGGAAACATTGTAAGAGCGGTGCAAAATATTGTTGTGAGAACACTCTCAAAGCAAGAATACTGTTGAGAGAACACTTTGTAAGGAAAACATGGTATGGTTCCAGTTTATGACTGTATATTTGTTTATATTCTCATTATAGTTGCCAAAGATTCGTATTACTGCCAAAGGACCATCAAGCTGCAAGCTTTTGCATACAAAGACATATATCTATCTATCTATCTATATATATATATATATATATGTATATTATCTCTGGGCACATTATTTAGGCGTATATATATATATATATTATCTCTGAGCACATTATTTAGGCCTATGAAAATTAATATTACATGCCGAAACTAAGTTCAAAATAAGTTTTGACATATTTCCAAATTCAAACCATCGTGACAAGAGGTTGTCATCTAGTTGACAACCCACTTTAACGCCTTCCTCCTATTTGATGAAGCATGGCATCAATCTCATCTCCATCTTCCATTTCAAGTTCTTCAAGAGTTTGCTCCCCTTGTAAACGCTTCCCATCAAATAGAAAAACTATGGAGTTAAAATCAACGGATTGCCTATCACAGTAAACATTCATTAACTTCCTCAGTTGAGTACTAAGTTTGATTTTGCAAAATACTTCATTTCCATCCTGGCCCTTGATCTTGAGATTAATGCGTGCACCCTGGTCCATGAGCTTCTTCTCTTCCTCCACGCTCACCGCACCAGCACCCTGGTTTTCGCCATTGTCAACGCCAGACATGGTTGGTTCTTCTGCTACAACAATTTTTCCAAAAAAAAGGATTGAAAAATTCACTCAGAGTTGCTAAAACCGGTGGCCGAGATTTAGGTTCGTATCTCCATTTACCTATGATATATAATGCCACCAATTATAACGGATACCTCAGTAATAGATTCCCTTGGCCTGCAATTACAACGGATTCCCCTAGGCGATAACACACTGGCTCTGTAGGTGGCACTGACTATGTAACCGTTCTGAATACGCTGAATTTGCCAGTATTAACTTGTAATGATTAATGTGCCAACCCCTCCAATAACCCGTTATGTTGGTATTAACGTGCTGGGTGCATAATGCATTCATAACGTGCTGGCATAATGCATTCATAATGTGCGTGTCTATTGTGTCTATGGTTTCCTCTGGCAATGTAAGTAGAAACAATCCCTTTCACAAGCCAAGCTCCAGAGATATTAATGTTTTCCATGTCTTTGATCGTTGAGACTTTAAGAATAACAAATGTGATTTCCTTAGCTGTTTTAAGAAATAAAATATGGCAAGGGGTAAATTACTTGGAGATAAAATCTGGTCTTAGCGAATTAGAATAATCTTCATGATGCCGTTGTTGGAGTCTTCATTTGTAGCGTTCTGTAGAGACCGTTTGCAACGTTCTAGAGAGAACGTTTCAGAATTGATGAATCGTGCAGCATGGATTGCAGTGCAGTGGCAACGTTCTCAACGTTCTAGAGGCAAGAACCTTTGATCTGACGCTGCAATATGCTTCAACGTTCTTTGCAGCGTTTTTCAACGATGCTGGGTGTGTAATCAATGTAGCTTAGAGGTATCGGTCTACCTGATGTTGCTTAGAGGTATCGCTTTGCCTGACGTTGGTCAGAGGTATCATATTGTAACACAATTTAGAAATATAATGCTGCCTGCTTCAAAATAATAACGCTTCATGCTCCAGAATAATAATGCTCCATGTATTAATGATAATAACGCTTTGAATGCTCCAGAATAATGCAAATTTGGATGCTCTAGAATAATAACACAACCTCCATATCTTCTCCATATCTTCGGAATGTCGTGCATGCCATGTATTGGTCAGTGGTGGAAGATCACGCACAAATATCTTTGCCAGTAGAGAATTAGGCTGGGATGGAGTTTTTGTCCGAAGAATTAATTTGTTCTCAGTTCTCTCAGCCACCATAATCCCTAGTAACCGCGGGGATCGATGGTGGAGCTCTCTAGGACGAGAACTTGATGATTTTTGAAAACCCTGAGTTGGGCGTTGCGAATTTTGCATTTGAGGAGGGTACATCAGCGCAAAACATCAACTTAACATTCTTGGAAAACATCATCAAACGTACCATATTTAAGATTGTCTTGTTCATTCTTTCAACTACTCCATTCTGTTGGGGATTATAAAGCACGGTTGTTGGATGTTTGATCCCGTGCTGGTGAAGATAATTTTCAAATTCATTTGAAGTATATTCTTTTCCATTATCAATATGAATAGAGCCAATATGAGATTGTGCATCATTTTCAATCCATGTATAAAAGTTCTTGAATGTTTAAAAAGCTTCATAATTGTTCTTCAATCAATAAACCCAACACATTCTGGTGTAGTCATCATATATTTATTACCATTTGCAGAAGGAACAAACATTGGGCCAGACAAATTAGAATGGATGAGTTCAAGTTTTCTATGTGCTCTGGAATGAGAATCATGAAAACACTATTTGTTGTGCTTTCCTAAGATACAAACATTACATTGCTTAAGTTTCCTAGGGATAGTTGGCAAATCAATAACACCATTTTTTTTCAACAAACGAACGCTGTCATAGTTCAAATGTCCAAATCTAGCATGCCATAAAAGACTTGATGGAAGTGTACCTTCATCATAATGAGAACCGTATGAAAAGTTTTGTGCATGAGCAGAGGTTCCTTGCAGCTTCAAAAGTCTTTCTTCTTCTTTCCCAGTCATGACAAATGAGTGATTTGATGCTTTTCTGACCTCAAACTTGGCATCAAATATGTGAATGGAGTGTCCTTGCTGACGGATGTGGACCAAAGACAACAAGTTTCTCCTCAGTTCCGGGAGGTATAGAACATCATGTAGAAGAAAGTCTGGAAGACTAGGCAGTTTGAGCTTGATGGTGCTGAGCCATGATGGCTTGAATTTTGACTTGTTTACAAAGTATACTGCTCCATCAACATTATCAGTGAATTCTTCAAAAGAAATCTCTTTTGAAAGTCATGTTGCAAGTTGCTCCTGAATCAAGCAACCAATCATCTTTCCATGAAGCAACTGAAGCATTGAATAAGTCTTCAGTTACTCTAATGTTGCAATGTGCCACAACATAATCAACAGACTTAGGTGCTTTTCTTTTCCCTTTACCAGGTGTTTTACCCTTTTCTTCATTTCTTTCCTGCTCAATTTTGTTCCAAGGCAGTTTACATGTGGAAGCATCATGCCCATTTCTATCGCATCATATGCAATGAAGATCAGATCTTTCTCCTTGGAAATGTCTGCCCCCCCCCGCCTCCAAAATTCTTCCTTCCTCTTCCTCTTTGGCCACCTCTTCCTCTAGAAGAATCTTATCCTTGATTCTTCTATTTTTTTGCAAGGCACACAACTTCTTCAGAAGACTGAGGAGTTGTCTTCTTCCCAAAAGCCTTCTCTCTTTCAACAAACTTTTGCTCAAGGGAGTCAAAGGTAATCTCCTTAAGTTTGCCACTTTATTGTAATGACACAAGATAATGTGAATAAGTGGGATATAGTGCCTTGACATAAGCTATGAGAGGAATATATATTTCAACACCAGTGGCTTTTATGTCATGCATAATGGATCTTACTTCTGATGCTAAGGCAAGAGGGTCATCATTTTTCAACTCAAGATTGAACAATTAGATCACCAGTTGAACAATTTCAAGTTCAGAGTGTGAGTCATATAATTCTTTCAATTTCTTTAGGCTTCAAAAATATTTGAAAATGGCGAAATATGACGACTCACCTCTTCATTTACAGACGCTGCAATCAAGGCATAAGCTTTGCTGTTGTTGTTTTCCCAAATGACAAGCTCCTTGTTTGAAGTGGGATTTTCCGGTGCATTGCGTCCTTCTCTTTCGCAAACTCCTTTCGACAACTCATTGAAAATCAAGGTGTGTTTAATCTTCTTGGGCCACTCATGGTAGTTCTCTTTTCTAGTGAGAACTACTCCCACTATAGATATGAGTGAATGCATCATCAAAAATACTATCTGCTTTTGATTCAAAATCACAACCTTACTTGATGTCTTCCATTAGGTAAAAGATTGATTTAATATACAAAAGGGAAAGCTTTAAATGTAGGCATCACCACTTATAATATGTCACCACTCATCACTCATAACATATGACATATAATATATACTCCATACATACTCATATCACTCCATAAAATATATATGCCATAACCTTCATAAAATCTTAACCTCACATATTAATACCAAACCTTTTAAAAACTACTCAACGCACTTTATATGTCACTTCATGCATACCACTCACACCGTTTATTCCTTTTAAATATACGGATTTTAAAAAGGAAATGAACGCTCATATATGGCCATTAAAAGGAGTTCAACGAATTTCTTATTCCATCCACGACCCTTTTAAAAATCCATTATATCATTACTTGGAATATGGTAATAAGAAAATCTAAACACAGGTGCACCGTTTCACCGTTTTGAGGGGAGACAACGCACAATATTCATTTGTTTTTTTTAAATCAACACAGCATACCATGTATGACTATTCCATTAACAAGCAACACCATTAGGCCCTCGTATCATACAATCTTCAAAAAAGGAGCACACAGCAAGTTTGAATTAAACACCACAGTCACGGTTTTCAGCCCTCAACAAAAAATTGTTCAATCACAGAATGCCTAGTCTCCAATACATACATTCCATGGATTTGCATAAGCAGTATCAAATGAAATTGCAACATATACCATATCGCATACCAGCCAAACGACTTTACGGTCTCAGCATTCGACGCGCAGAGATAAACTGCTACTCCTTTCAACGCATATGAACCAGCACCATTCCAAGACTTCAAATTAATGCCTCTGCTCTGATACGGTCATTAAAATATGAACCGTTTTTTTTCCAGGAGCTCAATGCACAGGTGCAGCAGAAAATTCAATGCAGCCATTAACACAGGCAAAGAAAAACGGATACACAGGTTGACACATCAAATGAGGACAATGGCATGAGGTACAGCAAAAAGCTAATTTGGGAGCTGGCTGTGATACCATGTCAGGCCAGGAGTAACTCCATGATTGTGATTGTTGATTTGCATTAAGATAGAACATGGACATATACATGGAGAGGGAGACTGTTGGGTTTCATCTCCCAATGTCTCTTCGTCTTCCAATTCCCTTTTTTTTGATATTTACAATATTTACATAGATTTACTTAATCCAAAAGATTAGGTGTCAACAAAAAAAGCACATGACAAGATTTGTATGGTAACTAGTATCACAGTATTCTTTTAATTTTTGCAAACAGTGGCAATATTGAATTCAATAAACAGTGTAACCAGTATTTAACTCCAACAACTCATGCACATGAAGCTAATCCAGCAGTACATAATGGGTTATAAACCCACAGTCCTTCCAATCTCACACCGCAGTTTAGATGCACAACAATTGATAAAACCCTACTGTCCTAATAATCTTGGTGTGAACTGACAGCTGGCCTCAGTAATCAGCCAAGACTTTGCTGCCTCTTTGCTGCCACAGTCCAATCAGCCAGACTTTGTTGCCACAGTTCCTTTCACTGAGATGTTCTGATGCTACAAACACACCTCAGGGGCATACCGCTGCCACAGTTTCCTTGGACAATGTGAGTCGCCCCTCCAGCAAAACCTTGAACCAGACTATGCTGCCCCAAACAGTCCTTTGCTGCCGAAACTAGACTTCAGGAGGGTTTGCGGTCACGATTGTTACCTCAGACAGATTCTGCGGCCACAGATCAGATCTTGGAAATGAGACACTGCCACAGTTACACCTTCAATATAGGCTGTAGAGTCTAAGAAAACCCTCAGTAACCCTTCGCTGCCACCAATTTGGCTTCTGGAACCCTCTGCTGCATCAGATCCAACCTCAGAAACTTCACAAACCTCAGGAAACTTTGCTGCCAAAGATTTATCCATATAAACAATTGCGTTGCCTCAAGAAAGTCTCCTTAAAGGAAGGCCACTGCCTCAGGTAGGGTTTCAGGGCTATTTTGCTGCCCAGTCTTCACTTGATGTCCCATTTTGCCCTTGGAAAGCCTTGAACAGGCCTGCGATGTCACAGATTAGCCTTTCGCTGTCCAAACTTTCCTTTGCTGTCCCTTGCTGTCCCAGAATGGCCTTGAACAGTCCTTTACTGCCCAGACGACGCCACAGAATTATACCCTCAGAAACCCTTGTTGCCATAAAATAGATGAAGGATGCCTTAGAAAATTATGCTAGATAGAATAAAGAGAAAGGATTAGATAGGGTGGAATCTTGATTCTTTCACCACCGAAACCATTCAGAGAAAAGGGGTCTTAAAACCCTCCAAGAGCCTGAGCCATAAAATCAGAAAGATCCACAATCTACGATGAGTAAAATGAATCTCATCTCTCCTTTTTATAGATCCCCTTTGGGGTCTTCCCTCCTAATTTCAATTTGAGGGGCTAACAAGTTTCCCTCCTTTTTGCCCCAAATTTGGCTTTTAACGCAAGCTTTCTTCCAATTTTCACAAATTATCCAATGTTACCCCAATCACATCAAGTAATGTGTTTCCCTTTTTACAAGTGATTATAGCCTATGGGGTTGGATAGGGTAATTCGCCCTTGGGTAATTTAATTAGAAGAGGGCATTACATTGAATTTGATAATAAGTTTGCCAACAACAAAAATATGATAAACTTCTCAACAAAGAGAATTAAGTGAAATTTGTTGTAAGTTCATATATTCGAACGGAAGTCAAATATAAATATTCTTACATTCAAATTCGATCCAAAATATGTCAAATTATTTGTCAAGACTTGGAATATCGTAAAACATCATTGTATTTTTAAAAGCATGATATTATATATATATATATATATATTTGTATGTGTGGTTCACATACACTGGAGATCGGTGGCCGCTACATCCACGGAAACTATTTGGGCAGATCCTCCTGAAGGGATCACTTCCCGCTGGCTTATTAGCAGAGCCTAACCTCGAGAGTGTAGAGGAGAATTGACCCCGTGACCTCCAATTAGCAAGGTGCTTTTAACAACAAGAATTTAACCAATTGAGCTAACCCTCGGGGCTATATATATAAGGCATTCCTGCTATAGGCCCAAAAAGCCCCTGACAGCTTCCCATAAAAATAGATCAGCAAGAAAAGTAGGATCTCAAAAAAAGAAAATACGTTCTTTATCCTCAAAAAGACTCAAAACTTTGCTAATACAGTCCTTTAGCTGTGCATATGAAGAGAAAATATAATCTGCCGAGAACATAAACTTTCCAACATCTTTGATGAAAATATGCATTATCTAGGTCCGATAGTCATGAAGAAATTCTGTTTAGTGATCTTCTTTGCTTGTTGTAACCTTCCATCTGCCGGAGTCCATGTCCAAACAAGCTTACCGTCTGCTGTTTGATTCATGAATAAGTGATATGTGAGAAAGAGGAAACTAGCTGTTGCACATTCTGGAAAAGTGGCTGGAGGGTGTAATTATGAAGGCTGGAGAATTCTTTCATCCAGTTAAGCACAAGCAAAGAGTGTCCATAAATGTGAAGATGTGAAACCCTTTGTTCTTGAAGAAGATGAAGTAAAAGCTTTAGGGCCATAAGCTCTGCAAAATTATTTGTAGCTGGTCCCAGATTTGCTGAGAAGGAAATATGATGGGAGAGAGAGAAAAAGACTACCCCTAGCTTTCCCCTCGGGTGGGAATTTCTTTGTGCAGCCCCATCAAAGAAGACCCAAGGGTTGTCAGATTGGATTTGTATGTCAGGGCGAGAAGGCTGCAGCTGGGATCCTGGTGAGGACGGAAAAGCATTTATGACAGCCAGATTCAGAACTGCAATTTTGAGGGATGAAGGCGCTCTATTTTCAGAAATTGCTTAGTTTCAATCCCCAGCCAGAACCCTCGTGCAACAGAAAGAGGGAGAGCTTTGTGCTGTGTGCTGATAACCAATTTGATAAATCTTCTTCAATAGTAGATCCTTCCCATACATAGGACTGACCTTCGAAGAGATGAATTTTTGTCCACAACACTTGCCTAAATGGGTAGTGGAGAAAGAGTTGACTGACTGATTCAGCTTCACGAAAGCACAGTATGCATTGACTGGGGCTATGGAAGGAGTGCTTGTGGATATTATCCTATGTTGCAAGAGTTTCCAGTAGCCGCGTATTTTGGGTACGGGGGAACAAGTATCTGGTACAGCTAGAATCTTTGCCCAAATTTACAGGAAATGTCAAGTGGGGAGAAACAATAATATAATATATTAAAATTTAATATATATTAAAAATAAAAATAAAATAATTAATTTATTTCCATCCAAAATTTGCCAATTAAATTGCATCCTGCAAATTCCATCTTGCAATGAAATATGTAAAATATTGAAATTTGAAACACTGCCAGAAAAATTCAAAATATGAATCCATCAACAATTTGCCAATCAAATTCCTTGCCAGCAAAGAAACATGCGGAACTTCCTAACTGGAAAAAATGTTGTTATTACTTGATTATTATGTGATTTCATGCAATGCTATATATATTCAACTTTGAAATTCAAGTTTGGAAATTTATAAAATGAAACTGATTAACACGCTACTCTCTCTCTCTGACCATCATTGTAATTCGTTAAATCTTATCATTAAAGATTCAAGATAGATTTCAAGAAAGTAGACTTATTTGCAGTTGTTGAACTTAAAGATTTGCAACAGAAGCTGCCAAGGGATGACCGGCAACTGGCTATATTTTGTTGAAACCTTTGCTACATCTCCACATCTTTGTCACTTTACAGAGCTCATGCAGTCCAGCCCCTGACCTGGCCGAAACTTGAAAATTTTCTCAAAATAGGTACCCGAAACGTCAAAATTTGTTGCAGTGAAGCTCCCGAAAAGCTCCAAAGTACCCGCTAAAGCTCCAGTGGTTTTGGAGTGTTTCCTACAAGCTCCCAAGCTCCCAGGAGCGCGGGAGGCTGGGGGCCGTGCTTTCCAATGCCTGGGAGCAGTACCCATGTAACTATGATATTATCCCAAGTTTGTTCTCAAGGAGAAGCCACATAAAAAGTTTTGCTTTTGCTGGGCATTTTAGTTTCTGAAATTTCTTCTCCCACCGAGGATCAGAGGGCTGCTGGTTCCTCTGAGCCATATAGAGATAGCTTGTTTTGGAAGGATTATGTGCCCAGACCCCCCATGCAACAGAGATGAAGAACTTTATGCTGTGCTGATAAATAATTTGATAAACCTTCTTCAATGGTAGATCCTTGCCATACGTAGGATTGACATTCTAAGAGATGAATTTTTGTCCACACTGCCTGCATAAATGGGCAGTGGAGAAAGAGGTGACTGGCTGTTTCAGCTTCATGAAAGCACAGTATGCATTGGCTAGGGCTATGGAAGGAGCGCTTCTGGAGATTATCCCAAGTTTGTTCCCAAGGAGAAGCCACATAAAAAGTTTTGCTTTTTCTGGGCATTTTAGTTTCTGAAATTTCTTCCCCCACCAAGGATCAGAGGGCTGCTGGTTCCTCTGAGAATGATAGAGCCTGTTTTAGGAGAGTATCCCCTGGAAGGATTATGTGCCCAGATGAGTTGGTCCAGTTAATTAAAGAGGTGAACAAAGGAATTATTGAGAGAATGGATGTAAATATCCCAGGCATTTGCCTGATCCCCGTCTAATCGAAGGCCTGAAGAAGAATCCCATCTTTGAATGCCTTGAAAAATGTCCCTACGGGAAACTTGGTTTAAAAAGTGGAAACCCTCTCTGTTTAGCCTACTTATCAACTGATCAGGAAGGATATGATTATTGAGGTTTCCAATCCATGGGTCCTTCCCCATTAGGACCTGAGATTCATCACCAATTTTCCATCTCAAACCCTGTCCAATGAGTGGGAAAGCCTGCATATAGCTTTCCATATAATGGAACTATTCCTTGAAGATTTAATGGAGTCCTGTTCCAGTTTGATACAGTGAAGGGACTTATATATTTGCTCTGCATAACGTGGGCCCAGAGATCAGATCCTTGTCTTAAACACCAAATACTTTTGGCAGCAAGTGCTTGTGAGCAGTGTTGAAAATATTGGTATTGGGAAAATATCGGAGAGGGTCCAGAAAATATCTTATTGGCAATATCGGCGAAAATATCGACAAAATATCGGCAAATATCAGGAAGCATAAAAATTGTATAATATATTGATTTTTTTCAGATTTTTAAACATATAAAGCAATAACAACATGAAATAAACACATTGGCACATAAATATGAAGAAAGCACTGATATATATGATGTCAAATAGAAATGATACATCAAAGGCGATACCAAATCTTGCTGATCCCTGATAATTGTCCATTCAAGGACTCAAATGTGGAGAACCAATACAAAATAACATCACATATATAAAAGTATCTCATCATCATGAGTTATATGTAGCGTAACAAATAAAACTAGCAGGCTAGCAGCTATCTATCTGAAATCACTGCCATCTCCCCCTTTTACGGGAAAACATGATGGGCTGTTTGCCAGGCCTGCCCCTAGTAGTAGAAGGCCTTGACCCTGCCTCTGCACCTAATGGCAAATAATGAGTTCTAGGTATGGGGCTATGCTCTCCTGTATCTATAGCAGATGGTGTTGATGCTGATGCTTCTGCAGTGTCCTCCTCCTCCTCCTCTTGCTCCTCCTCTGAGTGCTGCTGCTGCTCCTCCGAGTCCTCCTCCTCTTGCTGCCCCTGTTCTAATGGATCATCTGCCACTGGCTCTAACCATGAAGGTGACTCCTCCAAGATGGGCTCCTCAGACTCCACCCTCCATTGAGACAATACATCAATATTGTCTAAGGAAATAGCATCTGGATCAATTGGTGATTCTATTTGCCTCACTCGGAGTCGGATGTTATAATGCACATACACCAAATCGTTGAGGCGTGCAAACTCCAACCTTTAAGAGTGTCAAAAAGAGTAATGAGTCTTGACTTTCGACTCTTGACACTTGAAGGTCATAAATTAAAAATTACAATAAGTGTAATTGCTCAACTGAAGGCTGGAGCCCAAAATTACACTGGTTGCGCTTTTTTGCGTGTATTTTCTCAAATACACTCCAATTGCGCTCACACCCTGAAGAGCTACATGTTTGACTCAAGATTCGTATGGCCAATTTCTGCAAATTTGGTGCCCTTGCACCATAGCTTCGCCACCAAATATCTACAACAAAATAATGAAATAAAAAATTCAAAAACTTAAAACATAATTAAACTTTCAAATAAAAGTTACATAATTGAATTTAAAAAAAATAGAATTATAAGTAAGGAAATTCTAAATTGAAAATTCTAATTTCTAATGAGTGATGACTTGTCACTTACGTGGCATGAAGAGGGTCCTTTCCCTAATAGCATCATCAAAGCCAAATAGGCCAACACAATCCCGATAACACTGTATCTCACAATTTATTTTACTACGAAGTTCAGGATCAGGTACCATCCTCTGAATACAGGAATGGAATGAAATTGTCTCATTGTTCTTCAAGCTTAGATCAATGAAATCTTTGTTGTTGGTGGTGATAATAGCTATGGAACGCTCAAACACTCCTTGGCAACAAGCACATAGCTCTCCCCTTCCTTCTCCAACAATCAGAAATGAAAATGATTCATAAAAAACTAAAATCCGAATTTTATAACTCGCGTGGATATTTTCTACTGTTTCCCGGCGATAAATTGCATCGTCGCGTGATATTTTGCTCGGCGATATTTCGGCTTGCCGAAAATATCGCGATATTTACGAATATCACCGATATTATCAACACTGCTTTTGAGAACCAGAAGAGATTTTTTAGCCCCCATCCTTCCTGGGCCTTAGGAGAAGCGATCAATTTCCATGAAGCTAAGACAAAGGGTCTTTTATCCTCCTTTCCAGCCCATAGGAAATGAAGGGAAAGCTGTTGTATGTTATCAAGAATCTTTTTTGGGATCCAAGCCAATGAAGATTAGTAAACTGGAATGGCCCCAACAATGTATTTCACAAGTACCAATCTGCCTGCCAAGGAAAGCCGCTTGTTGCATGAAACATATATATGTTTCTCAATTCTTACCAGAAGAAAATCCCAATCTATGAAATCTACAAGAGATGTGCGTATGTTTTGTACTCAATGGCATTGGCAAGATTCATTGAGATGACATTTTGTCAAACCTACAAAAGATGTGCATATGTTTATTTGCCACACCTCCTTAGCTATATATAGGTCTCACATGATAAAGGAATTCCTCAAGCTTTTATATACCATACACGCCAGCTACTTTTATTGGAGAGGATGCCTGAGGTGCAGCGGATGTTGTAATCTATGGTTACATGTAGTGATTGGTCTAGTTTGGGAGAGTCTAGTGATGGGAAGAGTCTGAAGTAAGGGTGGGACTGATGATTGTTGGGTAGATTGCAAGTGCTTAATTGCATTCACAATCCCAGTTATAGAGGTCATCCGATATACAAAGCCGATTCTCCTTTTATTAGAGAGATTTATGAGACATTTGACAATGTGTTGTTGTTAAAATTGGCAACTAGGGCCAAACTCCATACGGGTCACCTTATTTATGGCCGCTGATATTTTTCTTGGATTCCTCTCTTCGAGAGGTGTAGGATTGATCTAAATATCATCTGATTCTGACATGTATATATGGAGATATGAATTTATTTATATTCTTGACAATTTGACAAGGTCGGTCAGCAAGCAAAACAATCATTTTCACTCCCAACTTAACCTCAACGTTGCATATAAAAGGAGGAGACCTCGTGGCATTATTTCACCATCTCATCTATTCATCCTTCTCTCTCCTCTATTGTTTGGGTACGCATCGCTGGAGCAGAACCTCTCACACGTGCAAAGAAGGAAGTCTGATTTTCTGTTTAGGGCAGCATTGACCGAGTTTGACCAAAGCTGCAGGAAGGTTTTGGACAACCTTCTTCACCTCTCTTTGACCCTGTGTTGACCAGCGTTGACTGTGCTAGGGCTGGCTGCAGGCTTGACTGCTGTTGACTAAAGTTTGACAGGGATTTTTGGACTGTTTTGGGCTGCTTCTCCTTGCTGTTGGAGGCCGAGTTATCTGGGCTATTGACCGAGCTGATTGAAGGTCAAATCTGACCTGTTTGACCAGCTTTGACTTTGCTGGTTAGGGATCGCTGCTGCTGTCGTAAAATATTAGTTTTGTATATTTGTACTATCTCTCTCTCTCTTTGCTTAACTATTGAATATTATAAGAAGAATTGATCAAGGGTTTTCCCACATTGGGGTTTGTACTTGGCTGGTGCCACATCTTGTAAATTGGCAACTAGGGCCAAACTCCATACGGGTCACCTTATTTATGGCCGCTGATATTTTTCTTGGATTCCTCTCTTCGAGAGGTGTAGGATTGATCTAAATATCATCTGATTCTGACATGTATATATGGAGATATGAATTTATTTATATTCTTGACAATTTGACAAGGTCGGTCAGCAAGCAAAATAGTCATTTTCACTCCCAACTTAACCTCAACGTTGCATATAAAAGGAGGAGACCTCGTGGCATTATTTCACCCTCTCATCTATTCATCCTTCTCTCTCCTCTATTGTTTGGGTACGCATCGCTGGAGCAGAACCTCTCACACGTGCAAAGAAGGAAGTCTGATTTTCTGTTTAGGGCAGCATTGACCGAGTTTGACCAAAGCTGCAGGAAGGTTTTGGACAGCGTTTTTACCAAGGTTGACTCTTCTTGAGTGCGGATTGGGTTAGGCTGCCTCTCCTTGGCAGGCCGCAGTTTTGGACAGCCTTCTTCACCTCTCTTTGACCCTGTGTTGACCAGCGTTGACTGTGCTAGGGCTGGCTGCAGGCTTGACTGCTGTTGACTAAAGTTTGACAGGGATTTTTGGACTGTTTTGGGCTGCTTCTCCTTGCTGTTGGAGGCCGAGTTATCTGGGCTATTGACCGAGCTGATTGAAGGTCAAATCTGACCTGTTTGACCAGCTTTGACTTTGCTGGTTAGGGATCGCTGCTGCTGTCGTAAAATATCAGTTTTGTATATTTGTACTATCTCTCTCTCTCTTTGCTTAACTATTGAATATTATAAGAAGAATTGATCAAGGGTTTCCCCACATTGGGGTTTGTACTTGGCTGGTGCCACATCTTGTGTCCTCTTGCCTTGGCTTGTCTTCCACTGTTTATGTCTATGTTCTATCTGCGTTATACTATCATGTTGATGTGATTGCTAATCTGGAAATTGATATTGGGCTAATAAGAAATTTGAAGTAAATTGCTCTTAAGCATAAAACATCCCAAAATTAACATGGTATCAGAGCTAAGGTGAAAACAAAGCCCAAGCAAGAGTGAAAAGCAATCACCGAAGACAGTTGGAAAGGACAAAAGGCTCAATGGGTTCCTCATTCCACTTACCGGTTGAAGACAAGCTCCGTGAAAAGTCATGACAGGGAACTTACTATCACTACCCTTAGAGGGCTCCCACCCGAGTGGTATATATTTAGAACCACTATTCTCAATAATGATCGAATTCTGGGATTTGAAGAATTGATGTCAAGATGCATTCAAGAAGAGACAAGAATGGTGGAGCAAGAAATGCCTTCAAATAGAGGCAACCCCACTGCTTTCTCTGCTCATGCCAAAAGGAGAAATAATACTAGGTCTAAAGGACATTTCAATGGTAAGCCCGAATCTAAGGGTGGAAGGAATGGCAGATGCTTTGTGTGCAATAAGTTTGGCCACTATGCGAGGGAGCGTCCAAATAGAAAGGACACATCACATGATGATGATCACAATCACTCTAGGGGCAACTTCAACAATAACAATCAAAGGAATGGCAGGTTCAATAGCAAAGGAAAAAAGAATGCGGGAAATCATGGAAATGGTCAACCCTCCAAGAAAGCAAGGAATTCTAGGTATGAAGAACCAAATGTTGTTAACAATAAGCAAAATGAGTATTATCTTATATTGGCCCTCTCCACTACCTCTCCTCCGGACACTTTGGGTAATTGACTTATTGATACCGGATACAAGGAAGCTTTCTCTAATTTGATAGAGAAGGAGACAAACTTGAAGATTATTCTTGGAGACAATGCCACCTATTCCGTAAAGGGTGTAGGGAATGTTACCCTTCAATTGAATCAGGGTAACACGATTCATTTACAAGAAGTTCTATATGTACCTGATCTCAAGAAAAACCTGGTGTCCATTTCGGCAATGGAAGACAAAGGTTATAAGGTGGCATTCATCGATGGAAAGGTACATGTTTGGAAAAAGAATTTTAAAGATGCTTTTACCCTTGGATTTCGGGTTGACACTTTCTATCAACTTGGAGGTAGTCCATTGGGAGCCATGTCTTGCGACACATCTCTACAATCTGAACTATGGCACCAGAGGTTTGCCCACCTTCATTATAAGGCCCTACCTGATGTGAGACAGATGGTGACAAGGATGCCCGAGTTCAAAGTAGAGCATGAAGGTATATGTCGGGATGTGCCGAAGGAAAACTTAAAAGGGGACCATTCCCCTCAAGTAATAGCAAGACCTCAGATATATTGCAATTGGTCCACTCCGACATATCTGGTATGCCCATAAACTCTTTGGGAGGACATCTATATTATCTCACTTTTATAGATGATTATTCTCACCTTGGATCTACTTCTTGAAAAAGAAGGATGAAGTGTTCACCTGGTTCTGTCACTTCAAAGTTATGATCGAAAATCAATCCGAGAAGAGAATCAAGATATTGAGGACTGATAATGGGACCGAGTATGAATCCAATGAATTCCATGACTTTTGCAGAGAAGCTGGCATTAAGAGGGAGACCACTATACCATACACACTCCTGAGCAGCATGGTGTGGCTGAAAGGAAGAACCATACTATTAGGGAAGCTATTCGTGCCATGCTTCATGATCCAAGGCTTTAGAAGTTTCTATGGGCCGAAGCTGCGAATAGGGCCGTGTATGTTTAAAACTGATGCCCTCATCAAGCATTGGACTCCAAGGCTCCTGAAGAAATGTTCATTGGTAAGAAACCCAATGTTTCTCATTTTAGAATTTTTGGAAGTCCCGTATACTTTCATGTGTTGAAAGAGAAAAGAATCAAATTGGGTGCATCTGGAAAGAAAGGAATCTTTGTGGGCTATAGCAAAAATTCTAAGGGTTATAGAATTTATGTGGCTGGTCAAAGGGAGGTTGAGATAAGTAATGATGTCACCTTTGACGAAGATATGGCTCTTAGGAAGTTTGACAACCTTCCTATACCAAGGAAAGATAAAGGCGCTGACACCGGAAAACCGGATGAAAAAGAAGATGAAACGATGCCGGATATTGATGAACCTAAGGATCCTATTGATCCTCCTCCTCAAGAGCCCTCCTCCTCCAAGGAGAGGTCCTCTTGGCTTAGGGAGACTCTTGAAGATGCCGAGAGACATTGCACCAAGGGGGCCTTTCCGTGAAAGCAAGAAGCCGACCAGGTATCAGGGATAGCTGACCATTATGAACACTATCATTCAAAACGAGCCTACATCATTCGAAGAAGCCGTGAAGCATCAAGTATGGAAGGATGCTATGAATGAAGAATACGAGTCCATTTTGAAGAATGATGTCTGGGATGTGGTCCCTAGACCCCAGAACAAATTGATTGTCACCTCTAAATCGCTTTACCAAATCAAGCATGGAGCTGATGGGAGCGTAGAAAAGTACAAGGCTTGCTTTGTTGCTCGAGGCTTCTCTCAAAAGGAAGGTGTAGATTATGATGAGATATTTGCACCTGTTGCCCAATACACCACCATCCGCTCGATCATAGCCCTTGCTGCTTCGCAAGGATGGAGCCTACATCAGATGGATGTCAAGACCGCTTTCTTGCATGGTTCGATTAAAGAGGAAGCCTGTGTGGAACAACTCGAGGGGTTTGAGATTCATGATCGAGAATCTCATGCATGCATGTTGAAGAAAGCTCTCTATGGGTTGAAGCAAGCACGCCGAGCTTGGTATGAGAGGATCGATAGCTATTTGATGAAGCTGGGATTCACTAAGAGTGAAGCCAATCTGAACCTTTACTTTAAGGTTGAAGATGATAGACTTCTCATGCTGGTGCTTTATGTGGATAACCTCTTTTTGACTAGTGCAGACCCTCTCATTCACAAATGTAAGAGGGAGTTGGCTTCCGAATTTGAGATGGACTTAGTACTAATGCACTACTTCCTAGGGTTGGAGGTTTGGCAAAAGGCAAGAGAAATTTTCCTATCTCAAGGAAAATATATTGTGAAGATATTGGGAAGATTTGGGATGGTAGACTGGAAGCCCGTGACTACCCCGATGGAGCTTAACTTTAAGAAGTTATGCGGTAGTGTTGCCGGACCTGAATTGGGAAATGCTTCTGAGTATCGTCAACTCATAGGAGCACTGATGTTCTTGGTGAACTCCCGTTCGGATATATGTTTTGCAGTTAACATGTTGAGCCAATATATGGTTGAGCCTCATCACTCACATTGGATTGGTGCCAAGAATCTTTTGAGATATCTTCAGGGCACAATCACTCATGGACTGAGATACACTGCCGGAGATGTGAGGCTGCATGGTTATTCTGATGCTGATTGGGTAGGTAGTGTGGTGGATCGCAAGAGCACTTCTGGGTGTTGTTTCTCTTTGGGTTCTGCTTCGATATCCTGGATGAGCAGGAAGTAGAAGTCGGTTGCTTTGAGCACTGTTGAGGCCGAATACATAGCTGCGAGTATGGCCTCCTGTGAAGTTGTCTGGTTGAGGAAGCTCTTCAGTGAGCTGTTTGGACATGTGCTAGATACCACCGTGATCCTTTGCGACAACCAGAGTGGGATCTGATTATTAGAGAATCCCGTATTTCATGATCGCTCCAAGCACATCGATATCAGGTACCACTTTATCTAGGATATGGTACAATGAGGAGCAATAAGGCTCCATCACATTGGGACTGATGAGCAGGTCGTCGGCATTCTGACGAAGCCCTTGGGAAAGGACAAATTCTCGACTTTCCGAATAAAACTAGGAGTCGTGGAGAGACCCTCTTATGAGGGTCCTGTATGATATGGACATTGAGTTTTGAGAGCTCCGGGGCGCTTGGGGTACTTCTTGGAGCGATGAGCAACCATAGGGTGAGTGGTTCAACCTTCCCCTAGTGGTTTGATGTGTACAAGGTGAGTGGTTCAGGCTTCCCTTGGTGGTTTGCTGTGTATAGGGTGAGTGGTTCAGCCTTCCCCTGTGATACCTCGTGGCGACATGTAGGTAGGATGAGTGGTTCATCCTTCTCCTGCTGAGACATCCTACCCATGCAGTTTGGGACTCATGGGAAGTACCTCTCATCTGGCCAATGAGTAGGGAAATGAGGATAGGGACCATAGTACTACCGATGGATGCATCGTGTACTACTGTACTCCCTATGCTAGGATGATATTGATCTGGGATCAATTGGAACTGATTTCGGGTCAGTAAGAGTGGTATGACACTCTTTATTGGAATTGACTTCGGGTCAGTAAGAGTGGTATGAGATATTCTCTTCTATCTGGGACTAACTTTGGGTCAGTAGAGAATGGTATGATACATTCTCGATCACTTCTTCTTCTTCATAGTTCAGCAGAGCAGAGCAATGCATTGATGGCTGAGATAATACGGACTGACAAATGGATTCGCAAATGGAGTTCTCCCTAGTTGAGAGGGAGTGTTAAAATTGGCAACTAGGGTCAAACTCCATATGGGTCACTTTATTTATGGCAGCTGATATTTTTCTTGGATTCCTCTCTCGCAGAAGTGTAGGATTGATCTAAAGATCATCTGATTCCGACATGTATATATGGAGATATGAATTTATTTATATTCTTGACAATTTGTCAAGGTTGGCCAGCAAGCAAAGCAATCATTTTCACCCCCAACTTAACCTCAACGTTGCATATAAAAGGAGGAGACCTTGTGGCATTATTTCACCATCTCATCCATTCATCCTTCTCTCTCCTCTCTTGTTTGGGTACGCATAGCTGGAGCAGAACCTCTCACATGTGCAAAGAAGGAAGTCTGATCTTCTGTTTAGGGCAGCGTTGACCGAGTTTGACCAAAGCTGCAGGAAGGTTTTGGACAATGTTTTGACCAGTGTTGACTCTTCTTGAGTGCGGATTGGGTTAGGCTGCCTCTCCTTGGCAGGCCACTGTTCTGGACAGCCTTCTTGACCTCTCTTTGACCCTGCATTGACCAGTGTTGACTGTGCTAGGGCTGGCCGCAGGCTTGACTGCTGTTGACCAAAGTTTGACAGGGATTTTCGGACTGTTTTGGGCTGATTCTCCTTGCTGTTGGAGGCC
The DNA here is from genome assembly GCA_031772625.1 of Pinus tabuliformis. NCBI lineage: Eukaryota > Viridiplantae > Streptophyta > Pinopsida > Pinales > Pinaceae > Pinus > Pinus tabuliformis. The sequence goes on along the minus strand of CM062817.1, from coordinate 1,210,796,321 downwards.
GAGTTGTCTGGGCTATTGACTGAGCTGATTGGAGGTCAAATCTGACCTGTTTGACTAGCTTTGACTTTGTTGGTTAGGGTTTGCTGTTGCTGTCATAAAATATCAGTTTTGTATATTTGTACTATCTCTCTCTCTGCTGATCTATTGAAGATTATAAAAAGAATTGATCAAGGGTTTCCCCACATTGGGGTTTGTCCTTGGCTCGTGCCACGTCTTGTGTCCTTTTGTCTTGGCTTGTCTTCTACTATTTATGACTATGTTCTATCTACATTATACTATCATGCTGATGTGATTGCTAATCTGGAAATTGATATTGGGCTAATAAGAAATTTGAAGTAAATTGCTCTTAAGCATAGAACATCCCAAAATTAACAGTTGTGTAGAGTCAGAGCAATAGCTTGTGGGAAGGAACACATTACAATTCTACCAAAAATGGATTTGACTCTTTGTTTAGCGAAGGTGGGATAATATAAAAGACACCATTACACATGTGACATAACATAGTTTGCACTAAATCCTAAATGGTATGTAGGCAGGCATAGGGGAGTCAAATATTGAAGATCAAGAGGTAAGGTGGGGGGGGGGGGGTGGGGGTGGTTTGGTGCTATCATTGTGAAGATGTTTGGTGTTGATGAAGGTAGGATACTTTGAAAAATAAACCTTTCTGTTGTCAAACTCAGTGGCCCATGCAAACTGTTAGTTTTTGGTACATTGAACTTGGCACATGTGGCAGAAAATGGTACAGGTACAGATATAACAGTTCAGTAAATGATGTGCTGGAATGGGTCTGTACTGCAACAGAAGGTAGATCGGGTACTGCAGATCTGTACAGACATGTAGCAGTCTCAACAGTTCCGTTCAGGATTGATTTCCATGCAGCACGAGGGTCTGTGGGTGTGGGTGCAACAATAGAGTAGACTAGAGTGTGCATCAATACATTTGTAGGAACAGGTTTGTACTACAACAGAAGGTATATCAGGTACTTCAGATCCATACATGCATGGAGCAGCCTCAACAGATCCGTTCAGCATTGATTTCCATGCAGCAGGATGGTCTGTAGATAAGGATGCAACAGTAGAGTAGACTAGAGTGCACATGAATACTTTTGTAGGTTTCCAGCATTGCAGGTGCATAAATGCATGCACCAGCAATAAATAGAAATGCATAATGTTATCCTCAGCAGTTGCATGCATTAGACAGTTTGCATGCCATTTCTCAGTTAAGTAAAAGAGGGTGCATGCAGTTGCATGATTTCTAATTTTAGCTTAAGTATAAGTTCAGTTAGGTGCATGCATGCAACGGTGAAGATCTCTAGGAAGATTCATGCTTGGATGCCTCATAATCTCCTGTTGAGGTGTTGTGCATGTTTCCAGATTCACTTTACCTACTCTTCTTCCTAGTTTATAAAAGCGAAAGCAGGGGTAGAGGTTTATTATTAAGTTTTCAGTCAGCAGTTGGCTGTTTTCTTGTAGCAGATTTTTCATTTTCAGAAGTAGTGAAAAACAGTAACAGGTTTTGACAGTCATATATTGATTTTCCATTATATATCTTCTACAGCATGTATTTATAGAACCTAGCATCAATTGCAGAATGCAGTTTTGAGTGGTTTTCAGTTGTTGGTAGGAATTCTTTTAGTGCAGGATCTGTTCAGATGTTTTAGAAAATTTAACATAAATGAGGTGAGGAAGGATTGACATAACACAAGGAAATGTTTGATGGATGATGCATGGGGATAAACCTTCAGAGTGCCATCTTGGTATTGCATGCTATTACAAATTAGTAGTTTATGGTTACTTAAGTAAACATGTCTGATCATAGCTTTGTCCACACTATTGAGAGGAATAGAGCTATTATTGTAAGGAAGGGTTCAAAGCTATCATTGTGAAGATTTTCACTGTTGTTTAGGGTAGGATGCCTTAAAAAATAGTTTCTTTCTTTTGTATGCCTTTCTTTTGTATACATATATAAGCCAGGGATTTCTTGAACTTGAAGGTGTTGATTTTTGAGTAGCTTGGGAGGCACTCCAAGCCCTAGGGTTCGGAGTTTGGAGGGTGGAGCACCACAAGAGTCACTTGTGGGCTTGGAACCCAAGGTTGGGGTTTTGCACCCATCGTGATTTGGGCTAAAACCATGGACACATTTCGACATGTGATGGATGAGGATGATAGAAATCGTCTATGTCACATGGTTCGAGTTCGACAACGATTAAGTTCGATTCGAATTCGAATTTTCCGATCAGGTTCGAATGAGGTTCGGCATTAGGTTCGACTATACATATTTTTCAATATATATATATATATATCTATATATGACCTCAGTCTAATGGAGCAGGAATAACCTTGTATAATGGACGTTGCAAAGATTGAAGGATTAGACATTCTCGGCATATCTGTTTTAGCATACAAATCTACCTAAACATATCACAGATTCACAATTGCACAGCTAGTGATCTCGACATACCTGTGAGGATCTCAGCTGAATGGAGTAGCAAAGATCTAGGACAAAGGCACAGTGTCAATGGATCTCGCATAGCAGTCTTGGCATCAAGGCCTCGGTGATACTCCTGTAGAAGTCTAGACTCTAGACAAAGAACAGCAGTGATAGAACCTCTCTCTCGGCCTAATAAGATTGATGTTAGACGTTGTCTCAATCACACACACATATATATATATATATACTACAATTGTGGCACAATAACAAAGCCGCAGAAATGATCATTCTCGGAGGATACAATCCCTGCATAACAAAGAGCCACAATAACCATTACAGTCTCGGAATAAATGAGACAGTAAGGACCTCAGTATAGTGAGGAATAGTATCTCATCTCGGTGGATCTATTTCTTAACAGTCAATGTATATATATATAATATATGTAATGGAAAGATCTTCGGATCCCTCACTATCTTTACATGATCTCACTGTCTTGGTGTAAGAAAGATCACAATGATCCTGCAGTCATGGAATACACTCTCGCATGATCACAGTCAACATGATGGTCTAGAGTACAGTGATGAAGGTAGGATAAAACAGCTATCATGGCTGTCATAATGAAGTTCTCAGTGCATCATTAAAAAAATCGAACCTTAAAAAATTCGTTAAAATTCGCCTTCAGGTTCGTTGAGGTTCGTTTAGGTTTGAGTTCGTTCAGGTTCGACTTGAGGTTCAAATTTCAGGTTCGGCGAACCTGAACGAATTTCAATTTTTTTTTCAGGTTCGCTGAATTTCGAACCTGAACCTTCAGGTTCGCCGAACCTTGTGACATAGGTAATCGTTGAGACGGATCCGACACAACAAAAATCATCTGATTTCGAGTTGTAGAAATGGAGTTATGAAATTTTGAAGTTTAGAAGTGGGTTTGCACAAGAAGAATTAGGGCTGGCTTGATGATAATAAGCCATGTGACAGCTTGTCAAGCCCTATGTTGACGTTTGAAGAAGCCCTTGTGTTTGATCTAAATACAAGGTGATGTTAGTGTCAATTCTCACATCCACAAGTGCATAAAACTCATTGAGATACACTTCTGAAGCAACCGCAGTTAATTGAGGACAAGACGTGAGGAATGATATGACTGTTTTGGGTTAGTTTCATCCTCTACACAGGTCTGAGTTGAGGAGCAAGGAAGCCACAGCTCATGGAAGAATTCTGGGCTGTTTTAGGCTCACTTAAGGGCTCATTTACCTCTTCTTTAAGAGCAGCAGGGTACTCAAGTCTTCAGGCTGCCGCAGGTCAGTTTGGGCAGCTGTAAGAGGATGCTGAGACTCTGTTTTAGGGAGCAGTTCAGTGCAGGAAGAAGAAAAGGTAAGGCCGCAGCAATTTCAAGGAAGTTTGGGCATGTTTGAGTGGACTGAAGATGACTGTCATCTTGCCCTAACCAGACCTTAAATTGCAGCAGAGATGTATCAGTCAAGAGGAAGATGTGTGTTGTATCTATGTTGAGTTTGTGCTAGGTGAAAGGCTGTCCTAGTGTGGACAGAATTATAGCAGCCTGTGGAAGCCATTTGTTGGGGTTGTCTTGGGTGTTAAGAAACCCCAACTAGGAGCAGATTTCACAGGGGTTGAGTATTAGTTGGATTGGGCATCATTGGTTTGTTGGAGAGCAACGTGTTGATGGCCCAAAGTAGCCCTCGACAAGCCATCATAAATTGACGTTGATAGCTGAAGGTTGGGTGAATATTGGATCCTAATGTGCAGCACTTTGATGGACAAAAGTGACTGCTAGATTGGCATATTGGAGCTCAGGTATTGGCCAGCCTAGAAGAGCAGATTGGATCAGCGCGTGTTCATTGAGGCAGAAGTGACTTGCAGCAGTGATAGGAGGCAGCCATCCTGGAGACTCTATGTGTTGTCCTTTGATGCACTAAGGGGCAGCTAGAGAGCAGAATGGGAGTGAAGGACCGAGAGGACAAAATACGACATAGAGTCTGCAACATTATTGTCATTGTATCTTGTATTCCATAGGCTGTTGTATTATTCAGATTGGGTTGTACATTATTGTACAATATTTTGTTAAAAATTGTCTATAAATGTGCATGTGTGATTTACTGCGTGCATTTGTGATTTACTGCTTTATATTTTCAGCTGTGCAAAGTATAGTTTGGTTGTGATTCTTGGTTTGGTAGCGTCGGAGATTCTAAGATTTTAACCTAGACCCAAGATCGTGGAAATTCAACATGGTATCAGAGGGTGTCTGAGCTACTTTGGAAGACAGTGAGTCAGAGTTGTGCACAACGAAGTACAACTTAAGAGGGAGTTAGTCACATTGTAGGTGACAATTTCGAATTCACAGGTTGGTCTCCGATATGAGGACAGGGTGGAGGGGTTGTCCAACTATAGTCCATGGAAGGTAAGGATCAAGTTGGTCTTGCAGGTCAACAGGATCTGGGAGTTCATTGGGAAAGCCATCAAGAAGCCAATTGACCCAAAGGAGCTAGAAGTGTACGACGATTTGGATATGAGGGCGAGATTGATCATCCTTGATGGTGTGAAGGATCCCCTAATACCTCATTTGTCCAGGAAGAACACTGCACATGAGATGTGGATGGCTCTTCAAAATTTGTTCTAGAATAAGAATGAGAACTGGGTACTAGTATTGGAGGATAAGTTGAAGTCCACCAAGATGATACAAGGTGAAGAAGTGACACGTATCTAACGAGATTATCTTAGGTTAAATATGAGCTTGCTGTTGTCGATGTGACTATTTCAGATTTTGATATGGTGAGGATTGCTTTGAAAGGGTTCACCGAGGAATGGAAGCCCTTCATCAAGGGGATCGTTGCCAGAGAGAAGTTGCTAGACTGGAATAGGCTGTGGGATGACTTCATTCAGGAGGAGTTGCGAGACGAGGATCTTCATCTGAAGAAGAGGGCTTTAGATGATGACATGGCACTTGCAGCACAAATGAAGGGTAAGTAGAAGGACTTGAGTAAAGTCAAGTGTTTCAACTGTGGCGAGATGGGTCATTTTTCGTCGAGATGTCCGATGAAGAAGAGAGATGACGAGAAGAAGAAAGGGAAGTAGGTCGCCGGTGTTGCCACTTCTGCTGAGATAGATGCTCTCACCAGGAGATTAGAGGAGGACTTTGCTATGATCTCTCATTTCTTGCAGGGTACTATTGATGAGGATGGATGGTACGTGGACAATGGTGCGTTGAAACATATGATAGGGTCACAGGGGGTTTTCAAGACTCTAGCTAAATGGGACTCGAAGTTGCACATGGTGTTGGGCGACATGAGTTAGAAGGAGATCCGAGGATCGAGAGTTGTGCCATTCAAGATGGAGACAGGACGGGTGATGTGGGTCCAGGATGTATTGTTTGTACCAGGACTCAGAGATAGCATGATATCTGTCTCAATGATCGAGAAGAAAGGGTTTGAGGCCTTGTTCGAGGATGGGAAGGCAAGACTCAAACCTAGAGGCTCTAGTTTCATAGGTATTAGACTTGGAGTTAGAGAGCGTGGTCTATACAGGCTGACGGGCAAGCCTATGGATCATGGGAAGAAGAAGCAGGTGGAGCAAGTGTGGGTTCCAGAGAAGCAGTTGCAGGTACATGCTTCAGAGGGGCAGGTACAGGTTCTCTAAAAGAAGGTCCAGGTTCCAGAGGCTTAGAGGGAGTCGAGTTCTAGTAGGAGTTTGCAAGTTTAGAGGGAGAATTTGCAACCCAAGAAGAGTGCGTGGTCAGTGGGGAACAAGGGTGCTCCTACAATTGCCAAGAAGGAATCATGGAGGGAATGGAAGACATTTCAGGTGAAAAAGAAGAAGCATGATGCTTCCAGTGACAATGACACTTCGGAGAGAGGCGTAGTTCATGCTACAGGGATTGTTGCAGTGGTGAGTGCTAAGAGTTGGATGAGTGTTGCGAGTAGAGATGATGATGAGTTACTTCCTAGTCTTGGAAGTACCTCCCTCCCTAAGAGGGAGTGTTGATTTTTGAGTCGCTTGGGAGGCACTCCAAGCCTTAGGGTTCGGGGTTTGGAGGGTGGAGCACCAAAAGAGTCACTTGTGGGCTTGGAACCCAAGGTTGGGGTTTTCACCCATCGCGATGGACACATTTCGACATGTGATGGATGAGGATGATAGTACTCATCGAGATGAATCCGACACAACGAATATCATCCGATTCTGAGTTGTAGAAATGGGGTTATGAATTTTTGAAGTTTAGAAGTGGGTTTGCACAAGACGAATTAGGGCTGGCTTGATGATAATAAGCCATGTGACAACTTGTCAAGCCTTATGTTGACGTTTGAGGAAGTCCTTGGGTATGATATAAATACAAGGTGATGTTAGTGTTGTTTCTCACATCCACAAGTGCATAAAACTCATTGAAATACACTTCTGAAGCGGCTGTAGTTAATTGAGGACAAGACGCGAGGAACAATACAACTGTTTTGGGTTAGCTTCATCCTCTACACAGGTCCGAGTTGAGGAGCAAGGAAGCCGCAACTCATAGAAGAATTCTGGGCTGTTTTAGGGCCACTTAAGGGCTGATTTACCTCTTCTTTAAGGAGCTGCAGGCTACTGAAGTCTTCAGGCAGCCGCAGGTCAGTTTGGGCAGCTGTAAGAGGAGGCCAAGACTCTGTTTTAGGGAGCAGTTTAGCTCAACAAGAAGAAAAGGTAAGCCCACTATAATTTTAAGGAAGTATGGGCATGTTTGAGTGGGCTGAAGATGACTATCATCTTGCCCTAACCAGACCTAAAATTGCCGCAGAGATATATTAGTCAAGAGGAAGATGCATGTTGTATCTATGTTGATTTTGTGCTAGGTGGAAGGCTGCCTTAGTGTGGACAGAATTATAGCAGCTTGTGGAAGTCATTTGTTGGGGTTGTCTTGGGTGTTAAGAAACCCCAAATAGTAGCAGATTTCACAGTGGTTTTGTAGTAGTTGGATTAGGCATCATTGGTTTGTTGGAGGGCAACGTGTTGATGGCCTAAAGTAGCCCTTGACAAGTCATCATAAAGTGACGTTGATAGTTGAAGGTTGGGTGAAGATTGGAGCCTAATGTGCAGCACTTTGATGGAAAATAGTGACTGCTATATTGGTGGATTGGAGCTCAGGTATTGGCCAACCTAGAAGAGCAGATTGGATCAGCCCGTGTTCATTGAGGCAGAAGTGACTTGCAACAGTGATAGGAGGCAACCCTCCTAGAGACTCTATGCTTTGTTCTTTGATGGACTAAGGGGCAGCTAGAGAGTAGAACGCGAGCGAAGGACCGATAGGACAAGATACAACATAGAGTCTACAACATGATTATCATTGTATCTTGTATTCCATAACTGTTGTATTATTTAGATTGGTTTAATAAAACGAAGATTGGGTTGTACATTATTGTACAATATCTGTTAAAAATTGTCTATACTTGTGTGATTTACTGCTTTAAATATAGAGTGCTTGGTGCTCTTGATTAAATACTGATTTCATACCCTTGTACATGACAAAATCCAATGGAAACATTGCAATCCCCCCAACCTTGAAATCCTGAAAAACTGTTAAGTTTGCTGGATTTTGAGTGAGATCTAAAATTCTACTTTCTCCATATGACATCCAATGAGGTCGGAACCACTCTCAAACATTCTGAGTCATTTCATGGTAATGTTAAAAATTTAACTAAAAAGATGATTTTTTCTACGTTAATAATTTAACACTACCATTGATTACACAGTATTAGCAGGTTCCTAGGGTTGAATATTAAGCTTCCCCACTCATAAATCATTGTTTTGAAGCAAAATTAAGGGGGGATGCCTAGCCCTTTTTGAGGGGAGACGCCCACAAGCACCCCTTTTGGGGACACATGTCCCCTACATTGGGGAAAGGTTTCCCCTTGCGTCTCTCTGAAAGGGGGACATGGGGAAACATTTCCCTAGGCGTCCCCCCATCCCAGGTGCGTCTGAAGCATGAGGTGCATGCAGCCAACCCTGGGGGATGCGTCCCCATGGAACACTGAATTTGAACACAGAAAATTTCTTAAAATGATGAGAAAATACCCTTGCAATGGAAGATCTGTAAACCAAAAACTGTGATCAACTTCACCACTTCATCATTTAGTGCTGTCAACAAATTTGCTCCCAAGAAAAATGGAACTGAATTCATGTGTATGGGAAATGAAGGTTTAGGGTTTGGGACCTACCTTTATTTATTTTTTATTATATTTTTTGGCTTTTGCCCCTATAATGTTTTTTTGTCGATGCAAAGGATCCCTCAGAACCAAATTCAGGGTTTGGGTACCCAAATTGGCCAAACATCTCCTTTTGGGCAGAAGGTACCCTGAAGAAAACGGGTAGTGTGGGTACTCCAGGGTTATTTGGGGTGCGTACCCAATCCCATACAGGGCACAGAGTTCACAAACCAGCAGTCAGTTCGTGCATCCTGGGGTGGGTTTACAAACCCTGGCAATTGAGTAAAAGTATTTTTTGGGCTGGTAAATACGTATATTTCATTGATGCTGTAAAGTAATACATCATATAGTCATACATGGCCAAGCTATGAAACATGTGGATTGCCCAACCCTCCATAGGTGTTGAAAATGGTTTGTGTAAAGGGAGGAATGCCCCTCATTCTAATACTGAAACTTCCCTTCCATTTTACTAACTCTTGTTGGTTTTTGGGTCTCTCAGAATTGCTGTCTCCCTAGGTTGTGCACAGGCTGCTTAATACTAGCCTCTCATTGAATTGTGCAATTTCAAGACGTCTTTGTTTAGGCCTTGGGGCCAAATTGTTCAGGAATTGTTATTAGATTTGAAGGAAAATCAAATAGGGAAGGAATCGGGTTATAACAGAGAGTGTAGTTGTCTTGTATGATGGAGATGCATTCATTTGTGCATGCTTACTAAATGTGACAACAAAGAACCAAGATGCTGACAAATTAAATTCGTTTCTAGCAAAATAAATATTCTGTGATAGCATAATTTATAGCTTGGAGCATTAGATGTAAATTCAGTAGGTTATGAAACCTTTTGCAGGAGAGGATGTTGCCAAACAGCCTATAACTGATGCCCAGTGGAGGTGATGGGGATGTCAAATGCTGATAGACCAAGATCTCTAGAACTCACCAGCTTTAGGACAATGGCATGAATATTTTTTATACATATTGATAACTTAAATCTTATAGCAGTTGCATTATTACAGTAATACACAAATCATTTGTTCGTTCTCCTGTACTTTTTTGTATTATATCTGCCTTATGCTCAACATTTCCCATGGCCACACAGTTTTGGTTTGTGGTCCTACAGGGCCAGCTTGAAGCTTGCAGTCCTGCAGGGCCAACTTGCAACTTGTGGTCTTGGAGAGTCAGTTTATGGCCCTGTATTTTCGCATAGTTTCACCTCATTAGTATTGAAAGGTAATATTTACCGTACTTTATCAGTTTATAAGCTGTAATTCTCTGGTCATATTGACACAAAATGCACAAAAGGTTTGCACACTTTTATATTTACTTGGAAAAAAGTCTATACAACCGACATGTATCAAAATGATGGACGAAACTGGAGGTAAATAACTTGGCTTATCAGGGAAGTGGAAATAGGATTGGCAGAAATATATATCTTCAAGGGCAATATAGAGCTATGTACAGGTAATTAGAAGCAACGAAAGGAACCATTACAGGAGAAATAGTTGGATTCTAAGAACCTTTGAAGGTTGAGTTTAATAATTTTGGAGTTTAAGTTAAATTATTTTAGGATTGGATATGTAAGTGGAAATAGCGATCTAGGATCAAGATTTTGCCAAGGCTATCCAATTTTTTGGCAATTATTTGTCTGTAGTTGGAAAAATCATTGGCGTACCTTGGTTATTCATATTTTGAATGTAAGGTAAAACACCTAGCAGTCACTAAGTCAAGGTAAGGCTTCTTGTTACAGCACTTCCAGATGTTTATTCATGCCAGTGCGATCATGCTGTTTATTATCTTTTACTAGAGCATATTGGCACGTGGCCAGCAAAGCAAATACATTGGTTTTAGGATGTCTTTGCATGGAGTGCATATACTTGTTCATACCCTTGTGTTCCCATATAATCCTCCCACAAGTTTATAAATCGAGTTTGGTTAAGCTAACATAAGATCTGCTTATAACACCAACCTTAGCCTTAACTGGTTCACAAATTCACAATTAGAATAACATCTTGGAGTTTTAATAGTGTGTATACAAGTATAGGATGTTCTGTGAGGAAATTAAGCATTTCAAAATAGTGTTTTTATGGTGTATCAGTGCACTTTCATTGTGATTCTAGGATGCCTTTCCATGGAATGCATATTCTTGTTTATACCCTTCTGTTCCCGTATCATCCTCCCACAAGTCTGTAAGTCAGGTTTGGTCAAGCTAACACAAGATCTCGTTAGAACACCAAGCTTGGTTAGAACTGGTTCACAAATTCACAATTAGGATAGCACCTTGGAGCTTTAAATATTTTGGATTCAAGTAATAGGATATTTTGAGAGGAAATTAAGCATTTCAAAATGGTGATTTTACAGTGCATCAGTGTACTTTCATTGTTATAAACTAAACAGTGAATAAAGAAAGTGAGAAAAACATTGCATGTAAGATGCATCAATATTGTTCATGTAAACACTTTCTGACTTTTTAAAGGAAATATAGAAGATTGTTTCTTTTTGTGTCCAAGTATCCAACATCTTGGCCAATTATCCAACAGGTTTTATTTTTGTGTGAATTCACAGGTGGCTATTCCACTTGTACCCACAATAAGGGTTGTGATCACATTTACGAAATTTGAGGAACTGCAACCTGTAGAAGAATTCTCAACTCCTCTTTCAAGTCCAGGTCATTTTCAGGATGCAAAAGGGAAAGAGACACAGGCTTCTAATTCATCAGTTTCATGGATGTCTTGGGTGAGGGGGTCTCATAGTCGTACATCAAGTGAACCAACAAATTTGGAAGATCATTTGAGAGATGATTTAGATCCTTTTTACATACCAAGTAACTATACCTGGGTTGACATGAATGAAAAGAAGCGCAGAATGAAAGCCAGAAAGTCGAAAAACAGAAAAGGAAAATCACATTCTTCCCGGCTTGCAGATGGGTCGTTGACTGATATTGATGAGTAATCATTGTAAGAATTATAGCCAAAGAAGTTGTCTGAGATTGCTGGAATGGAGCATTTCTCCTCGAGTGCATTGATCCATTATTATTGTATGTTTTTACCTTTTTCAATTTTTGTAGTTTTTTCTGCTAAATATCTTGTGAAATGGTAAATTGATAAGTTGGTTTGGATAAGCAGATATTTGCAGAGAATCTGCACATTTTTCTGTGTTCAGGTTAACATAAATTCTTGCGCCATGTTCCTATTGTCGAGGCATATGGGATAAATAATAAAGAAGTCGATGTAAAGTTAGAAAAAGTTATGTGCTATCTACTCTTGTCGAGAGTGCTATGTTCATGCATCCATCCTTTTATCCAGCTTTTGCTGCCTCTTTAACAGATTCTGATGTATTCACTTGAAGTCCCCTTATGCTTGTGTCTATACAGGAAAAGTCATATTTTGGTTCACCATGAGTCAATGTGCTATTAATGCTTCTTGAAAATGTTTGATCTGTACAATAATTCTAATTTTCTGGTTACATGTTATTACGCTGGTCAGCGTTATACATATATGTTTTAAACAGGAAATGATGAAATATGTTATCGAAAATGGTTGCAGCAGAGACAACAGCACTAGCTATACATAACAATGTCTGCATGATTGAAATTGTCCACATTTGACCAAAATATTGTACAGAGTTTACTGATATCCTTTAGCAGAATTTTCCAGATGTATTGACCAAGTCACCAAAGTAAATCCTATTAAAAACACCTAACAAGCCGATTAAAAAAAACATATGCTAAAAGGAATGTATGATGTTGTGTGCTGGTTCCTTGTCTACAATGCCCATGGCTTCTATCATCTGTAGCATTGTGTTCTAATCCTTATTTTCCCCGTGCTCTGACATCCTCTTGTTCTAAGCCATCAAATTTGCATCTTTGTTCAATTTTTCTACCAAATTTTTGAGAAGATCGCACTCTGCCTTGAGGATGGCCAATTGCTGCTTGACTTGTAAAGACTGTTTATAATCTCTGCTCTTTGTGCCAGTGTTTTTCATATTCATTGAATTCGGTAATGAGAGAAAGAATAGATGCTCTGTTTCCTTGTACCATATCTTCATTAGACCTTAAAATTCTCCTTGGTTCAAGTATGTCGCGGTAATCCATAGTGTGCAAATGAACTGATATAAACAAGGTTGAGAATTTACTGGCTTCCAAATTTAAATAAAAAAACCAGGAAGATTAAGTTATTTCTGTCAAAAGGCAGTTGGGCCTTTGGAATGAGACCTACAGGAGAGGTAAGGAAATTTTCAGCACCACTTCCGGGAGTCTCAGGGTAAAGAATCTTTCCCAGAAAATGAAACTTAACAGCAGTAGGAGAAGTGCAAAGTGACTGAATGTCATACAAAGAGTGAAAATGAAACCAGAAGTCTGTCTGTGAGCCAAGACTGAGGTTGAGAGAAGGCTGAGAGAATATAAAACTGGAACCAGGATGTGAGAGCCACTGCTTAAACCTTGGTCTTTGAGTTATCAGAAATTCAATTTTGAGAATACGATTGCTATGTCCAGAAAAAATCAGAGATACAATCGATCAAAATGTGAGCTTCGAAAGACTCATCTGAAATAGGCCAACCTGAGGAGAGACATGCACAGGAGCCCATGATCCTCTGTCTGGATGAAATCTGATTGATCACTATCCCATCTGCCACGGAGAAGATTAAATCCATGGCTTCAATATCTCCCGTCCCTGTAACCTTAGACATGTGCGAGGGAATGCTGGGTCTTGTTGTGTTTATGGCTGTCTAGGTGGATACAACACCTGCTTTTGAGGGACACATGGTATGGTATGATTGAGCTACTTGTCATTAAATCATCCTGGGTGAATGATGAAATCACTTGGGAAGGTAGGATCCCTTTTACCCAGAGCACTCGTATTTTTAATTTTATTGCCATATTAGCCATTGAATCAGTTTGTCTCTTGTGGTTTCACCGTTCCGGAGGACATGGAAGCAGGTGATTTCTTGGAATTTTGAAGCCTCATAATGTGCTTTACTCAGGAATGAAGCAAGTCTGTGATGAGCTGGGCTTTTCTTGATCATAGACCTGACAATTATGCTGGAATCTCCCAAGATGATGATGAATGTGTTTTTCTGCGGCTAATCTTAGCCCCTGTAGTAATGAACAGGCTTCTACCGGGTTGGTAGAGAGCGTTCCCAAGCCCCAAGCATAAGACCATTCCAGTTTTCCGATGGGGTCAATGAGGATCCATCCCAACTCCTGCCACCCTGCTGGTCAGGGTTATATCACTGGAATTTGTAACTTTATTTTTGATTTAATACTACTACTGTTAGCCCCTGGGGGGCAGCTCAATTGGCGATGGCCGTGAAAATGAAGTGTTATAACTTATGTGTGAGTAGGTTCGAGGTTCAAATTCCCCTGATTCACCTGTGCTTGTAGAAGGGGCATATGTAGGTACCTAGAGGTTATAGTGGTAGTGGTTGGAATTGATCCCGTGTCTAGTGAGTATGAGATCAGCCCAGTTGCTGATTCCTCAAGATACAAGAAAAAAATATCACTTGTATATTCAGGAGTATTCTGATTTAAAATAAAATACCGTGACAAGTAGTTTTTGTTGACCCGTCTGCTTTTCTTGGACTGATAGTTATTGTGTAATGAAACAACTGGTTCATTAATTAACATATCCATTGAAGAGAGTCCAAAGACTCATAAATAGATTCTCGTGAAGTCAAAATATGAAATAATAATATAAGATTGATATGAAAGTGATGACTGATACAACTATTCGTGATGTAATAAATACCATGGAATGGTCATCAGTATTTATGTATATTTATATATCTATAAAATTACGTTCATTGCTTTTTGCCTAATTTGAATTAGAGTAGATAAGTAGGGTTTTCTTCGGAAAGGTAGTACGAGGGGCAGCGTTTCAGCCATATCATTTGTACACTGATCCTTGATTGCATTTAGCTATTCTTTTTATGGGCCATGAGGAGTCAAGGAAAAATGAGATCCCACATGCATATGGGTTCTGTTATTCTGTTGGTTATAACTTTAGGGCTTCATTTTGTGAACAGCAGACAATAAAAAGCCCTTCCATAAGAAGTTGGGAAAAGATAGTGGCTTTGAAGCATATATTTTCTGTAATTCTGTTTGGTTATATCTTGAGGGTTCCATTTTGTTAACGGCAGACAATAAAAATCCCTTCCTATGTTGTGAAATATTTTCTGTAATTCTGTTTGGTTATATCTTGAGGGTTCCATTTTTGTTAACAGCGGACAATGAAAATCCCTTCCTATGTTGTGAAATAACAGTGGCTTTGAAACATATATCTCATGTGGGAGAAGTTTCTCATTTGTTCGAGGACAGAATGACTGCAGATATTACGAGCAAAGTAATATTTGAGACTAGTGAGTGAAGGTTTGGGACCTGTTTGCTGCAATCTTTCCATTGAAACTATTGCAGAATTTAGATATTAGATTGGTAGATAGGCGTAATATATATTAACTCTCAAATATATGTATATTTCTTATGGCCATGTTAATAAAATTTTGGAAAAACATTTTTTTTTTCTTTTATGAAGAAATAGTTGTAGGTGTTGGAAAGGAAATCATGGTTTATGCTTTGAACTTGCTCCTGTATGAGTCATGTCCCTGGGATGAGGTCTGGGTCAACTTTGCCAAGTCTTGGGGCTCTTTAAATTCACTTTGTTGTGCAAGTCTGAGACAACCTTTTGCATTCGGTGGGATTTTTAAAATGCAAGTTATGTTTTTATTCACTCTTGTCCTGATTTGCCTCTGTATTGATTATCAGCTTCCCTCTCCAGTCCTTTGTTTTACTTCTTTTGATTGCATTTTGTAATATAGTTTGTGGACATTTCCCTGCCAACTGGTGTGTTGCCTGTCCTTGATATCATGTCAATGCCCAAACTCTTGTTTCTCAGCAACGTTTCCTTCCCTCCCCCCCCCCCCCCCCCCTTTACGAAAAGATTTTTAAACATATTGCTATCCTGCAGGGACTAAGCATGACTGCCAGGACTGACCGTCCAAAACCAATTTGAAATGGACTATTATAAAAATTCCCTGTAACAGAAACCAAAAAATATACTGAGGATACTGAGAGCATTAACGATAAACTTTGCTAGTTGTAGCCCAACAGCGGGCTTCAATACTCTCTGAGAACTGTTCATGACCATACTGATTCATACTTCAAAGCTCGGATATCAAACTAGAAAAGACTAAAACTGATAGTGGATATCCATAGCATCTGCTTCATGCCTATCTCTAAATTCATAGAGGCCAAAGGAATCAGCGGGCAGGACTGCCTTTTTTGATAATTCATCTGCTTTTTGGTTTCTTTGTAAATATGCATAAAAGAACTGAAAGGATTGCAGCAAATAGAGAATGTCCTGAAGCAAGGGACTGAGACACAATTTCCACCTCATTTTTTTTGGAGTCCAATCAATGATGATTTCTGAATCCCTTCAAAACCTGGATTTTGTTAACATCCTTTTTAAGTGCAGAAATACAAGAGTCCAAAGCACACTGAATTCTGCTTTTGTATTCGTACCTCTGCCCGGAGCATATCTAATGTGAAAATAATGATTTTGATTTAAGAGAATAACCGCCCCAACACAACTGGGCAGATCTCCTTGGTGAGCACCATCAAAGAAACCCCGAGGAATATCATAATCAATTTCAGGCACGACTGGAGATCTCTGCTTCTTCTGCTTCGGTTCCATTTTATACTATCTGGTCAGCTTCTTGATCAGACCAGCCATTAGTGCTACTGCAATATCTTTGTCCTGAAATATGCTAGAGTTACTAGCCCATCATAAACAATAAACCATTATGCCAGAAAAAGATCTAAATTCCTTAACCGCAGCATCTTGAAACTTTTCCTCTAATAATATTTCATATCTTATTCAATCTTCTTCTTTGCTGGCCATGCCATCTTGTGACCTTGTATTTTCTGGATGTTTAGGTCTTCCCTTCATCCTTCTTGTTAACATGGTTGAATATCATTTTCTGCATTGTTACAGTTTTTTTTTTTAAGCTTCAAAGGTTTAGCTTTTGTTTTTCCTTCATTTTGACTCACATGACAGAAGGCCATGGGACCCGGAGGACATGTAAATACAAGTATTCAACACGAGACATGGCGACCTCAAAAACAAGACATGGGGACACATTATATATATATATATTTTAAAAAAATACAGAAATATAGTGCTTGATCTACATATTTTAGAAATTAGAATATCTATAAATATGCATCGTGATGATATTTTTTTATTGTAATTTACTAATTTAGTATTTACAATTTTACAATTTTACAATTTTACAATTTTAGAACTAGTTAGTTTATTAATTTACTACATCAATGATGTTCACAGTGTTCATTTTTCATGTTATTAACAATTGTTCAAGCACTTAAAAAACTAGAAATTTAGAAATATCTTGATCGATAAAATAAAACTAGAAATTTAGAAGTAGAACTTAAATATCAAAACCATAAATTGCAGATTTTTCATTAATTTATCAAACTCAAAATGTATTACATAGATATTGAGGGAATGCCACTGGAAAATACAAAATAGAGTAGATACAAAATAGGTAGGAATATCATAGCTCGTCAGTGGTACTGGTCATGACTCACTAGTTACAGCTCTATCAATAGTCTAGGTCCTCCATGTCAAAATCAATATCACTACCACTGCCATCTAACTTTGCTCCATCCTCCTCCTCTATGCCCAATCCAAGATCTCTTGTTGCATTTGTTGGTGTGGAGGATGACCCCTTAAGAGATTCATCATCAAAAGTCACGGGCTCTAGCACTGGGTCATTAAGATCCATGATCGCTAACACCTCACTAACAAACATGAAATTGACGTCTTAAAATCAGTGCATGTGAGGGCACGTGTCCGACAAGGCCAAAACATGTCCTAATTTTAGGGCACGTTGAAAAACATGTTGGACATGTTTTATGAGTTGTCATGTTCGGCACACAAAATGCGGGACATGGGACTTGTAAGGATGTATCATGTGACTTAAATTTTGACCCAATCTAGCAATATTTTCTCTCACCTGGTTTGTGAATGCCCTATCGCCATTAGGTTGCATCTCTTGACCTTTGATAATCAAAATAAAATCTATCTTCTATTGCTTTATGAAGTTTTGAACTTTGTATTCTACATTCAATTGTCTTTTTCTTTATCTAGATTTCCCTCCCAAGATTTCCATATGTAACTTGACGTTCTTCCATTTTCTTTTGTAAAACCACAATTCTCAAGTTTTTGACCATAACAATTGAATGTGAAGATGTCACTTTGAACATTGGCATTATTTAGATGTGAGCTTTAGATTTTGTTCCATTGGAGTGGACAAATGATTGTGTTTATCCATGCCAAACTTGTTCAACAATTCTCCATTGTACTTTTTTTGAGAGAGGAATATATACTTTGGATGTTGGGTCACTCTAATGCCCAAGTAGTAGTGAAGGTGTACCAAGCCTGTCCTCTGAAATCCTTTCTTCAATTCTTTTTTTATGGATGCAATACAATTTTCGTTGTTCCCTGTTATCAATAGATCATTTACATATATCACAAGATAACAATTTTGCCAACTTTCGTGGCAAATAGAGTTGCATCTTCAAAATTAAAGTGTTTGAAATTTAATTTTAGAGGCTGCTCAGTGAATTTTTCATACTAGGCTTGTGGTGGTTGTTTTAGGCCATATAAGGATTTGATGAGTTTGCATACTTTCTGTTCTTGTCACAAAGCATTCTGTGTGAGACATGAATACATTTTCTTTGAAGTCCTCATTCAAGAGAGCAGTCTTCACATTCATCTGTTGGACTTTCCATCCATTTTGAGCTGCCAAGGCAAATAGACTCTGGGTGGTAGCCCATTTTGTTATGGGCGCAAATGTCTCTTCATAATCAATACATCTATGTGCAAATCCTTTTGCCATGCGCCTTGCTTTGCGCTTGTCAAGTGAGCTGCTTGATTTATACTTGTTTTTATAGACTCATTTGCAGCCAATTGATTTGGTTCCAAATTGAGGGTACTCAAGTTTCCATGTTCCATTCTTTATGACAACATCATACTCCTTTTGCATTGTTTTTTCCCATTCATATGAGAGGCAACTTTGTTTAAAAGAAGTTGGTTCAAAATTAGTAGACAAATTCAATTCACTGTCATATGAAACATCCATATCATCAACAAAATTAGAATCATCTACATCACCTCCATTTTGTCTGGTGGAACTTCTAGTCCCTGTCTTTTTGACTTCATCAAGGTGAACACTCTCATGTGTTTTACTGAGCCATTTTGGGGGACCTTTCTAAGATGGTCTATGTTGTTCTGTTAATTGAGATGAGGTCACCTAAAGATTTGACTTTCTAGTCCTCTCAATCACATCACTAAAAAGGGTCTCCTTGATTTGAAAGAGTGGTCAAGTCCTTATGAGGGGTAGATAGTGCTTCGAAAGAAGATTCCATAGATTGATCTAAAATAGGGATTTTCCCTTCAAGATGTGGAATTTCATTATCAAATTCATCATAAGTTTTTGCATGACTGAATCTATCTAAATGATCAAGTTGCCGCTCAACAATATTGTTAGTCCCTGAAGATTCAAGAAAAATTATATCTCTAGACAATATAAACTTTTTATTTACCTCATTGTAAATATGATATGCTTTGGTGGTATCCAAATACCCTAAGAAGATGCATTTTCAACTCCTTGCATCAAGCTTTCTTCTTTGTTCCTTGGGAATCAAGACATAGCAGGTGGAACCAAAAACCCTGAGGTGTCTTACCGAAGGAATGTGGCCATACCACATTTCATAAGGTGTCTTGTTTTTGTGAGCATGATATGAACATTTGTTTTTGATATATATTGCACATAGACATACATCAACCCAAAACATAAACTTTTTGAAAAACATTAATAAGCGAACCATATTTAAGACAATCTTGTTCATTATTTTAGCTACACCGTTGATGATTGTATGGAACAATTGTTTGATGTTGAATCCCATATTGGTGAAGATGGTTTTTAAATTCATTAGAAGTATATTATTTTTTGTTATCAGTGCAAAGATAGCAATTATGTAATTTACTTTTCGACAAATATACCCAACACATCCTAGTGTAATCATCAATAAAAGTCATATATTTATTTCCATTTGCAGGGGGAACATGCATAGGGCCACACACATCAAA
Organism: Pinus tabuliformis; assembly: GCA_031772625.1. NCBI lineage: Eukaryota > Viridiplantae > Streptophyta > Pinopsida > Pinales > Pinaceae > Pinus > Pinus tabuliformis. The sequence goes on along the minus strand of CM062817.1, from coordinate 1,210,776,553 downwards.
ATGAGTCAATGCAAGATTTCTATGTGCTCTGGAAGTAGAATCATGAAATGATTGTTTGCTATATTTTCCTAGGATGCAAGCATAACATTGCATCAGTTTTCTTGGAATAGTTAGCAAACCAGAGGCACCATTCATTTTCAACAAATGAAGACTGTCATAATTAAGATGTCCAACCCTTGCACATCTTAAAACACTAGATGGCAATGTATCTTCATTATATTAAGAACTACATGCAAAGTTTTGTGCATGAGCAAATGTTCATTGTAGCTTCAATAGTCTTTCCACTTCTATTCTAATCATGAAAACTGTGTTGTATGATGTTTTTTTCTTTAATCTCAACTTTGCCATCAAACTTATGAATGGAGTGTCCCTGTTAGTGAATGTGAACAAGGGACAACATGTTTCATTGCAGATTGGAAGCTAGAGTACATCATGTAGAATAAAGTCAGGAAGTCTAGGAAATTTAAGCCTGATGGTGCCAAGTCCTGATGGCGCCAAACCCTGATGGTTTGAGACTTAATTTCTTTGCAAAGTACACTGCTCCATCTACATTGTCATTGATGTCTTCAAAACAATATTTCCGAAGATCATATGGTAGGTTGCACTTGTATTAAGCAACCATGCATCTTTCCAAGAAGCAAATGAAGTATGAAACAAATATTTAGTTACTCCAATATTGCAATGGGCAACAATGTAATGAGCAGATTCTAGCAATTTATCTTTCGCTGGATCTAGAGTTTCACCTTTGTTCTTTGCATTTTTGCTTGATTATTTTCCAAGGGACTCTGCATGTGGATGCATCATGTCAGTTTCTATCACAACGAATGCTTTGGAGATCAAATCTTTCTCTTTAATGGTGTTTACCCCTTGCCTATGTGATTCTTCCTTCCACACCTTCTTCTACCATGTCTTCCTTTAAGATTCTTCTTGTCACCGATTCTTCTCTTTATGTGCAAGTCACACTACTTCAGAGCACTGAGATGCTGTCTTCCACTTCCCAAAAGCTTTCTCCCATCTTGCAAACTTCTCCACAAGAGTGTCAAAAGTAATGTCCTCGAGTTGGGCACTTGCTTGTAGGGATTCAAGATAGTGAGAGTATGCAGGATAGAGGGCATTGAAGAAAGTTGAGAGGAATGTTCATTTTAACTCCAGTGACTTTTACATCATGCATGATGGCTCTAATCTCTGAGGCTAGGGACATGGGGTCATTACTTTTCAACTTTAGGTTGAAGAGCTTAATCATCAAGTGAACCACTTTCAATTTTGAGTGAGTCATATGTTTTTTTTAATTTCTTCAATGCATCATAAGCATTTTTCAATTGGAATAATATGACGACTCATCTCTTCATTTACAAAAGCGACAATTAGGGCATAAACCTTGTTGTCCTTGTTCTCCCAAGTGGCTAATTCTTTGTTTGATGTGGGCTGAACAACTGAATTGTCACCTTCTCCTTCACAAATGCATTTCCATAAGTAATGAAAGATGATGGTGTACTTGATCCTTCTGGACCATTCTTGGTAGTTCTCCTTGCTAGTGAGCACTATGCCAATTATATAAATGAATAACTACATTTTAACAAAGCTCTACAGATACCTCATACAATAACAATGGTAATTGACCTAAACAATGAAATTTTTTATGCTCACATAAAAGACTACTTGAAAATAAAGAAAAAACTACTTGAAAATAAAGATGTTGATAGAGAATAACTAGAAAGAGAAAATAAGTTGGTAAAACTCCCAAACGCAAATGTAGTTATAGCCCTCTTGCAAGGCATTTCTAGATCATACCTCACATGCGTTAGTCTTAACATAAGTTGATATGGTTTTCCACGCTTAGGTTGCACTAACAAACCTTTTATCAATTATTTTCTCTCACTTATGGCCAAAGATATGGCAAGAAAAGCCTCAAGACAACCAATGTTGCATAAGTGCATGCAACTTCACTGACTGAGATCTTGATGAAAAAAAACATAAAAACCTGTTGGGCAATTTTTCCTTGTCCTCTTAAAGGCGTTGACTAGTGTCAGATCACAAAGAACAAGATGCAAAGAATGAGTAAGAACAAGATGCAGAGTAAGAGCTTGGTGTGAGGCTTTGATGCAGCAGTGTAACGAGGTTATAATTTTGCTCATAAAACTATGGAAATTCTTATAAATTTTTTAAGAAATCAAATTACAGCTGTCAAATTTTAGGATTTTGGGTACGCCAGGGATTTTTTTGATGATTTTGGGTATGCCAGGGATTTTTTTGATGATGCTAGGTCATTTCATTCATAAAAAAATGATTCAAAAACTCAAAAAATTGTATTTCTAAAATTATTAAATTTCAGCAAAAATTCCACTGTCCAAACATAATTGTAGCCTCAATAAACAAGGACGACTTTGCTTACTTGAGTGTGAATCCATGGGCCCGACTCTGATTACTTGGGTGTGAATCCATGGGCCCAAGTACCAAGTGGTTACTTTAATCAGAACCCGTGAACCCGTGTGAATCCATGAGCCCAAAGTACCAAGTGATTACTAGTCGACGAAGTCTTTATATAAGAGCCGATCAGTAGTTGATGTGACGTCCAGGGAGAGTTTTTCTAACCGAAAGACCGTGGAGTTCAAAGTCGATTATATGGATCTAGTCATCGAAATATACAGGCTGGAACGTATTTCGTAAATGATAGGCATGAGTTTCATGGGGCTCGAGCAGGGGACATATGAAAATCGATCCACATTGTCATTTCAAACAACAACGGATAACCGAAATTAACTAAAACTGTAACAGATAACCGAAATTAACTAAAACTGTAACATGTACAAGGAGAGCAAGAATCTACGAGCAAGAATCTACAAGTAAGGAAAGCAAGAAGCAAAGTTCGGTAAGTCAGGGTAGAAGCATTCCAACGCCGGAAAACCATTGGGACAACTCAATATTTGATTGATTTGCATTAATGTAAACAACAAGACTATAATATACCAGTGTTTGCACGGATGTGCAAAGAAACACTCAAGGTGTTAAATGGAGAGGGACACTCAACGCGTTAAATGGAGAGGGAGGGACATGCAAGTGTAATGGTCACCTGTTCAGATTCTGTTAGGAGGATGAGGAAGATTAATCTGAACAGTGTCTTGAGAATAAATCTCACTGTAGAAAAGCCTCAGGCTTAATAACATGAAAATGTATTATTTTCAAAATTCATATTTTAAAGCCTTTTCATATTATTATTGTTATTATTATTTTTCTACATTTTTCCAATTTGACTCACCTAATCCACAAGGATTAGGTGTTTAACACTAATAACATAATTTTTTAATATAATAAATTTAACCCAATTAATTATAACCTCGTATTTATATTTATAAAATATAATTATTGTTCATTACTTCAAAAACCCCAATATTAACAAGTGTAGCATGACATCTTATGCTTACATAAAAATTGCAAATTGATATATGAAATGAAAAAAATTAATTACCAACTAAAAAGCAATTACTTGCATAAATTTTGATGGGTAGTAATTAGTATTAAAGTGATAAAGAATACATAAATAATGGTGCAGCAAATCTTGATTAGTATATTTGTTTACATCTTGTTCGTTTCATTTTTTATGCAAATATTCGTTTAAATTATGGTGGGTAGTAATTGATTGTAAACATGCTATTTACTTAATATGAACTATTTTAATTTTTTTAAAATTTTGGTTGGTTTTCCTATGAAATTTAACAATGAAAAATCACTCCAAAAATAAATTCATGGCATAAATATTGCAACTGCTTCAAAATATTATGGCCCAGAAATTTGAGGTAGTTACCCACATGGCTCAAAGGCTACAATAAGACCTTCAAGTTTATGTTCTAATAAAAAATTTGATTTTTTTTTGCAATAATATTGAAAAATAAATATTTGTTTTTCAAAGTTATTCTTATAAGTTGCATTGGTCAATGTTAAACTAATAGTGATCAACAAGGAAATAAATTGCTAGAGCCCTGCCTTGGTAGGGACTATTTTTTATTTTATTTTATTTATTTATTTATTTTTTTCCAAGGAAAATTCGTCATTTTATTATTGAAAACAAAATTACATGTTGTAGATGCTTAAAAGCATTCCATCATCTAGTCAATGACCGATGATCATGAGTTCATACAAAAGACAACTAAAATACAGATGAAGAGAAAAGTTAAGCTTTTCTCCATTTCTTTTTCTCAACCTTGCGCCATTCTAAGCTTTTCTCCATTTCTTTTTCTCAACCTTGCGCCATTCACCTTGAGATGGCGTGGAAGAGACAAGAGCGAGCTAATTTCCTTCTTCTGGTCTTGAAGTGGCCTTGTCTGAATTTGAGTTGTCTGATGTATGTTGACGTTTGTTTCCGCTGGTATCCTTTACTTTTGGTATCTTTGTTGGCTGAACCAAGGTGTTTTGTAATTCAAATGGATCTTGTGAGGCTTTCCCCTGTGCTTTTGTTTCATTTGGTGTCTGGTTGTTCTCATTAGGTATGGGATCTTCCCCTGCTTCGTCCTGTTCCTCATCAGGCTCATTTGGGGGAATTGCCATCCTTTGGGTTATTTTCCTACTTTCTTCTTTCTTCGGGTGTCTTTCTTGGCTTCAGGGCACATGTTTTGTAGGTGTCCTGTTTGTCGGAAAATTCTGCATCTGAAAGTTGTGTTCTTGTAATATAAGAGTTGTGTCCAATTCCGCTGGTTGTGAATCAGTTGTATGCGATCTGGTAAGCCTTTGCTGAGATCTACTTCCACACAAATTCATGTGAAAGTATAGATTCTTTCCTCCAATCTTTGTGTATCTATTTTGATGTATCGCCCTATGATATTCCCAATACCTTCTAGGACTTGATTGTGCCAGAAATGTAGAGGGAGATTATGCAACCTAACCCATAACGACATTCTGGATACTATCATGGTATTTGCATCAAATTATGGAAACCATGGGGTAATGATGAGACCTGTCGATCCCCAGAACCATAGTCATTCTTGAAGATTAATGTCTCTTGTCATCAATGATGGGAATTTTACAATGATAAACCCTTTGGAGCAGAGATTTATTTCACAGTGTAAAGTCTAGTTTGTGAAAATCCAATGAAAGCGCTGCACTGGTTTTGTCCAAAAGCTGTTGAATCTGCATACAATGGCTTGTGATTCATATGTAGTACACTGATAATATGTTTTTGGAGTGTTTATATTCAATTTTGGAATGTAATTCAGTTGCTCCACTATGTAAGGGCCGAGGGAAGTGCATGCTTGACCTAAAGGTGTTGTAGCTGCATTTTTTCCCTGTAAAATATTCTTGTAGGAGAGTCCTCGAGTCCTCCATTTATGTGTTCATGTTTTGTTTCTGTGCTTTTAGATGTATTGCTTCCAAAGCCTCCTCCAACACTTTTTGTTTTACTGGAACCCGCTGCTCCACCTCTCAAACGCAGATTGAGGGTTACGGAGGATGTTGATATGATGTTGTAATCCTGCAAAAACCGACTAGCCTGCATAGATCTGTCCCCACAATCTCAATAGAGATGACGAGAGATGACGGCTGGAAAATCAGTAGTTGTTGAATCCCTGCCCTGTTGTCTTAGTCTTTCCCTTTCCCCCCTTTTTGTTAGCTTTCTGTGTTCCCCTGGAGCCTTCCTTCCTCCTGGGGTTGATCCGTTTTGCTCTGTGGTTTCTATTGGTCTTTTTCCTGTCCCTCCCCCTTTTTATTTTTTGTCGTTCTCTCCGTTTTATTTTTATTTATTTATTTATATACCTTATATTTATATGTATTTTTTATTTATTTATTTATTATTATTATTTTTATTTTTATTTTTATTTTATTTTTATTCGTATTTTTATTATATATATATATATATATTTTAATTAATTAATTTAATTTAATTTAATTTTTATTTTTATTTTTATTTATTTATTTATTTATTTTTTTGGATATATTTATTATATTTATTCTTTTTTCAACTATCTGTTACCTTTTTTATTTTGATAACCTAATATGATAACTTTAATATATATATATATATATATATATATATATATATATATATAAACAAATTAAATTAAAGTTTTTATAACTAACTATTAAAATTATTTTATTTATCTATATATTTTACCTAATTTAACTTATTTCCATAAATAATAATAATAATGATAACATTAAGAATAACAATAATATTAAATTAATAATATTTTGACTATCAAGACTATATTACTAATATTATATTAATTATATTTAATAAATAATTTAATTAAACTATAAATTACTTATATTATTAATATATAATAATAAATAATTTAATTATACTAAATAAATTACCTTTTCTAACTAACCATTTAAATTATTTTAATATATATTATTAATAAATTACTTGGTCCTTAACGACATATTATTATATATATTTATGTTTTATATTAACAATAATTACTAAATAATTTAAATAAATAAATTAATTATCTCCTTAAACTAACCACTATAAGTATTTTATTTATTAACAACCTAATATCATAACTTTAATATATATATATATATAATTATGAATAAATAAATAAATTAATTTTTAAAACTAACCATTAAAAATATTTTATATTAATAATAATAATAATAATAAATTAATGAATAGTAATTTGACCTGGGTCCATAGGTCAAAATTAGCCGTTGGTCGATTTAGCCATTGGAGTCTCTGCTCGGACTATTTAACATGGTAAGCTGGATCTGTTTCTTCAATTTGCCCTGAGGATGAACCACACTGGTTGGTTCGAAACACGTCGACAAAGACCTTTCCTCATGTAATTTTGGCCAAAGCTCTACTTACAAAGATTAAGTGTTATAGATGCACAAGATGTCCATATTTTTGCATGATGATTTGCTTCATTTAGAATACTTCGTCTGTAACGTGCACCCAAACTAATGAAGACTTACCGAGAGGGGTTTTTAGAAAAAATTGAAATGGGATAAATTCTACCTGATGAGAGGGGTTTTTAGAAAAAATTGAAAGCGGATAAATTCTACCTGATGCAGAGAGTGAATGTCCAGTTTGATGTCGTAAGGCAAAACTGTTTCTAGAGGCCCGGATTGCAGTGAGATCGATTTTGAGGGTTTGCTGATGAGATTCGTTGCAAGAGTTGCCCAATCTATGCCAACTTGTACAGGTTTCCGAGATATGAATTAAGACAACGAGATCTGGTGAAGAATGTTAGTGACAGAGGGTGATTGGCATCATAGATCTCTAAAGCTGTTAGATCTGGGCATGGAGGAGCCCGATCTAGTTTTTGTTTCTCCATATCTGGGGCACAAACCAGATTTGTCCGGTACGAGTGCCTAGCCACCACTACAAAGTCAAGATGCAAGAATATCTGCGGATCTGGCCAGATCACATGTTATTTTGTCTTCTAGAGGATCGGATCTATCGGTGCTTTGTCGGATCTATAGAAAGGACTGCGATTCAGAGAGGATAAGGACCTCTCGGGTCCATACAAAAATGGAGCAGGTACTGAGATCTCGATCCCTGAGTTATAGAATAAGCACACATGGATCTATCCGATCAAGATCGCGGTGCCGAAAGCATTCCTATTGTGACCACAGAGAGATCTCGGTCTATGATCGTCGGGGTTGCCCAGGGATCTACATAGGAGTGTCGCGTGGAATTCGACTGCGTAAACTCTCGTTGCTGCCATCGTCCTCAGTCGAGATTTCTTGCGAATTCTCCCCCTGATTTCTTCCTTTACGTCCTCAGTCGAGATTTCTTGCGAATTCTCCCCCTGATTTCTTCCTTTACGTCGCTTAGGTTTATTTAGGCAGGGACTAATAACACAACATTAATATTATTTTTTTCTTATAATAATAATAATATTATTTTACATATTACTAATAATTTAATACGGATAACAATATTAACTTATCAACTTATCATATTATATTATTTGTAATGTATAATTATTATTAATAACTTCAAACACCTGGATATTAATAACACAATATTAACATTAATAATTTTCTTATAATAATAATAATAATATATGGATGAAAATAGTCCATGCGATTGCCAATCTCTTTATTTTTTCCTTTTGCAATTCAATATTAATACTTCTCTTATATAATATAATAATCATAATATTACATCCTAACTTTAATTAATAACAAACTGACTTAATTAAAATAATATAAATCAATATTAAAATTATATTATTAATAATTATAATAATTTATTTGTTAAATTTTAATAAAACTTAATAATATATACAATAATATTTATATTTACAATTATAACAAAATAATATACAAAGATTAAATATCAACTTTTCAATGTAAATATATTATTAATTTTATTTTAATATAATATGACAATTATAATAATAATATAAATAATAATTTGTCAAGAGAAGCTTAATTGACGATCATTGTGTTATGAAGTATTATGTAAACTATATAATTCAAGATTTAAATCTCTCATTAGTCAAGCTAACAAAAAATAATATTAATAATAATTCTAGTAATAAAATAATTTTAGTAATAATTGTTATTGTTATAACATTATAGTAGATGAATACTAATACAACTTTTAATATTATAATTGTATTAATAATTTTCAATAATTTAATAATTTATTTTTTCTTGTTAACTTTTTCCGGAGAAAGAAAATTCATAATTTCTATTAATGAGAAATTACATGTTGTTGATGCCCGAAGGCATATGCTGTATTGTGACAGACCGCCACTGTTCAAAAACAAAAAAGCAGAAAAGTTCCCATAGGGATACAGTAATAGGTGTTGTGACCATCATGATATAGGGGTGTGCCTGTACATATGAGTTCATACTAACATACTGAGATATATACAATGTATAAACAAAATATAGAGTTCATCAAAATGCTGATATTGAGGCCATTGCCTCACTGGAGTGGCCCATCTATATATGGCCTGTGGAAGTATCTGAATGTCCCTGCAGGTGAGAATTCCTCGATCATCCACTCGCCTAGAGGACGATTCGCCGCTTCTTTCGAAAGTCGGTCAGCAGTTGCATTTCTTTCCCTGTAGATATGAGAAACAGATATCTGGTCAAAGAATGTTTTGAAAAAAACAATTTCTTCCAAGATATGTTTCAATGTATATGCATGACAAACAGTCTTGTGGTTACACCAATCAATCACGGTCTTTGAATCACCAAAAATTTGAAGTTGATGGCAGTTTTTTAACATGGCAAAGTATATAAGGTGACGCAAAGTTATCAGTTCTGCATGATTGTTTGATCCGGGTCCAAGCCCCATACTAATCTGGTAGTAATGCGAGTCGGATAGATGCAGGAGGATGCCGCCACCACATCCTTGTTGTTGGGCAGCCCCATCAAAGTATGCCCACGGCAAGTCTTTATTTATTTGCTCCTGTATGATGTTCCTGGGCTGTTTCTGACTGATCTCATTTGGTAATTCTGCGTATGCCGCACAGATGATAGGGGGAAGGAGGTTCCAGTTCATAGTACAGTTCTCAAATATGATAGCGTTTCTCCTGACCCATACATACCAGGAAACCAAGAGGGGTAGGTTCCGAGGCTTTTCCGCCGCTACCGAGATCCACCACTGTTCCCACGCAGAGTTGATGTCGACCCCCTGCCAGACCACATTCATATTTAATGACTGTATGACCTGCGCCCAGATAGTCCTGGTGGTCGGACAAGAGAGGAATAGGTGTAGGGTTGATTCTTCTGCTTGCAAGCACATTGCACATCGGGATGGTCCTGAGAAGGCTCTTTTCTTTAGATTAGTTCCAGTGGGGACTTTGTTCTCCAATATGTTCCACATCAGCAGCCTGGTTCTTGGAGGGGCATTCAGTTTCCATAGTGAGACCCACCAGCTTTTGTGTATGTCTGGTTTTTTGTCATCTATAATATTGATATATCCCAACTTCGGCGAATATTGACCAGTTTTTGCTAGCGCCCATATGAGTTCATCCTCATCTGCCCTTAATCTAATATGGGACTCGGTTAAGGCCTGAATATATCGCTTCCAGTCTTCAATCCACTCAATAGGTAAGTTCCAGTGCTGTTCATTTAACCAGGCCTGAGTATATATTGTGGAATTCTGCTGGTCGCCTATCTGTGAGAGGAATTTAATTCCTCTGTTATTTAGGTAGAGGACCAACTCTTCTGGTAAACTGTGGGCGTTCCCGGATCCCGGCCAAGGGTCAATACCAATACGGACCGAAGTGCCATTTCCAATTCTCCATAAAAGGCTATCTCTGATAATAGGCATGGCATTCAGAATGGCTCTCCATATCCCAGAGATGCCATGTCTATTCCAATTTAGCCGACGGATCCAGTCAGTGATGGTCAGTGGCCATATATACTTGTGATGGATGACATCCGCCCATAGACTGTTCTGTTTTATTAATAGCCATCCTTGTTTTGCAGCCAAAGCTTGTGCAAAAGCCGGGAGTAATTTTAGTCCCCATCCCCCCCACTTCTTGGGAGTAGCTATCTTGGACCATTTGACCCAGGCAAAGATCTTTCCCTTCTTGTTGCCATTCCAGAGGAATCTATTGCAAATTTGTTGAATTCTGTGAAGTATTCCTCTGGGAATCCAGGCAAGAGACATCCAGTAAACCGGGGTGGCTTCAAGGACCGTTTTTATAAGAGTAAGCCTGCCCGCTTTAGAAAGGAGCCTATGATGCCAGCAATTGATTCTCTTTTCTATTTTAGTGATGAGCCAGGTCCAGTTCTCAATCTTGTATCCATCTGGTTTAAGTCTGAATCCCAGGTATTTGATACCCTCCAACAGATTTGTTTCTTGGAAGGAGAAATTCTGGGTTGCGAGCTGAGTTTCCTGATAAGTGCAACCCGAGAGGGATATAGAGGATTTTCCCCTATTTATCTCCATTCCTGTAGCATTGCAGAAAAGCTGTAGGATCTCATTGAGCGAGGTGGTGTCCCGGTGTTATAGACATTTTTGTGCCTCGCAGCATGGAGCATGAAATGTCAATAATTACAGGGATCCTCAGTCCCTAAACATGTTGTTCTTACCCCTAGAGGAACAAGGTCAGCAAACCACAGCACTTCCTATCAGTTCTCCACCTGAAAACACTTAAAAACAGGCTATTTTTGGATCATGTCAGCTGCTCCACTGAGCATCTGCGCTGAATGTCAACTGCTCCTCCTTGTACCTGCGCTGAAAGTCAACTTTAATGAAGGCTACCTGCGCTGGGCGAGATTGGCCAAGTGGCACAGTAATTCTGCAAGGTGTCAATTGCCCAGGAAGCTTCCAAACTGACACTTGGTTCGAGGAATTCGCCCTGTGATGAGTAAGAGGTACTTGATCTCCATGTGGAAGCAAGGATCTCCAAGTGGACTCAAGAACTGAAGTTTAACTGAAGAGGGAGAGGACACAAGGCAGCTTTATGTCAGTCTCAAGCTGACTCATCCTTTCTCCTTCTACCCTATATATAGAGCTCTTCTGTGAGGTCTAGGGAGGCTGGAATTTTGTGCAAAGCAAGGAAGTGCTGTTGGTTTACAGTTAGAGCTATTGGGTGATTGCTTTTATAGAGGAGAAGAGGAGATTTCTTGCTGCTGGGGAGGTGCTGCTGGATTGGAGCCATTTATGGTTGTAACCTTCTCAGAACCTTTTTCTTCTATCAATAAAGCTTTGATGTTCTCCTATATACTTGTATTGCAATGATGTATTGTTTTTATCTGTATATTTGATCCATTCTAATCCATGCATCAGTTATGAGTACATGTTTCTTGTAGTTTCCCTCTCTTGTTTTTGCAGGATCTTTGTGTAGCTGGGCTGGCAAAGGGAGCAAAGAGCTGGGAACAAGAGGCAAAGAGAGAAGACAGGATCGACAAAAATACCGGTTGGTCAATCTTTTCTTCCTTCTCTGTACTTTCATAAAGGAAAATATCAAAGCTTTACTTTCAGTTGTTGCTAAGGAACTATCACCCTTAGAGTAGGGATAGGGTCATTCCGAGTCGGATACTTTTCCCCACAACAAACTGGCAACTCCACTGGGGAGCCTAGTATCTTGTTGGTGTTTGTAGTATCTTTGCTATTCATTTCCTGAACAAAAGAGTACCAAATCGAAAAGCTTTTGACTATATCAAAAGCGAAGTAGAGGGGCTGCTACTCTTGCTCATTTTCTGAGCAGATTCATGATTTGAAGAGCTGATCTACGAAAGACTCTTGTGCTCTTTGTGATAGCTTTTCATCCTCTTGATCATCCCTTAGCTTGTACTTGACCTATAGCTTTTTATTTTAGCAAAAACAGTGAATTTTTGAGCTTTTTATGACCCGAAAACCCTTGTAAACGCAACTCTCATGTCTCAGTGCAGGCTGTCCAAAGGCAGTCTGCATTTCAGCGCAGGTACTCCCTTCGGGAACTGCGCTGAGAGTCAGTTTGATAGACCAGAGCCTGCGCTGAACCAGTTAGGCTATGTCTTCCTGAGGTTTCCCACTGAGTCTTGGCCCTGTTTTCACTGTTGTTTTGTTGCTGATTGCTTGTTATTAGTACTTGCTGTAAACCAACTTTCCTTGACATTATTCCGCCTCAGTTGTGTGATGAAACTGTGATTGTTCTTTCAGTATTTCTTGTTTCAGTTACAGTTTCCCATTGTGAAAAGCAAACCAGTATAGCTGTGGCCTCTTAGATCCTGAGCTGTAAAAGTGTCTTTGTGATCTTAAGAGCTAGTTTTGTTACTGTTCATGGCCGTTTGAGTTTGTTTGTTTTTCATTTTGTGGTTTGAATCTATACATTTCCAGTGTCTAAACAAGTCGATCTTAAGGTGTCTTTTGATTTTGAAAAAGCTTGTTTACTTTCGCTTGAAATTAGATTCAAAGTTATACAACAGTTTCCTTTTTGTCTTACATCAACATTAAGGAAAAAGAAAAGAAATATCTGCATTGTGCATGTGCATTATTGACAGTTTGCATGTGATTTAGGAAAAAGTGCATTTAGTGTGTGTTCTATGATCTGTGAGAAAAGTTGATGTCTTTCTTTTCCCTCAGTAGATTAAGGTTTTCAAAGTTGAAAGATTGAAAAGTTTTGCTTCTCATCTTAGATTGCATTTAGGAAGTTGTATACATACATCTCGTGGTGATCCTTAAAGGCAAACTGCTAAGCAAGATCAACATTAAAATAAATCCAATTTACATAACAACGCTTTGTAACATAACGCAAACATCTAGAGGTCTAGGTAGAGACGTGTTCCGACGTCGTTAAACATAGTGACTGTCGATCTCTACGAAGCTGGGTGATTCCTCCTGAGAGTCGGTAGCACTAACACGGACTTGTGCTCCCACGTACCGTCGCGTATATATTGGGAGACCCCTATAGGCAATTATCCTTTATCCATAGGAAGCCGTGTCGGCCGCCCTACTGATCGCGATGCAGTGAACACAGCATTCACGAAGATCGACCACCCGTACCGTAAAACGTATTCTGTGGTTTCGCGAAAAGTTTGGCACACCCTCTACCTAGAACTCCAGAGCAGTTTCTTTTGGCCTTTTTCAAACTCTATAACTGAAAAAGTCCAACCGAGCATTTGTCACTTCGGGCTCGTTAATACATCGAAGGCGACTAGAGTCATCTTTAGCTTTTTCTCGACTCTTAAAACATGAAAAAGCAAGTTTGTGTCTAAAAGCGTCGTTAATAAAATTTATTTTAAGCGGAACAAAATCACCTGTTATTCCCACGTTGATCTTTCAGTTGAAAAGTATGGAGCCCACCAACCAAAGATGCAACCTTGGAGGAAGTCCAAATCCCTTCTCCTCTTGGGGAGATGTTGGTGCGCCTCATATGGCGACATTGTCACTTCCAGGATTGACAATTGGCCTACCTGTATGGCTCTTTTCAACTAATGTAGTCCAGATCGCCACTAATCCTGAACAGTCGAATCAACAGTCAGAACAGTCTAGAACTACCCACCAGCCTTCCACTTCTTACAATACTTCCTCCGATCCTTCATCTTCGCAAGGTAGAGTTGGCAAAAGTCAACCTCCCAAGGAGAAGAAGGAAAAGAAGAAGAGAGAAAAGAAGCAGAAGGAGCCTATGGCGAAGGCGACTGGGGGCAAGCAGGAGACAGCTGACAAAAACCCACACACTGCACCGACCGGGCCTAAATCGCCATGCGTCATTTGCAAAGGGACCCACTTCCATCGTGATTGTCCTTGTATTCCCCGGATACTAAGGGACTGGTCCCCAAGGTTGCACAATCCGGTAGCATCAACCTCTGATAGTCATGTTGATTGCAGTCCGTCAACTAGCGAGAGTGAAGGACGAAGAGGGAGACCAAGATCACCCTGTGTATTGTGTGAAGGCAAGCATGCCATCCACAAATGTCCATTCTTAGATGAGGCAAAGAGAGTTTTGGAAGATCGTCCGGTTTCACCGTTACGACTTCCTCCTGGATACCAAAAACTCGCGCCTAATCCCTTGATAGTTGAAAATCCAGCTGACCCGCTCAAGTGGTCGGCTGAAGCGTCAGTCACTGAAAATGAACCTACTGAATCCAGACCGGACGAAAGTCCAAAGGTCGATACGGCAGTTGACCCGGTTCTACCTTCAGAAGTTTCATCTTCAAATGACACCGTCGCCGAAGAGTCATCTTCATGCGACACCCTCACTGAAGAGAATAAGGATGACACCATCCAGGTTCTTTTCATCAACACCGACTCTGATGAGCGTCAGGGCAATGCGCCCATTCCTTTATCGCAGGAAGGAACATCATCAGGGTCATACCCGGCCGTATATTCGGTCCCACCACCAAGCAACCTGGTTGTATCCTTTGATTGGAATCAACTAGGCAGACCCCGGTTACCAGCCAGTATACCATTCAGAATCATTGTCCAGATCTATAGAATGATTATGGCTGGTACTATCATTGATGAAGGGGCGTCTGTGAGTATCCTTTCCTCTGTTGCTTGGAAAGCACTGGGTTCCCCGACGCTTTTACCTGAGTTAAGAAATCTCTCAGGTTTTGATAAAGGAACCAGTCGACCATTAGGAATCCTCCCCAATGTGCCTGTTACATTGAAAGGGAAGACCGTTAATTTGAACGTGATGGTCGTCCAGGGACCCTTGGATTATAACCTAATCCTTGGACGTGACTATATTTATTGCATGGGAGCAATAGTCTCCTCACTCTTTAGAGTAATGTGTTTTCCACACGAAGGAAGGATGGTCAAGCTCGTAGACCAACTTTCGTTTCCGGGATCTCGCATCGCAAATAGTCAAATACCATTCCTAAATGGTCTGTTCACTCAAGATTCGCCTCCACCCCCAGTCCTACTTCCCGATGAGTGCGAGTGATTCGGAAAGAAAGACTGGAACCCAGGGGGCATGCACCCTGGTCTGCTTCGGGCAGAAGAAACCCCGGGTATAAGGTAGAATTTCCGCAGAAGAATGGACTAGTCCGTACCCCGTCCGGCAGTGGAAAGGAGGGTTGTTCTAGGATAAAATTCTTTTGTCAAAGTTATGTGAGCGAAGCGATCGCTCCATTTGTCTAAATAGGTGGGCTCTACTAAGGAGGGGGTCCATTTGTGACAGCAAGAAGTAACCATCTTTGGGGAAAAGCAAGCCTCACCCATTAAAACAAATGTTTTGAAGGATAAGTAGGGGCAGCCTCCAAAGAAAGAGATTCTATTGTTGTGACAGAGGGTAACCATCTTTGAGTAACCTAATGATAGACATCGCCGAAGAAAGAGATTGATTTGCGGCAGCGAATAGAACCCTCTTCGGATAATAAGAAAGAGGCAAGCCTCCCTCAATAATACCAATGTTTTGTCTTTGAGTAGTGTTCTTCTCTTGTCACAAATAGCTGTTCGTTAAAAGTTGGGCCGACGGGAAGCCTGAGTACCGCATAAGACCCCTTAAAATAACGAGAAGACTAGTATCGTTAACATTAGATTGGCAAGATGACAAGTAGCTGTGAACACCCAAAGAAAAGCAGAGGTGGGGGAGAGGAGGGGCAGTCTCGAAATTCTATCCTATACCTGGGGGCATGCAAACCTTTTGGAGTGTAAGCTAGGGGCAGTTATTTATTTGGTTTTAAGATTAACCGTTTTCCGAACTTACATAAAGGAAGGATGAGTTGGAGCATAGCTTTGGTAAGGCGCAAGCTCTATAAAAAATGGAACCTTAGAGGAGGCATTCTTATTTTATGACTGGTATATCGAGCAGTTTTAGCACATAGTTCATGCTCGTTAAAAAATAAACGCAAGAATCGAGCAGTTTTAGCACATAGTTCATGCTCGTTAAAAAATAAACGCAAGATTCGAGCAGTTTTAGCGCATAGTTCATGCTCGTTAAAAAATAAACATAAGTTGTGAGCAGTCTTCCCCTAGAGTTCAAGCTCACCCAGAAAAAATGAATCGGTAAATAACCTTGGCGAATGTAACCTTTGACAGCCATATTAAAGCCCTTGGTCGTGTTCTGGCAGTCTCACCTCCATCCGTTCATTTGGCCAAACGTTCATCTCCATATGTTTGTTTACCCATTTTTGAGGAACAGCTGCGAAGAGTGATTTCACTTAGCCATCCTTGTGACACTGCCGTGATTGGAATATTCCAACTTGTACCTGGAATCTGCTGCTATCCCTGTTTATCACTCGTTCCTCAAAAGACGAGTCTTCTTTGAGCTCTTTTCACTGACTCGTAAAATATGAAAAGTTTGCCGAGTTTTGGCCTTCCAGCTCGTTAAAGCGACCGGAAGAGCTATCCCTCCTCTAGATTTTAATCTTTTTGGACCTGAGGGATTATTGCACAAAAAGATCGAGCGCTTGTTTTGTTCGGCTCGTTAAAGCAATCGAAAATTCATCCCTTCTGTATTGTTTTATACTTTTTCGGACTTAGGGGATTAGATGACGAAAAAGGAATTATGGAGTTAACTTTCTGTACCTTTTCAGACTCTCTAAAAATGAAAAGGACCGAGTTTTCCTTGTCGTTAGACTCGTTAAAATGATTAAATAGCGACAAACTTGTCTTTAGACGAGAACGAGTTTCCCTATCGCTAAGCTCGTTAAATCATAGCGATGGGCTTGCCCGAAGGGCAGGTTATAGAACAAGCATATGTTATCCTCCTCAAGCTTGACAAAAATAAAGAGGTACTGGTCATAAATGACTGGGGAAAAATTGGGAGAACATCAAAGCTTAATGGTAGCAAGTCGCTCTTGAACATGACACTTTTCTTCCGTACCACATCGGGTTGGGTTGTTTCATTCACCGGTCTCTTCACCATGGTCTTCGCCAAACCATCCACATTTTGGGGTAATGCTACCGATCCATCGCATCAGTGTCGTTATATGTTCAAGAGAGGTCATTCTGAAAGTGTCAACCGTGTCCCATCCACTGCCATACATTATCCTTCATCCATTCATGATCGCCACCCTGAATCATATGTCACAGTTTGTTTTCACCTCCACTAAAATCATTAGCTCCGTTCCGTGTCATTGATGTGGGATTCATTAAGGCCCTCCTTTGACGGATCGCTTCTTGTCGACTTCAGCTCATTATCCAAGAAGTTGATCTAGGAACAACCCCATCAGTACTTTGAAGCTTGCATGCCTCAATGGCAAGTTTCTCACTTCCGGCGACAGGTATACATCAATGACCTTCGACCAGAAGATTTTGCGTGGCGTTCGACGCCAAGTCCTTTATTCACGCCACGTGAATTGTACTGCAGTACCTTGAGGGTCATTATCATTATCGGTGATTCCTCTCGCGCTTGTTAACGGTTTTCATCATTGACCGGTAATCAAGTGATGTCTTTCCATGTTCGACTTCAGCGAAATTCTCACATGGATCGACTTGTACTTAGAGTGAAGATCGAACGAGTTTGAAGACCCCGGATCTAGTTTTCATCCATCCGGGCTGCGATACATATTCAGGAAATATAAAAGCATTTGTCATGTACATCATTGCAGCAGATGATCATCCTACTCAAAGGATGATAATTTCAGCAGAAAATTATTAGTCTACCATCAGACGATCGTCTGTTCTATGTACTAAAATGTATTTATAAAGCTGAGCATGGGAATGCCCGCCTCATCTAGATCATGAAAACGAAATGAAAAATAATGTATTGTATTGTATTGTATTACAGGGCACCTCTCGGCACTTGAATGAACTTCGGACCCTCTGGATAAAGCATTTCACCCGATAAACGGCCTCATACTTTAGGGGGAAACTGTTATAGACATTTTTGTGCCTCGCAGCATGGAGCATGAAATGTCAATAATTACAGGGATCCTCAGTCCCTAAACATGTTGTTCTTACCCCTAGAGGAACAAGGTCAGCAAACCACAGCACTTCCTATCAGTTCTCCACCTGAAAACACTTAAAAACAGGCTATTTTTGGATCATGTCAGCTGCTCCACTGAGCATCTGCGCTGAATGTCAACTGCTCCTCCTTGTACCTGCGCTGAAAGTCAACTTTAATGAAGGCTACCTGCGCTGGGCGAGATTGGCCAAGTGGCACAGTCATTCTGCAAGGTGTCAATTGCCCAGGAAGCTTCCAAACTGACACTTGGTTCGAGGAATTCGCCCTGTGATGAGTAAGAGGTACTTGATCTCCATGTGGAAGCAAGGATCTCCAAGTGGACTCAAGAACTGAAGTTTAACTGAAGAGGGAGAGGACACAAGGCAGCTTTATGTCAGTCTCAAGCTGACTCATCCTTTCTCCTTCTACCCTATATATAGAGCTCTTCTGTGAGGTCTAGGGAGGCTGGAATTTTGTGCAAAGCAAGGAAGTGCTGTTGGTTTACAGTTAGAGCTATTGGGTGATTGCTTTTATAGAGGAGAAGAGGAGATTTCTTGCTGCTGGGGAGGTGCTGCTGGATTGGAGCCATTTATGGTTGTAACCTTCTCAGAACCTTTTTCTTCTATCAATAAAGCTTTGATGTTCTCCTATATACTTGTATTGCAATGATGTATTGTTTTTATCTGTATATTTGATCCATTCTAATCCATGCATCAGTTATGAGTACATGTTTCTTGTAGTTTCCCTCTCTTGTTTTTGCAGGATCTTTGTGTAGCTGGGCCGGCAAAGGGAGCAAAGAGCTGGGAACAAGAGGCAAAGAGAGAAGACAGGATCGACAAAAATACCGGTTGGTCAATCTTTTCTTCCTTCTCTGTACTTTCATAAAGGAAAATATCAAAGCTTTACTTTCAGTTGTTGCTAAGGAACTATCACCCTTAGAGTAGGGATAGGGTCATTCCGAGTCGGATACTTTTCCCCACAACACCCGGACACTCCCGTTAATGAATATCAGAATATCATCAACAAAAAGTAGATGAGTTAGAGAGAAATGCTCCATAATTTTGAGACCACTCATACTCCCACTCCTTTTGGCGGATAAGATAAGTCTGCTCAGGCCTTCCATTACCAGCAGGAAAAGGAGTGGGGATAACAGACATCCTTGTCTGATCCCTCTGTCGATATTGAAGGATGGTGAGGCCGAGCCATTGATGAGGATAGCAAAGGAGACAGAAGAGATACATCCCATAATCCAGGCTATGAGGACTGGGGGGAAGCCCAAATGGGTGAGGATCATCTTCAGGTAGAGCCAATTTACTTTGTCAAAGGCCTTTGCTAAATCGATCTTGAGGGAGATGCCCTTGAGGTTTTTGAGCTTGATGGAGTGTAGAGCTTCCTGGGTAGTGCCAATGGCCTCTTGAATGTGGCGGTGATGGAGGAAGGCGAATTGCTCCTGTGAGATGTGGGTAGATAGGATGGGCTTGATACGGTTAGCAATGATCTTGGATATAATTTTGTATAGGCAGTTGCAGAGTGAAATAGGTCGGAAGTCATTGAAGGATGATGGGGAGTCCGACTTAGGGATCAAGGCAATGTAGGTGAAGTTCATAGGAGGGTGAATGTGCCCGGTAATCCTGCTCTCCTCTATAACAGCCAGCAGGTCCTCCCCCAACAGTTCAAAAAAGGCCAGATAGAACTCCACTGGCCACCCATCCGGACCGGGCTCTTATCTTTTTTGAACCACTTTAGTGTTCCTTCCAGTTCCTCCATTGTGACTGGTTGAATTAGGTCCTCAAAGTCCTCCTGTTCAACAAATCTTGGAAAGTGTCCAACCAGGTTGATAATATCAGGAAGATTAATGGCAGGCGGGGCAGTGAATTGCCTTTTGAAGTGTGATATACCCAATCTGGCGAGTTGTTGGAATGTTGAAGCCCATCCATCCGGTTCACTAGGCAACTGCCAAATAGTATTGGAGGCCTTTCTGCCGTTTGCAAGATTGTGAAAGAATTTGGTATTGCAATCACCCGCTTTCAGCCAAATGGCTCTACTTTTTAACCTCCACTGTTCTTCCTTGTCTTGTAACAATTTGATTTTTTGCTTTTCCAAATTGTTCAGTAGAGATTTTGTTTCCTCCGATAGGAAGCCAGTCCCCCTTTCATCCATAAACTGAGCAATCTGTGCCTCTGTGTCCAATAGTAGCTGGTCATCTCTCATTCGCTTCCTCTTAGCCCAATCCTCCGTCATTTTCTTGAGAACTTTGAGTCTATCACAAAAATCAGCCGCCTTTCTCTGTGCCCTCAGAGGGGGTTGTGATCTCCAGAAGTCCGTGACCATATTGATAAAATCAGGGTCTTGCAAATGTCCAGCAAAGAATTTGAAAGGGGAGCGGGGTTTCTTAGTAGCTCCACTGACTTGTAGTAGGATGGGTAGATGATCAGATAAACCACCCGAGCCAACCCATTGTCTGTACAGGGGAATTTTTTGTATCAGGTCTTCATGAATCAGGAATCTATCCAATCTCCTTCCCAAGGCTGCATTCCCCGTTCTCCTATTATGCCAAGTGGGGACTTTCTTGTTCATGGGTATATCAACAAGCTTGTGAGAGTCTAATAACATACTCATCTGCTCTGAGATAGGATCTAGTTGAGCATGATGTCCCCAGGATTCCCCCACTCCCAAAGAGAAGTTAAAATCACCGCCCAAGATGGTGGAATTTGTGATAAGATTACTTTCTAAGAGATTGTGCCAGAAGGCCAGTCTGTTCTGATTCGGGCCATATATATTAATAATGTTAATAGATATCCCGAGCTCCCCCACGAAAATGTCCATACCCATAAAACCCCAACCGCCCCAGGTAGAATTGATCTTGACCGATCTGGGGTTGATGCCAATAGCAAGGCCACCGGATCGACCGTTTGCGTCCATTCCATGAAAAGTCCATCCCGGAAGAATGGATTGAAGAGTTCTCACAGAGATATCCGAGGAGCAAAGAGTCTCCTGTAAGAAGAGGATATCACATCTGGTCTCTTGAGTCACCCTTTTCAGAGCCAAACGCTTTTTGGGGTTGGCTAATCCCCTGCAGTTGTAGGAGAGCCAAATCATGGGGAACCATTGGCAATGGGCTCAATTGCTCTAAGCGCCCGCTCTATAGTGCATTGTCGGCCAAGTGCAACATCTGCCACAGCATTCTGGATGGCCGATTTGATCTTTGAAGGACGGCCCCTTGATGGTTTATGGTTGGAGGCCCGTCCAGGGGAATGTCCCAGACCCAGTAGTTTAGTTCGGACCCGGGGGCGAAGGTGGTATGGGTGCGATCCAGAGCCAGTAAAGGAGGAAGAGGGGTTGGTGTGAGCGGATGCCATCCTATGAGAGGAGGGTGTGGTGGAGAAGGTGGGAGGTGGGGGAGCAATGGGGCATGGAATAGAGGGGATGGGGCCCGGATCAGCAGATAATGGCTGTAATGAGGAGTGCAAAACAGAAAACATAACTTCTGAAAATATTGCAGAGGTCATGGGATGAGATTCATTACCCGGGGCAGATGATGCTTCCTCCGCCGTCTTGGAATGGGTACGTGGTGGTGTTGGAGTAGTCGCAACCTTCTTTCCACTATTAGTCTTCTTAGAGTCTCCATGCTCCGCAACCGTTGGGGTCTCGCTATGAATCAAGTCACCATCTCCTTGTTTATTGTCGCCTTTATTCTGCTCAACAGATGGTTGTTGTTTTGTTCCTTTAGTATTTTCCGAAGTCACCCCCGAGAGGAGAGGGCAGTCCTTATACAGATGGCCCACTTTGTGGCATCTTCTACATCGGAAAGGGACTCCTTCATAGTCCAGCAGCTGTTTGCGCGAAAAATGTCTGCGATGCAGTGTGATTTTTTCCTCCAGCCCAGCCCTTGTGTCAAGATGAACAAGAATTCGAGCCATGGTCATAATTCCGGTTTGCTCATAGGATTTGTCGTGTTCGAGATAGGTGCCCAGTGCGTCTCCTATGCGCTTGAACACTTGAGGAGTCCAGAATTGCATGGGCAATCCCGGCAGTCTGACCCATATAGGCCCAGCGCCCATCTGTTCTCGCTCCGGATCAAAAAGGGGATCCCATCGTTTTAGAAGTACAGGCGCCAACTCGATATGCCAGAATTGGGATAGGATCCATTGTGTGTATTCCGCTCTATGGAAGTGCAGAGCAAACCATCCCCTTGCTAATACCCTGATTGCCGGTAATTCCTTTAGCAAAGTTCCCCAAATCTCCTCTGTCCATTGCCTTAATCGTTCCACAGAGTATGTTCGGCCACGTACCCGGCCAACCAGTACCTTTCGCGCAGTATCAATAGCATCCGCCATTTGTACGTCCTCCCCGAACGTCAGATTGATATCAGAGTCGATAGCCCTTAGGCACCTTCCTTTTTTCAGCTTTTCTGAACGCCTGCCGATGGGGTAATCCTTGAGAAGCTTGCGGCACGGGTCTGATGTGCTATGCTGAGCAGACCCAACCGGACGAGCAGGAAGAAGCGGGGAGCTGAAACATCCCGAACGGATGGGGGAGCGGGGGTTCAAACTGCAGGAACCGGGATGAAAGGTGGAACGAGTGGGGCGTTGCGGATCAGGGGGCCCAACCGGAGCCAGGGAGATGGAAGAAGGGTTTGAGGGCAGTGTGGGTGGCGTGGGCGAGAGTAGGGTTTGCTGTGCAGGGGGCGGTAGAGGAGAGTCGAAGGATGGAGATGACTGCAGGCAGGAGCCCAGCAAATGAAGCGTGGCAGGCGAAAGAGGAGGGCATTCTAGGGCCGGAAGGTCCGCCAAGTTGACATCCGGATGGTGCTTTTTCCCAGAGCGCGGTGGGTGGAGCGGTGTATGGACAACAATTGTCGAGCTTGCCTGCTCTTTGCCCCAAGGATCCATGGCCGGTCGATTATTGTATGCCCAAATATCCTGATCTGGCATGGGGTCCTCCTCGTAGTCCACAAGATCCTCCTCCACCATAGCAACCCGACAAAATAGCTTGCCCTAACCACCGACCAGGGGACCGACAACGAGTGCAGTAGGAAAATCGATGCGCGGAAAAACGGCCGAGAAGGTAGTAAACCCTTGTAGAAACCCAGATACCAAGTATGCCAGAATGGGTCAGTTGTTGTACCTGCGATGGGCCCGCGCGAGTCAGTATACCCGTGAACCATGGACCAGGTCAGGTGCCTTCCATAGTATCAGGGATTAGCGAGACAGATTCCTAGGGTTTATGTGACCGCCATGATCGCCGTTCTCTAGAGCTCTCAGACTTGAATCATCCGTCTTTTTTCCCTGCAGCCCATCATTTCTTGTTAACTTGAAAGGTCCCTTTGTTGAAATTATTATTTAGTTTTCCTATTAATAAGTGGTTCCTTTGAACCCTAATCTCTTTGTCTGCGGATGAAAGTCTCTTTCTCTACAATTCCCCCTGCACCCCTTCTAGGGCCTTCCTAAACTAGCCATTGCTTTCTCTTGCTCTAACCTGGTCTAGCTTTCTTTACACCCATTCAAAAGCTTCAATTGTGTTGGGTATGCCTTACATTATTTCCACTACTAGTATCATGTGTTGTTACATTGCACTGGGTACAGTTACGGGGGGGGGGGGGGGGGGGGGTTGGCAAGGCGGGAAATATTCCCCCTTGCACAAGGTCTGGGGCAACGCCTTGGAATTTTTTTTAGACGGACCCAAGGATGGTATGCGGACCCAACCATGGTCTTGAGTATGGTTTTGGGCATGATGGTTTTACCCATGGTATTTTGTAGATCTGGTCAAGGAAACTACAATTATCTTTTAATCCAGGGTTAATGGATTGGGGTTTTGGAATGCTTTAACATGTATATAATGTATTGTAACATTGAAAATAATATAATGAAAAATCAATATGGTTTTCCCAATTTTTGGTTCCATGAGAATGTATATATATATATATACACACTTACCATTATATAATTTTCTGCTTTTAAGAATTTATTTGCAGGTAATTTATGTACAAGGTTAAAACGTAGAAATTGCCCCTGATCATGAGTGGAGTGTTCGCTCGAAACATTGAACATTTCACAAACATTTCACACTTTTTTTCAAAATCAACAACAAATTACATGAATTTGAATTGTGAAAAACTACAGTATTAGATTCTAAACCTCTATGGAGAGGTATGTTTCAAAGAGAAGGATTTTCAAGAATATTCACACCAAATTTGCTAAAAGAGTTGTTGACCTAGCCTTTCTAAAGCAATGTTGAGATTCCTCCCCAATTTACTCAGTTCAATCATTTGCATCACAAGCCCGATCTCAATCGAATTTTGACAAATACTAGCAAATCCCTTCTACATGCAGAGAGAAAATCCCTTCTACATGCAGAGTTCCACTTCATCAAGTTCGAATTATTTCATCTCTCCCTTAAGGTTTACTCTCTTCATCTTAAACTTTCTTTTTGTGTTTCTTTTAATATTTAGGTTTCAATTGACATAATATCTTACATTATGCAGGGAACTTATTTAAATCTTCTAGCTCTAAACAAGTTAATCTTTATAATAGAGCAACTAGCCCCCATCCCACTCCTTTATTCTTCTCCAATTCCTTTGAACCCCCCATTCCCCCTGCTAACTTTAAACCCATTTCTCTCCATTCTAACTTCTATTCTTACATTATTTCCCATAGAAGAAAGGAAAATATCTCGCCACCTATACCTCTCCCAGGTGATAATATCCATTACAACCCTAATCAATGTTTTGATACCCCCATAGCTCCTCTAAATATTTTCAGCCCCCTTACCCAACCAATAGGTTCTATCTCCTCCAGACTACCTTTTTCCAACGCTTCTCCTTTATTTTCATTGTTTTTTTCCCTGTCTAAGCTCCCCTCCCAACCTGAAACCCCTCCTAATTCCAACTTCTCCTCCTCCCCCATTGCTATCATTTAGACCTTTTCCACTTCCCCCACTAGGACCTCTATTCCCTTTGCCTCTATTCTCCTTCGTTCCTCCATCTCATTGGACTCTGAACTCCTTCACTCTTGTCTCTACACGATCCCAATTCTTAATGCTAATAAATCCACCCATAAATAGGGTTTGAATTGACTTTGGATCTAACCAATCCCTTAGGCCAATCGACTCTTAGTTTTCTAGATTAGCTTGCCTGCTAGTCGGACTTGTACACATCCTCCCCCCAATGAAAATTCCTCTAGTGAAAACTCCGCATTGGTTCACTAGTAAGGTTTTCCCAATCCCTTAACTCAACTTGCTTGCAGGTTTTCAGGTCAACCAAATTGCCATCCATGCTTGTACTCATCCTATCCCATTGAAATTTTTGCCTATGAAATCTTTTCTTTGAAATTTAGGGCTTCCTATTAACCCTCTCCAATTCACATTGCCTCATCAAGTTGGAACCATCATTCTCTCCATAAAAAACTAATCTCCAATCTTTTGGACCCTACATATGACTATATAAACCTCCCCTCGACCATGCCCTTCATTCATCCCTCTTCATACCCTTACACTATTGCAGCTCCATCTTCACACCCTTACACCACCTTAGCTCCTTCCCTTAACCCTTTGTCTCCTCTCAATTCTTACCCTCAAGATATGGCTCACCTTCGAGCCTGTATTCCCAATTTATTCCCCTCTCTCCATTCTAATCCCTTTGTCCCCCATCCTAAACCTTCTCAAATTTCGAACTCCTTTTCTTCCCCGACTCTCTCATCAAACCTCCAAACCCCTTCCCCATCAATCCTCTTATTCCTGCCACTGATGCTATCTATTATTCACTGTTTTGTAATAATTCAAAATGTGCACCCCTACTGGCCATTCAACCCCTATCAACCCCTCTCTAAAACCGACTCTTAACCTTGATCAAAGCATCAACCCTCTAACCTTATCTAGTTCTAAGCTCCCTACTCAAACCAAATCCTCCATCAAGGAGGATAACCTCTCTCCAACCATTATTAATCTTTCTTCCACAAAAATTACTCCCTCAACTGTCAACCTTCTTGGTAAAGGTTTTAAATTTTCTATTGTCCTCCAACACATTCCCTATGAGGGCATCTTTTGTTTTGTTGAATCCATTACTTCTCACCTACCCTTGCATGAAGCCGAAGAAATTTTCCAATATGTGTGAAGGTTTCTTCACAGATCCAAGCTTCCTAAATCCAATCTTACAAAGATGAATTCCTTACTCTTCATAATCTGAATAAAACCTAGACACCATCATTTTAAAAGTTGGCAAAGGAAATGCCATCGTAGTTATGAATTCTTCCAACTATAATGCTAAAATTATAGACCTCCTCTCCTCTTCCTCCTACAAACCTGTTACCAAAATTTCTCTCAATGCCATCACCAATTGGGTTTTCAAAACTATCAAATCTTCATCTCTTCCTCAAACCATTCAAAAAATAGCTCCTCCCCCATAACCCCCTAGCTCCTAGAATCAATGGGAATCCCAAGATTAATAAAGAAGACATTCCTCTTACACCCATCGTTAATGCCACTGGTTTGCCTACCTATCTCTCGATTTTTAGCTCCCTTCACTAGGCTCACACCCTCCTCTATCAAAGATTCCTCTAATTTCGTTAAAAAAACCAGACTTTTCTATCTTGATGAACTTGAAATCATGGTTAGTGTTGATGATGTTTCCCTTTTTACGAAAATCCGTGTTCCGAAAGCCCTAAGACTCGTCTCTGAGTTGGTTACCTTGAAACCATAACCTCATTAACCTCTTCCTTTCCTCTAAATTATTTTCCTATAAAGGGACGTGTTACGAACAAACAAAAGGCACTACCATGAGTTCCTCCTTATCCCTTGTAGTTGCCAACATTTATATGGAACACTTTGAATCCAAAGCTCTTAATAATTTCCATCTTAAACCCATTTAATGATGGTTTAGGTTTGTTTATGACACATTTGTGGTATGGCCCCATGGACTACATACCCTTATCTCCTTTATGGTCCACCTTAATAGCATATCCCCTCAAATCCAATGCACCATGGAAATTCAACAATCAAACTTGCTTCCATTCAAGCACTATGTTGGAGCCTTCAACGGTTTTGTGGTGAATGGTGGTTCAACCCATGGTTTTGTAATTCTAGTTAAAGAACTATGATTGTATTCTAATTCAAGGTTAACGGATTGGTGTTTTATGAATGTTATGGGATGTAAATATTGTATTGTAATAATGTAAAGGAAGAATATATTGAAAAATATTTTTGGTTTCCTTATTTGGGTTTCTAGCATAAAATATCCGTGTTATATGTGTGTGTGCCATTATATATTTTCTATTTTATTAAGAATTTATTTGCATTAGTTAATTGTATGGGGAGAATGTTGAAATTCCCTTGCACCCTAGGTCTGGTCTATGACTAGAATAACACATAAACACACTAGTAGTGCTCAACAATGAACACATTTGCACAACGAAATATAACAACAATGAAATCAATAACAATACACAATATTTATTAGCCCAAATCTTGTTCTTATTAGTCCATCAATAAGAAAACACTAGGGCTCCCATACCAGGGATCATGGCCCTTCAGAAAACCTTGAAAAATGCTATAGTATGATAAAATACAACTAGGGCTTGAGGTGTTATCCTTTAGACCCTCAACTTCCCACAACACAAAGGCAAATAACTCAACATACTTACTAATGTAATCCTTCACAAGCAACCCTTTCAGTCCTTCTTTATCCACGTATGCCTGCTCCTTTAGACTTTGTCCAACATGCTGTAGCTACCAACAAATATTCCTTCAGTCTACTACTCATAACAACCACTGTTTCCATACTGTTAGGTCTTTCCTTCTCCTAAAAGACTTTTATTTTAGCCCTCGTTAGCAATCATGTTTCCATGTTGTTCTTCTCTTCAACAATCTCAACCTGCTTCTCATGGGTTTTGTTCAACCCTTATATACCAGTCTCTACTCGACCTCATCCCTCTTGTTGTGTTCACACTTTTTGAGGCCCCTTGGCCTATAGGTTAACCCTGTGACCTTGGTCCTAGGGCTATGGTAGCCTGCGACCAAGCCTTCTTGGCTTTGCGGCTTCCCTACCAAACACACCTAAAAAATCTGCAGGTGGCCTTAACTAGGCCTTAACCACCTCGAGGTTTGGTTTGGGCCTCTGGAAAACCTTGTTATAATGGGATATCTATTGTATCGATTCTTGTGGTGAAAGAAAATTGTGAGAAATTCAATGATAGAGACTGAGAAATTCAATGGGCAAAGTTTTGAGTTATGGAAGCTGAAAATGGAAGATCTTTTGGTGGACAAAGGTCAATGGATCACTATGGATCTAGGTACTGCACCGACAAGGATGTCGATAAAATACTAAACCAAGTTGGATTGAAAGGAAAATAGTAAAATATGATTATGTGTCCCAAATTCAATTAAATTGAATGTTACAAGAGAAGTTAAAACAAAGGCATTGCAAAACACATTAATGGTTTTGTATCAATCTATGTCCCAGGTGAAACAATCGTTACTGTGGAATAATCTATATCACCTAAGGATGAAGGACGAAGACTCAATGACAAAGCATTTAATCCTCTTCAATATTGTGGCAACTCAACTATTATTTGCTGATATTAATATTTTATATGAATATAAGTATATCAGTTTGTTTTATTCTCTATTAAAATCATGGGATAGTCTAGTTGTTGCGATAGGTAGTAATGCATCTACTTTGAGTTTTGATGAAATAGTCTCATCCTTGTTATAAGAGGAAACGAGATCGAAAAATGTGTAAAGTTAGAACATAGATGCCTTTTTTGTAAGAGGATTCCCCTAGAATAGAAATAAGAATAAGTCTTAAAGTGACAAATCTAAATCTTCAAGAAAGTTCGTAAAGGTATGTGGAGATGTGGAAAATAAGGGCATCACAAGAAAGATTGTAGATCCAAAATTGCTAATAAAGGGAAGGGAATTAATGATGCTCTTTTTATAGAAACAAAAACCTTATAAGATGGAGGGGGGATGTGTACATGGATTCTTCAAGTAAACATGTAGATCATGATGCATGGCTAGTTGACTCAGGTGTATCTTTTCGTTTGACTCCTCACAAGTAGTGATTTCACGAGTAGGAACGATATGATGCGATGATGTTTTCTTAGGATATGACTAGAAAACTAGAATCATAGAATGATAAAAATTCAATTTGAAGCTCATGGGTGGAAGGATTAGAACACTCCCTATTGTTTTGCACATCCTAGAATTGACCATAATTTTTATTTTTATTTTTATTTATTTATTTTTATTTTATTTTATTTTTATTTTTATTTTTATTTTTATTTATTTATTTATTTATTTATTTTTTTCTGAGCAATGTAGGTGTAAAAACAGTGTTTGAAAATGATAGATGTAGGATGGTTTGAGGAGCAATGGAATTGTTGAGGGGAGTTATAATTGGAACTCTATATGAGTTGCTAGGAAGAAATGCTCGTGATAGGTGCAATAGTTCTATTGCTATTGAAAATGGAGTTGATGAAAAGAAAACTCATAGTCTGGAGAAAATACTATGCTGTAGCATCAAATACCAGGACATACAGGAGAGAAGGGCCTTCGAGTACTACATGGTAATGATATGGTAAAATGTATGTCTATTTTTTATTTGGATTTTGATTTATGTGAAGATTGTTTATATGGGAAGTAGAATTGGGCAAGATTCTCCTCTGGTGCTACGAGGGAAGAGGGAATATTACAATTGGTGTTAAGTGATGTGTTTAGATCTGTGTCGATTCCATCAATGGGTAAATCTATGTACTATGTATCATTTGTAGATAACTTCGTAAGACCTGATGAATGTTAATGAGCTAGATGGACTTGACCAAATTTCTCTCAATTGATTTGATTTAAAGAATCTTTCTATTTGATGCATGAATGTTAGAATTCCTTCTCAATCTTGAAAAACACACAAGTGAATGTAGTACTGTTGTGGGAGCCACTTGAGGCATGAGATCTCACAACCATATTTTCTACCCATGAAATATTTGGCAACCTTATATTAGAAGGATTAATTATTGTTTTGATTTGAAAGTTACATTGCTAGTTTAGAATTTTATTGCAATAGTTTGAGTAAAGATAATTTTCATTTTTCTTATGATATCAAATTATAATTTCTAGTTTTCCACTGTAGTGACTTGATTAACATTCATATTTCCTTTGATCATAGTTATTAATTTGAATTCCATTCTTAGTTAAGCTTATTTAGTGATTTCATTAATATTCATACTTCTTTTGATTATAGATGTTAGTTTGAATCTCATTCTTAAGTTAAGCTTTTGATTAGCACTTATAGTTATTAATTTGAATTTCATTTTTAAGCTTATATAGAATTTTTATTATTCATTAAGTGATATAAGTTTCATTTCTTTTAGTTAAGTTAATACTAAATATTGACATAATTTTCGATGGTTCTTTCGTTCTTGCAACGCTGATTTGTAACTATAATGATAAAAATAGGAGTTGTCTTTAGTGCGACTTCTTGGAGATTTAGATGACGAAATCTGGCGGAAAAAATTGAGGTTAAATCTTGATTTGTATTATTTAAAATGGTTTTTTAACTGCATATTTGGATTCAGCGCCCTGAAAAACCTCTAGGACGCTTTGATTGTGCAGAAATTACCTATCAAATTTGCGATTTCAATAAATTGCTGCCGGATTTTAGAGAAATTTGGCCAAAAAAACCCACCAGAAAAGCCTCCAAAAAATCTCACTAAAGACAACTTCATAAAAATATATTTCATGAAACATCGTTTCCAGTGCAGTCATACTTTTGACCACTTCCAGTGTGTCAGAATTCCAATGATAGGCATCGTCAAAGCACCGACACCTGTTCGTCACAAACACTCGTCAGAATTTCCCACAATTGCGACGTTGATGCCGTCATAAGTGGCGTCGCAAGATCGATGGGACTAATAATTTTTTTTTAAAGATATATTGTGACGAACCTGTCATAATTGCAATGTTGCTTCCATGAGAAGAGGCGTCGGAAGACCAACAATATTTCCATTTTTTTAAAGATATTGTGAAAAAATCTCCATGGTTATGATGTTTCAGATGTCATAAGAGGCGTCTCAAGATCGACAAGAACAGCAATTTCTTAAAAGAGATTGTGACAAACTTGTCATGGTTGCGACATTGTTGTCGTTCAAAGAGTTATCTCAAGACCAACAGGTCCGCCATTGTTTTAAAAGATACTGTGACGAACTTGCCCTATTTGCGACATTTCTTCTGTTGGAAGGTGCGTCGCAAGATAGGCAAGCTCACAAAGTTTTTTAAAAGATATTGCAACGAGACCACCATTTTTTTAAAAGATACTGTGACAAACTTGCCACGGTTGTGACATTGCTGCTGTTAGAAGGTGCGTCGCAAGATCGACAGGCTCACAATTATTTTTTAAAGATATTGCGACAAGCCTACCATTATTTTAAAATATATTGTGACGAACTTGCCATGGTTGCGACATTGCTGCTGTTGGAAGGTGCGTCGCCAGAACGACAAGCTCACAATTTTTTTTAAAGGATATTGCAACGAACCCGCCAAGGTTGTGACATTGCTGCCGTTAGAAGTGGTGTTACAAGGCCGACACGCTCACCAATTTTATTTATTTTTCTTTTGCGACGTACCAGCCATAGTTGCGACGAAATTTAGATTAATGAGCGCGCATGTCGGGATCAAATCACAATTCATTTCACAAGGAAATTGATCTATTGGTTTTCTGATGAGTCAATGTGATTGAAGGATAAACGATGTAGACCCATCAGAATGAGAAAGATTACAAAACAACCCATTGTACGATATATGGTTCTTATAAGTTCCTACGGGTCCTATCAATTTTTATAAACTACTAAAGGCACCTATCAAAAGCGGTAAACAATTTTGGAAAAACCAGGTTCTTAAAAATGGCACAACGGAAATATAACTGCTGTGCAAGCGAGCTGGGAAATAGAGCATGTACCCCATGTCATCACTCTCTTCCACCTCATCCCTCCACATCACCTCCTTCCACGTCCTCTCTATCGTCATCATGCCTTTTCTTTTCCCGCCTATTACAGATGGGATTAAAAGGGTTTCCTTGTCCATTATTTTCTTTATTCTTTGTTTCACAGTTGCTATAACAACCAATGTTTGAATTCAAAGGTAGTTTTGACTTATTAATTTTTAACTTCTTGATTGACTCTCCCATTTAGTTCTAGGGTTTCTCCCTATCTAATCTTTTGGTTAGATAATATTCTCTTCATTATTCGCCCTAAAGATGAACTACATTAGTTGGTTTGAAACATTGACATTTAAAAATATTTATGTGATGGATCTAGAAGATAGATTTCAAATTACTCTATAACATCATAAACTAAATCAAAACATTCTACATATAAAACTAGAGAATGAAACTATATGTGAAAGGAAATTTTAAAAAGTTTATTCTATTCCATCATAAATTGGACATATGCTCCAAGATTCCTCTCCTTGGAATGGAGAAGGCACTCTTATTTATACAAAAAACTTGCTTTGAAACTAAGATAAAAAATAATAAATTCAGATCCAATATCTCTCATGTGGTTATACAACCATTTGCTAATAATTAACAAGTAAATATCTATAATTTTTTCTAAATATCTTCTCATGAATATCTCCAAAATATTTGATAATAAATATTCCACAATTTTTCTTCATCCAAGATACTTGAGTAGTCCTTTCAAATCCTCATCAGATCTTTAAAGGTTGGAGAGAAAATTCAAATTTGGACCTTAATGGTAAAATTTTATATTGTTGAAATTTTCAAATATGACTACAACCATCACCAAACTCACCCAAATTTCAAATATAAATGAAAACATGTTATTTTTCTGATATTTAGTCATAAACTTACTCAAAATACTAAAATAATTGCATTGAAAAATATGGAGTCTAATTTCACATATAAATACAAAAATGGATTAAAGTAAGGTTACAAAAGAGTGGAAAAGGATAAAAGTCAAGGGAAAGGTTATGAAAAGACAAGAAAAAGGATATGGACTAGAGAATCATTTCCATGGCTCAACATTCCCCTCAATTGAATATGTTGCATGTACTAAAGCAACCTAACATCTGTTTTTTTGAACTGAGTGATGGGGTCTTCCTTGTTTGAAAGGTATTTGCGTGGCAACTTAGTTTCTTGTAGTTGGTTCTTGTGTGGCAACCACTAGTTTGGTAAGTGTTGGTTCTTGTGTAACAACACTTATCTCTTGGAATTGAATTTTGATTGAGCATCTTGTGGTTGGTTGTAGTGTGGTGTTGTGGCAAACAACAACCCTCCATTTTATATTAGTATCATAATAAAATGGGGACCCTTTAAAATTTTTTAATTTAATTTTTTCTTTCAAATTTCCTTAAAAAATCAAAATAAACCCTTTTTATTTTAGACCTTTATTTATTTTAGGTTTAATTTAACACTTTGTTTAATAAAACATATAATAAGGCTCTATAGCCAAGAACTACTATAACTGAGCTTTAATCGAATAAACTAAAGTATTAGGCCATTTTATTATATTAAAGTTCCAAACTAATGTATTGGCGCTCCTCGCTTTAATGCTCGACACATGGCCCAAAAGTCTCACCTTGGGTTGTTCCCTACTTGTGCCTTTTGAATGATTTCGGGATAAACCGTCTGGAATGACTTGGCATGTTATGTGTACACTTCGGCTTATTTATTATTCCTTAGCGCCACCACCTTTACGCTTCATCCTGACCCTTCTTTCTTGATGAATACGTATTAATCACTTTTACGAAAGCACTAAGATATGAAAATGTCAGGACAACTCATACCATTCAGTCCCACTTTTCCTTTTATTCCTACTTTATCATTGGATGAAGGACATCCCCTATCCACGTATGCTCACTCTTCTTCACCTCACTCCTTTATAATGTGTTATCTATTTATTTGTTTATTTTTTTTTAATTTTTAATTCGGGATTTACCTTCTGCACTGACTTGATGCACGCATTTAGTGCTCAAATGACTTCTCAACAATGCTTATTCTGTTCCCCCTGGATTTAACTTGCGGGATGACGTAACCTCCCACATCACCTGTCAACTCATCCTTTCGATCAATAAAGCCATACCAACTATCATCCTTAAAACACCGTCACACTGATACGGATAATCGAAAGTTTCTCCTATAGTTAATTTTGTACTTACCATTGTTTAATTCGATTTATTATTGCGTTATTGAATCTTTATGCTTCCAGTGAATGATTTAACTTATCATTTTATGTGGTTATTTTCCATTCTTTAATTGCGTTTATATGGTAAAATCCTTTAATTCTCACTTTTTCCTTAATAGTTGATCACTGTAACAAATTATGTTCTAATTGCAAGAATGGAGAAAGGGAAGAAAAAAACGACTCCACAACAAAGCACCAAGATGTTTAAAGAAGTAATTGACGAAAAGTTGTGATATTTTTTTCTCTTCTCTGATAGTGTATGTATGAGGGAATCTAGTCATTCATCTTGGAATGCCATTTATGAAATGTTTGAGGAAGAATTTCTAGAGGAAGATAATGAGCCGCCAATGGTAGCAACTACAAACCAGGGTGGCAACAAATCCTTTGAAGAGACAGTTAGGGACGCCTCTACATCTCACCTTCATAGAATTTCTGCACGTCCAAGGCTTCTTCCTTATACATACTAGATATGTTGGGTAGTGGAGAATGTCAATATAAGTGAAAGGTAATTCATCACCCCACAAGGAATAACTATTTGTTCTTTCAAGATTAGAATCATTCAAGGTATGTATCATTTTCCCAAGCCACAAATAGTGTACAATTATCAATTTGTGGATAATTTTGTTAAAAAGGAATGCGAGGGTAAACAAGAAGCACTTCCCAAATTGATAAAGGAATGGAAAAATGACCCAAATAAGTTTAAAGAGGAATCCTCTAGCCTATATGCCATCCACTCTTTAGCCTCTCCTTATTGTTTTGTTTCTGCCATGCTTTGCTGATTGTTTGACTTATAAAATGTCTCACAATTTCTTGTATACTGGGTCCCTCTCATTGAAAAATCCGCTGATGGTTATGTTCTTAATTGGGCCCAAATCCTATTCGATAACTTGGCTAAGCATATTCTCCATTTTCATTCTAAACAAACGACCACTCACAACCCACCATTCTTCATGTTTGCTTATGTGATGGATACCATTTGTTTTTCTTTGGACTTCCCATGCATGGGATGGAAATGGACACTTGCCAACCCTCTTCCCATCCACGTTTATCATAGTATACTTTGGGAGGAAAATTATTTTGATCATTTCTACCACATTTTTCACCTCGTGATGATTCCTTTATACCAAACCATTTTTAGTTCTAAGCTTCCAAGGATGTCTCCCGCTGCCATGGATTGTTTGACTAGAATTGGGAATTATTATGTTGAGGATATTTTTACTTACATTAGGGTTTGGGGAAGCAATGGCTGCCCACATGTTTTACCCCTTTATGTCTTGAACAAGCTATTATCTAGAGAAATTTCTTATCAAACTATTGGGACTGGTGTAACCCTTGAGCTCAAGAAAGCTTCCAAGAAGCTTTGGCCACCCTTCCCTTTACAAGTTGGTTTATTCACTCTCTAGAATTATCAGCATGCTAAGAAGGAAATTCAGGCTCTGCACGAATTGAAGCTTGCTACTATTCCTTCCAAGCCTCATGACCCTTCTAAAGTAGTGGAAAATTTAGCTAAAGAGGCACATATTAAAATTTATGTCAATGAAATCAACAAGTATGACAATTTGTTTTGCAGAGCTTTTTCTTATATTTTAGTTTGCAATAAAGCAGAGAAATTATCTCCAAGTGAGTACCAACACTTCCTTATATTTAGAGACATGCATGGGTTAACCCTGCCGCTCCATTTACTCAAATTACCTGAAGGTGATGGTATCATTGAAAATACTTCTAGTTCTTCCACACAGGTCACACCTCAAATTACTACTCCCATTCATATTTCTTCTGCAGATTCACGAGATCAAACCTCTTCGGTCAATCCATTGACTAATGAAATTGCCAAAGAATGGAAAACTTAGATACAATCACCGGTACAGTTAGGGAAATGAAAAAAGATACCTGAATCAAATACAACTAATAATATTATGCAACAAACAATTACTGTTTCTCCATATACTTCCTACTGTGCCCTTGCACAATCTGGTGTTATTTCAAAAACACCTATTAGTACTCGACTCAATGTAGAAACAATTCCAGCACATCCAACCATGGAAATATAATTGAATGTTTATGAATTTAATTGAATGTTGATGAAATTACACCTATTGAAGTATTCTATAGTCTTCAACATAAATCTATTTTATAAAGGAAGAAAAAGAGGAAATTTGCTGACACACAGGTTTCTATAGCAAGCACTGCATTGCAACCTACTTCATTAGAAATGAACTAGAAAGATGCATCAATCACTCTGTAGGAATTTTAAGAATTAACCCAATATGTAGGGGCATATGCTTTAGCCAATATAGATAAAGCAACTTGAGTTAAATAATTTATAAAATAAAAAGAGGAGAGAATTCAACAATTAGAACAAGAGGTTTCACAGTTTTAGTCACAGTTGCAAGCACATGTTGCCTTGGTAAAAAGTTAGCATGAATTTGAAATTAAGCAGAGGGATGATAAAATAAATGAATTGTAACAGAAGATAGAACAAGCTGAAGCAAGTGCTTTTGACCTTTCTAAATTCAAACATGAAGCCAATGAGCTAAATCTTCAACTTCAACATCAACAACAACTTCTTTGCAGTAAGCTCAGTCTGATACAGGATAAAAGAAGTCTTGTTGATGCATTGGTTGATGAAATGGTTGATATTGAGAGTCAATATGATGATGCTAAACGTAAGCTTAGTGAACTCTTAGAATGATAGGTAGATTCTAAGAGATTCTATCCCAACCAAGGATCATTGAGATGCAAAAATCCATAGCTCTTCACACATGGAAAGACAAAATACGTTTGGTCAGGAGATTGGTTAATGATGCTCAAGAGCTTTCAAGTTCAATCATTCAATCTATCACCCAATCACT
Source organism: Pinus tabuliformis (assembly GCA_031772625.1). Taxonomy (NCBI): domain Eukaryota; kingdom Viridiplantae; phylum Streptophyta; class Pinopsida; order Pinales; family Pinaceae; genus Pinus; species Pinus tabuliformis. The sequence goes on along the minus strand of CM062817.1, from coordinate 1,210,739,290 downwards.
CATGGAAGCAAATTTTTTATCAAGAGATGAAGAGGATTATTTTCCAAGGGAAGTTGTATTACAACAAAGGTGGCTGAGCAACAAGGCAAAATGTAGTAAAAGAATTGAGCAGTTGGTAAAAGTGGATTTCAAATTGAATTGGAAATTTTTGATTAAACCACATGGTTACTTGCAAGTAACCAAAACTGTTATTGAAAAAGCAACTCAATTGCTGCCACCTTTACAAGCTCATGTTTTCTACTATCAAATGAACATCAAGCCTCATTCTCCTCCTGAGTTGGCACCGCTTCTAGAAGTTCATCGTCAATGGAAAGCGCCTACTGGCTCCTCATCTACAACAACTCAATTGAATTGATCATTTTACTATATATACATAGATTCTAAGTTGTTTCACTTTGGTTGAGAGAAGAAAAGATGCTTAATTATTATCTCTATTATTTTGAAAAACTATTTAAGGGCCTCTTGAGCTCAGGTTAAGGGGTTCTGAATTTTTGCAAGAAACACTCTGTTACACTTTTGTACACAACTCTTTCTTTAATATAAGCTGAACCATATTTTGATTCCAAGATTTATGAAGAGAGCATAAGTGGTAATTTTATCATATGTTTTCCTTTGATCTATATTGGAAATATGATTTTCTGTTTTATTACTTGTGCTCATGATTATCAAATGAAATGTTATCACTTTTGATGTATTTATTTTGTTGATTATGAGTATAAGTTTTACGAAAATTGTATGTGAATGTGCTTATAATTAATTCAATTAACTATTTAATTGAATTAATTATCTTTTAACTGTTATAATCAACGATATAATTTGGAGATCTACATTTTCATATTATTTGTTATCATTCTATTCACTGCAATATATCAATATCCGGGTTATTAAGTAGGAATTAATTTATATTACATTTCAATTTATGTTTCTATCTATTATTTTATCAGTCATTTCCAATCCCATCTCATTCTTTCTTTAAACCTTTCACCTTTCCTAAGTCTCCATCTGTTGGAGCAACCTTTCTGTGGGTAACTGGGCCAAATTCATAACCAGTCTGAACCACTATTCCAAACGGAAAAGAGTCTAATTTGTGACTTTGACTGGGTGGTCTCCTAAATGTCGATGTGTGAAATTCCGACCATCAACATTTCAAAGAATTAGAAAAAAAACTCACTTTAAAATATGGTTATTACCTTGTATGTCTCAAGATCTTCTCTCAATTGCTTGATCCTAGCTTCAGTTGCAAGACTGCGATCCCTACTGCAAATCAACTTTTGATGTATTTATTTCTATTGCTTATGAGTATATGTTTAACAAAATTGAATGTGAATGTGCTTAATAATTAATTCAGTTAACTATTTAATTGAATTAATTACATTTTAAATTATTCAAATCAATGATATAATTTGAAGATCTATATTTTCATGTTATGCGTTATCTCTCTTTTTCACTGCAATATATCAACACCTAGGTTATTAAGTAATTATTAGTTTATATTACATTTTGGTTTAGGTTTCTATTTGATCAAATATCATTGATCCCTTCTCATTTCTTTTCTATATCTTTCACCTTTTCTAAGTCTCCATCCATTGGAGCAACTTCTCAATGTAAATGGGCCTAATTCACAACTAGTCAGAATCACCATATTAAACATATAAGAGTATGATTTGGGGCTCTAACCGAGTGATTTCCCAAATGTTGATGAGGTCATTTTTGGCCATCAACAGAAGGTCATGGAGACACTCGATCAAATCCATAAGAAGCGTTTTAAACTGAATTGCGAAGGATATCATACTTTATTGAAGGTTTTGGAAAAGTTGAACATGACCATAGCTACTCTGAAATTGTTTTCTGAGATGTTGGTGAATGGAATTTAGAACACACTTTTTGACCTAAAATATGATGATGCATGTGCTTGGTAAATAGGGTAAATTGGAGGAGGCTTAGATGTATGGCATCTAAGGATAGGAATATGGCATACTTGTTTGGGCTATTGGTGGAGGGCTTACTTGGCATTGGAGGAATTAGTTGTCATACTTATAGTGGTTAGGTTGTGTATGACTTGGATTTATCTTGTTGATGAAATATTCTATATGGAAAGGATTGCTATATTTCCCCTTGTGGGTTTTTCCCTGGCCTCTAGCCTAATTTTTGGTGTCTCTTCTCTTTGATTTCTTGTGCACTGTGATCTCTATCTGATTGGATAAATTATTAATGTATAATTTCTGAATGAATTAACCTAAAGAAATGAATACTAAGAGAAAAAAATATAAATATCTGTCATAAGTAATTATCATGATAATAAATTCTCTCTTGCATTGGAATTTCAACAACAAGATCTAGTACCTAAAGATTTAAAGAGTTTGATAACATGTGCAAGAAAATAAATATTAACAAAATATAAAACATAAGAATAACAATAGCACAATCAGACAATATGCACAATATTTGGATATATTTTATGAAATGCAAAAGGTAGGGTGCACAATTGACAAGGAATGGCTACTCAAGAGGAGAAATTTGTCCACTTAGTTTCCAACCATGTTACATTTGTGGACGTCAACTTTATGGAACAATAATACATGCTATGCACATAAAATGCGTTAAAGGTAGATAAAAGAATAAGAAAAATATTAAAATAAATTAAGAAACATTTTTATGACTAAATAAAAATTAGATAAGGATGAGGCCATGAATACCTGAATGAGCTTCTCTTGGATTCAAGAATAATTTATTGGAGTAGTCTAATATGCAAACATTCCTTGATTTGATGAAGTAACAATGAAGTCAACATTGACTTAGTTGTTAATATGTCTAAGGGAGGTTTGCTCCAAGACCATCCAAATCCTAAATTATTCTCTACTGAAGAGGGCCAACCACGTGAATCTGGAAGCACTTATGCCCCCCTCCCCCTTCATATCACTCTCCATCCCCTAGTACCAAATCTATCTACTATAGAAAAGTTGATAGCAACACATTAAGATTCATTCATACACACTGGAAAAACATAAAATTGATAAAGAAACATATTTGTTGACATTCATCCTCTAACAACTTTTAAGCAAGTATATTTCATATTTTTCTAACATAAGTACAAAAAAGTATGCAAGAACTCATTCAAAAATATTTATACATCAATATGTCTTTTTATACATCAAAAATATTATACAACAATCTATCTTATATAATACATTATAACATTGTACATCATCAATTTGTTTTTGCCTCTTCTTATTACGACCTACATAATTCTTAAGTATTTCATCCATTTTTGCAATTTCATCTTTTAGCCAAGGCTGTTAAGATGATGATAGTAATTGGCTCCTTTGACAAATTTCACCCCTGGTCGTGATGTTCTCATGGAGTCAAGGATGCCGTGGGGGAGCATCGTCTACAAAAAATATTAAATTTATATGGTCAGTTATTGAATATCATTTAGATATTTTTCTAATAATAATACATACATTTTCAATGTAATTATTACCTTGTTCACTAGTCGACACCGTTGAATGACTACCTCGTGGTCCTCTTCTGATTGAGGATCCTCATGTACGACATGCTCTGCCAATCAAACCACAAAATTTATAAGTAGACAATCATAAATGAATAAGTAAACAAAATTAGAAGTACATACTTTATAAGTATGAAATTATTAAGTATATGATTAATATACATCCCTATTACTGCCGTGGGCCTCATCTGTCTATGAAATATATTAGGGTTGCACTCCATTGTTATGGGGTTCCTCGGGAGCACCAAAATGTTCTGGCTGGTGTGCACTATCAGAGGACTGATGCTCAGTAGTAATGGGATTGTTTGTATTTTTACTACTCCCCTGCTAATTAAATAAAAACAACACATTAGATTTATATAAAACATGATTGTATTTTATAAACAATGAAAGGTTAATATGGATTGATGTTTATTTACCCTGTCCTTCAAACTGGATATTGGGGTTTTCCCCATGCTTTTTCGGCATTCATCAATGCCTTTAAATATGAACTTGAAACCAATCTCAAGGTCTTCCTTCACGGTGTCAGTTTTGAATACATCATGCCACATCGCATGAGAATATTGGTTTTTATTATTTTCTATCAAAATTACCAGAATGTTAGAAGGCAATACAACATATAATATTGTTAAGTAGATTTGGGTACTTATAATTCATGTATGTAGCTTTAAATAGCCTCCTTGGCCCAGTTTGTGTTGCACATGCTTCCCAAACCTTTCCAAGGTTTCCTTCAAAGTGTCGGGGAGCCTATGCCCCCTTCCCTGAATGGCACTATCCCCTCTCTTCCTTTCCTTATTTTATTATCTTTTCTTTGGCAGTTAATGAGGCAAGATCTTAGGCCTGGGACTGACTGATACTGATTTAATGGGACTTATGGGATTGCCTTCTTCTTTCATGGGACTTTGACTGACTGACCAATACCTTTCTCCTTACCTTAACAGGAAAAGCTAGTCCAGAGATAGACGTTTTCTTTACTTGCTAACTTTCAGCAAATAAGGTGCCATAAGGCCGCTCGACCATAAGGGAGAGGAAGAATGGCTTGCCTGACAATAGGCCCTAAGGGTGAGGTAACGTGTGAGGTCCGTTAGGGTGCGTAGCACGCTCGACTAATAAGGCTGCCATCGGCTCGACTGATAAGGAGAGGAGACGAACAACTCTCTTTTGGGGTAGGGGATGAGGGTGCGTTAGCACAGTCGACCATTATTTACCCACCCACCCCAATACCCAAGGCCCGGTAGGGGCTCACCATTTCGATGGTGAGGACCGGCTGGGTGCGTAGCACGCTCGACTAATAAGGAGAGGGGATCGACTGTTAAGGCCGCCATCGATTTATCTCTCTATTTCCTAAAAAATAGAGGGACAGAGTCACTCACTATTCATATGGTGAGGGATTTATCGCTCATCCATCCAATGGGTGAGAGTGAGCTTGCCGAACTCTCGACCCCTGCCATCGATTTATCTCTCTATTTCCTAAAAAATAGAGGGACGGAGTCACTCACTATTCATATGGTGAGGGATTTATCGCTCATCCATCCGATGGGTGAGGGTGAGCCTGCTGAACTCTCGACCCCCGCCATCGATTTATCGCTCACCTTTCCTAAAAAGGTGAGGGCCGCCATCAATTCTCATCTATGTGTCATACCAGATTCGATGTGAGTCGAAGGTTTCAAGCTACGCATCCTCTTAGCAAACTTCGGAGACCTACCTCTTCGAAGTACTTTGGGCGTCGTTTGAACTAACCAAGGCACTTGACTTTTCCCTCGCCCCTCGACTTTATAGCAGTATCCGTTGGTCATTCGTTATATATGTAATTCTTGACTGATAAAATCAATAATGAAGTGAAAGGCTATTGCTGATCATTCGTTATATATGTAATTACGCTTTAGGCTCTCATAATCGATCGTACCCTATATATCGTATACAAATATATATATATATATATATATATATATATATATATAATGATAATCAAGGTAAGAATCAAGGGCTTAATCAACCGACTCAACATTTGCTGCATCTCCTGAATCGACTTCTGAATCTATATATGCTGCTCCGGATGGATTTGCTCCTGTAGGGTGGTCTGGTCCTGTGAGATCTGGTTCGGATAGATCTTGTTCTGTAAGGTCCGGTGAATCATGGATTTTCTCCTGTAGGGTGGTCTGGTCCTATGAGATCTGGTTCGGATAGATCTTGTTCTGTAAGGTCCAGTGAATCAAAGTCAGAATACAAATCCAAATATCGATCATAGGCATTAGTCGCCATAGAAGAGGCACTAGTAGTAGCAGCAACTGCACCCGGCTATGGTACAGGCTATCATTAGCGGGAAGAACTGGCATCACTAGTAGCAGGTTAGGAGCAAATGACCATTACCTGGACCCAACGACGATAATTCCATCTCTTCTCCATGTGGTTCTACTCTAGTTGGTTTCCCATGCGGTGGTTCACTATGTGGTGGTTGTTCCCCGTACGGTGGTTCTCTATCTATTAGGTAGTTATCTCCATTCATTGGTGCTGGTGAAAGTGATGGATCAATTGGTTCTTCTATTCCTTCGTGTTATCGTGTCTATGCTATTTATCGTGTCTATTTTAGGCCTTCGTTCATTAGAGCTTAACGCACGCTATAGATCGGTACCTTATCTTTGGAAGAAAGAGAATGTCTATCAACAAGCCTAGTTAGTGCTGGGGTGCACCTAAGGGTGCCCCGGTATGTACCTTACTGTTTATTCGGTAACTCATTCATGGTTTGGTATGATCGGGTAGCTGCAACTTCTCGGGTTACCTTAGCTGCGCACGTACGAGCTTCTCGGGTGACTAATAGGGAGGGTCCTTCGTTCATTCCCTAGTGTACTTATCTCCCCACCTTGAGCTAATTCGTTCAATCCCTCTTCATTCATTCCATTCAAATGCCTCAATATGAGCTAATAATAGATCGGTAACTCTCTCGTAATACTCCTTCCTACGCCCATTAGCGCATTAGCCCAAATGTGTCTTCCTTCACTAGGCGAATACACCGAACCAAGACCAATGGCCACCATCCGGAGTCATCCTTACACTCAATAAAATACCGAACCAAGACCAATAGTCGGAGTTGGATCAGAGTTTAGATATCAGAGTTTAGGAGATCAACTTTGAATAATGATGGGTCAATATCTGAATGAAGGTCCAGCTTCGCCTTCCTGCCATCTATAGTATTTATGTTATTTCCATACACTCATACTAACACACCGAACAAGCCCTTTGGCAACCCCCCGGATTCCTCGTTCCACACCACGTTCTGTTAGCTATGATGGAGATGATCGTATCCATTCATTCTGTGACTGACCACGTTCATTCCTTGACTGAAGTATTAGTCTCTCCTACTGGATGGAAAGACCCCGAAGCACGGGACTGACTGAAACAAGAGTCTTTCCGTCCAGTTACCAATGCTATTCCATTCATGATATACAGTCGATCGTAGCTTAGCGATAGCAGTTGGTCGGGCGGGAGATAGCTTAGCGCTTAGCGATAGGGTCGTAGGAGATAGCTTAACGAGAGATAGCATTTACTAGTGGCGAATTGGATAAACATCATTCGCATGATGCGGACCATTCCCAACTTCCTTCTGTGGCTCCAACTTCATGATTTCCCGTTCCAACTTCCTTCATTCTCCCACCTCGCTCGCCTGAGTAGGGTGCATATTTAGCTTTTATATATGTAATTACGATGCGGGAAACCGTTTCAACCTGGCCCCTCGCGCGCACACACGAACTCATACTTCTTAGGTCGTTCGATATTACCTTCCTGAACTGCTTTAACTCGGCGATTTGACAAAAGACAAACTCGAGTTCGGGAACCCATCTGGATCATACTGTCAGAATATGTACAACCCCAATTATTCTCTTTTTAAAGATGAAGAGCCGAGGATGAAGCCAAGGCCGATGCCGAACACGAAGCCGCCTCATAGGGAGGGGAGAAAGGTTTTTAGCGGGGATGAAAGGTTGGTGATTTTTCCAATGAACACTGCTTGCTCACAAGCCAATATCTACAGATATAAAGTTGAATGGCGGTCTCCAATCACATGCTTAGGGGCAAGGTCATGTCCGAGATAGGATGCCATACCCAGTAAAGGTTTTTTCCTGTGGGCACCTTCATCTTCAAGTCAAGGTGCGGAGCGGAAAAGCTTATCAGATGCATTTGTTATTATATATAACCCGTCGTTGGCATGGGTCGTGGACATAATCCTCAACTGGGTTGGTAAATGTAATTTGTCATTAGGCAAGTAGCTAAATGATAGCCTTTCAGTTTATTCCTTCTCCATCCATAATCGTAGGGTTCTGGGCAGTCAGAATAGAAGGGTAAGGGATAAACCCATGCAATCTAATTTGTTGCTTTGAAGGGCTGTTCCTACAAAGAAAAAGAAGGACGAGTGTAAAAAGATATCCTGGCTGGTTGTCTAGGCATTATATAATATACTAGGTCTAAAGCCCGTCCATCCAACGCTCTATTCTCTGATGTCCTGTAATCCCATCCAGCCAAGCCATCGATCCATCTACCCAGCTCCGTCGTCGCTATTCCATCCCTCATAAAGAAAGGCAACTAAGAGTATTCGGCTCATGGACCATCCATCAAAAGTCATGAAGTAGAAGTTCTTAGATTTGGAAAGCAATTATGATCTTGGCTTGTTTGGGTGGTGCAAGGTAAATAATATTTATCATATATTTAATAACGCAAATTAAGAAATCCCATCCATAGAGGGCATATGTTCTATTCTAAAGCCCTATTGTCCTGCGAACTCATTTATTTGTGATTCCGGGCTCCATATATCAGGTCAGGTGGTTCCAGTTTGTTTGGTAAGAAATCGTAGAGGTCAGATAGGGCTCTTCCTAGCCGGTGGGTTCTAATTAATCAATTGTATTATCCTGAGCTCAGCCGGAATAGTTATATCTGTTGGCCGGCCTTATTTGTTGATTCTGGTGATGGGAAGCAAAAGGTTCTAGGGTTCTGGCGAAAGGTGAGAGGCGAAAGGTGCCTGTTGAGAGGGTTCTGGCAAAAGGGTAAAGGCATCCTCTTCTGTTGGACCTGGTGAGGCATCAATCTGTTGTTGTCCTTGGTGATGAAAAGGCAGAAGGTTCCAGGGGTGAAAAGGTAAAGGAATCTGTGGGACTGGCACCTACGATACTTGTTTATTATGTTGATGAAGGCTGAAGATGAAAGGTTCAAGGCTGTATCTGTGGGACCAGGTTAGGCATATCTATGGTGGGTTAGGCATCTATGGGACTTGGTGTACTTGGCAAAAGGCTCCTTCCGATCAAAAGAGAAAGAAAGCCCAAAGCTATTGTATTAAGAAGCTATGTAGTGTCAGAAAACCGATTTTATACTATCCTAGAGATGAAACCCATCTCTTAATACCTGTCGTGTAACCGCATTCTACTAGCAGCAGTATGCACCTCCTTCTTTCTATAAATATTCCCTGTTTTTTACGATGCACCAACAACCTGGTCTTAGTCCCTGGTCTCATGGAGTAAGGCCTTCTAAGGGTATCTATTTCTTGCTTTCTTACTTTCTTAGCCTTAATATACTATAGCTGTAGTCGTCATTGCCTTAGTCCCACACTTGTCAGTGAAAGCCATAGAGTGCCCCTTAAGCCTTAGTCTGTCGTGCGTGTCAATTAGCTAAAGATGCAAGTTAATCATAGATATGCGAGTATCATATGTGAAAACGTAGAGATGCGACACGTAGAGATGCTAATATATGACTGGGCCCAGCTGTAGCAGTAAGTTGTTCTATAGCAGTAAGGTGGTATTTCTTAAGCCGTTAACCCACTGCATAAGCCATTCACTTCAACAAATTCTTCCAGCCAGCTCAAGAAGCTCGCTCAACAAACTCAAAGCAAGAGAAAGAGAAAGCCAAAAGCTGTTGTCTTAAGCTGTAGTAGTGTCAGAAGGTAACTTGCCTTTGAGAGTTCAAGCCGTAGAGGGAAAGCAGCCATAAGAAGTACTAGCCTTACTTTGAGAGTGGAAAGCTTTAGTCCATTTCCCCTTAAGCCTTTAGAGACAAGCTGCTTTGTCCATTATTGAGTTCCATGGAAACAAGCCTTAAGATACTGCCTTACATACAGTAAGCTCCATTGTGAAAACCTAGATAAGATGCAAGTATCACGTATATATCAAGTATCCTATGTATAGATATGTATTGATGTAGAGATTGATTATAAATGAGGGCATACCGGCTTAGAGCAACTTCCGGAAATGGCATTCTGACGAAATAAGACAATGCATTCATGTACTAAACCCCGCCTGCATTAATCAAAATAGAGCTAGCAAGTAAGGCGCTCAACCTCAAATCAATAAATTCCATGCAACCTCTCATAGAGATGGGTTAATGGGTACTTATTTCTCGCATGGTGAAACAACCTTTCTTTCGATTCTAGCGGTCACACATAACATGGGGAACTCACGTAGTTCGGGGTACATAGAAAAGCCATTCAAAGAAGCCATTCAATGATACGGTTTTAGATAGAATCTGTTCGAAGCAAACTGAGGTGTCTGGGCAAAAGCAAAACCAGGTATTCCATCATTTCTTTATCATCATATCAATCTCGTTTTTCTGGTGATAACATGACTCGATCAATATGCTCGTAAGTAAACAACATAGTCTCCATTCTTTGAAAAAGAAAGAGAGAGTGTGCTGCTGTTGTCTTAAGCTGTAGTGAATAAGAGTTAATATTAACATTTCACATTAATGCATAAAAGAAATATAAGAAGGTTTTTGTTCTATCTAGATTGAAATCTAATAGTGATTCTCTCTCTATAACGACTATATAAGACTAGTTTTTAGTGCATCAGTAGTTGTTGATTAGTAGTTTCCATTCTCTCAACTCTATGACCAGCCAGCCTTTTGATTCTCTCGGGTAAGGTGCTTTATAGGGGAAATCTATTATCGGGTATTCATTCATTATAAACTGGCCCTAAATCAAATAGATAAAATCAATAAATCACTCATCATCGGTGCACGTAATCTCCCGGCATAAGACTAATTCCTCATCTCTTGGCATAAGACTCCCGGCATAAGACATGCATCCAGCTCTTCTTCAAAATCAATTGTGCTTTCCAAATTTTCATAACCTTAAGTATATTGTGCGTCTTATTGTGGTAGGCTAGGTTAAGCTTCTATGGGGCTCGTGGAAATCCCCGTCCCTGCTGTGTTAGGTGAGGCTTGGTGAGGAGGAGGCTCTGATGGCTCCTTTATTAAGGAAGATATTTGATCAGACGATAATAGTGAATTAGAATGTTTTATTGAACCGGGAGCCAAGCCCCAAGTAACCAAGCCAAGCCGAGTATCCAAATAGATTGGTAGAGAGCTATAGGTATAGAGTAGAGATCGGTTATAGTATAGAGGTATAGAGTAGAAGGTTTTTGGAAATAAGTTCCAAGGCGATTTGGTGCCTACCCCCAAGCAGGTAGTCCCTCGATCAATCAATCTCGTCTGGTGGTAACGTAAGAAAGAAAGTACAGTGTACATGGAACTTCATAATGCATGGACTAAGATAGTCTATTAAGTAAGGCTAATATATCAAAGTTCAGACAACTCTTTAAGTAGCTTTAAGTGGGGGGTCATCAGTGTACAAAATAAGACTCCTCAGGGGATTCTCTATTTTGGTTCTGTGTAAACCACCTTTTTAAGTCATTTTATTAGTGCTTCTGGTAAGAAGTTCCGTCATTTCTCCGACGGATTTCTGTTTCTTTTTGAAGACATTGAATTGGGGGGGGATTCTAAAGTTAAGTGAAGTGTATAAAATCAGGCTCATATGCTCAATTTTTCATCCATTTTGTTAGCGGTTTCAGTAATAAAGTCCCGATCCCCGACAAATTTCTTTAAGCACCTTCTTATTCTCTATTCTTATGGCCTGCCTACTGACCGTATATCTTATTATTCTTTCTTCTGGACCCTACCATGCCTTAAAATCAATGTGAAATTAAGTCCTTTAAGTGTGGCCCCCTACTACAACAAGCTAACCTTAAAGTGGGCGTTGTTCATTTAGTTGCTCCTTTCAAAAAGTGGGAAATGAAAGACTTCAAGTTGGCGTTGTTAGGTTACCCTGCCCATCACGAGAACGGTAAGAAAGGATAATAAAATACACATTCATCACAGCCAGCATGGCCAGGTCGGCGTTATAGCTGCTAGAATGCTTCTTTCACATTATAATCATGCATGATAAGATAGATGTTTCAGAAACTTACTACCGACGGCTGGCTTTTATTCTATCCCGCCGCTTTTCGCGCTTCCGGGAATGGGAATCGAATCATATCAATGCGCTTTATTTTATTAGAGGATTGGAGAAGCTAATCTAATTCAGTCAAAGTGAGGCGCTTGCCTTCGTCATTTGGTTGGGTTTCGCAGGCGATCGGGGGCAGTGCATAAGGGAGCTATCATCCAGATAGACGCCGCCGAGGCTATCCTCCCCCCTATTCCCTTTTCTATATATAATAAAACAACAGTCAGAAATCACGCTCAGTGTTTCATAAATAGATTGAGTCGAAAGCAGTACTATTGCCTTCCACCCTAGTCCAAGGAAGGGTCGGTTCGACTCCGACGTCCATCTATCTTTCTATCTATTCCATCCACCCAATCAGTGACTTACTGTGTAATGCACCTAACTAAACTAATTAGGTCGGGTACGAGTGAAGCAGCGATTAGCAAGCAATTGCCCAAGTGATGCATTTTTACACCTACCGATAACCAGCAGCTGAACCGGAAATAGAGAAAGAAATACTGCACCGTAGTCTCGAAGGATCACTGTATTTTTTGGATGTACTTATACGCGAAGTAAACGGTGCCACACTCCTAAAGAATGCTTTTCTCAAACTGGGTTGGACTCTCATACAGACACAAAACGGTGCCTGTCACTGTAGGGCTAGTAGTGAAATCCAAACCATACGTACGCTACGACCCTTTTTCGGAAGGAGTTGGAATGCGCACGTAGGGGATAGTATGAACGAGATAATGGCCTAGATTATTTATTCTTCACGAGCGAGATAATTAGTAAGTCCAGTCCCCTTGGGGAGCGGATAATGACTTGACATCGTGAAGTTGGATATTGAATGAAGAAGGAGAGGTCCTTACTGTACTGTCGCTCAGCCAAGCCCCTAAGGGAAGGCAGGCAGGTAAGAACCTTCGCTATGCTCAGGATCAGGACCCAAACCCAGACTCTTACCGCGGAATACTGGTTATTAATAAGGCAGCTGCTTACAGCCATCGGCAAACAGTACGACACACACCTAACAGACAGGCCCACAACTACTACTCAACGGCTTGTACCTCTATACTAGCTCTACTAGTAGTACTACCTAGCTACCTATGGACAACCTTGCTGCAAGTAGAGCGCATATTTCTACCTGACCGATGAGCTGGATGGGCCTGTAGTGCTAGTGCCTTCTGCAAGCAAGTAAGGCTACAGGTAGAGCTACATTGCTAGTAGACCCAGCTTAGACATCAGCAGTAGAGGAATAGGTAGCTGGATAACGAGTGATTCTTTCCAGCCAGCGTTAGATTTCTTATTTCCTTGGAGTCAGGGTGACAGAAGACTCCCTCGCCCTCTCTATGGTCGGGTAATGATTGAATGGGAACAAGCCTTAAGGAGATGAGATACGGGCTTGCTGAGAGGATATGAAAGGAGATAAAAGAATAATAATGTGGGAGATATACCTGAAGGTTTAGGGAAGGCAGGGCGGCAGCGGGCGGTATGTGTGGAGATGCTTATACTGTATCATTTGCCTGTGGGTGGTACGGTGTGCTCTTCTGGTGAGAATGCTTCTTTCCCTGTTCCTACACCTGTCTATGCCTTCGCTCTCGGTGCTGGTTCAAAATAAGCTAGATATGGCCCGGAGGGGCTCGGCCGAGGTTACGAGGTCGAGGAACTGAATCTGCTCGAACTCAATCTCAAACTGGAAGAGATGCCGTGGGCTATTAAACAGGATATGTATATGTATCTGTATTTTGCACTTAACCAGCTTCTGGCACCGGATTGGGATCTTTGCCAGGGGACTATGCACGTGGAATTGGATCTGTCACTCGAAGGTAAGCTGGTATTAGAGAAAATGCGACATGTGCTGCTTCTATCTCTGCTCTATTAGCTGCTTATGCCCATGCTTTGCTACGGATGCTTATAGATATCGACCGGGGAAACGAATCGCAACTCAATCTACAACAACTGGATATGGATCTGATCTAGGCGAGGAAGTGATGGCTCTTGATCTGCGATGAATGGAATGGATGGATCTAAATAAAGATCAACTGCCTTTCCCCCTTAATATGAAGAATATTATGAGCCAAGGATAGAAGAGCTAGCTGATTTATCTATGGACCTAAACATGCTTTTGAATCCTAAGGACAGCCAAGCTGAAGTTCCTGGCTCCTTTCACCCTGAATATGATAGTCTATTTGTGATGGGGGAAGAAGAAGAATTGCAAGAAAGAAAAACCTTTCATCACATCAATAGGATGACTCCTTCAATCTGTCTCCTACCTAGCTGCAAATGGTGTCTAGTAATATAATGGTAGAAGTGAGGAGGAACTATGAACTGAGGCCGAGGCCTTTTACCCCTAATTGAAGAAGAGGGTAAGCACCTAGACAGCATTAGAATAAAAGTAAGGAGATGCCATGTCCAAGTTCCAAAAAGAGAAGGCCTAAAGCTTCTAAGTTAAAGCAGCCAATGGTTCCAATCAAGGGAGCACTCCAAGCAGTAGAGTAGCCCAAAATATAACAACATCCAGGTGTTATTCTCATGAAGCCTCCACATGATGCCAAGACTACTTAACCTAGTCAACAAGTACCACCTCCCTTTGACATCAGGTATGAGCTCAATTTGAAATGCCTCTTTCTGAAGTTTGAAAGTACCCTGTTCATAGAAAAGAGATATATTCCTTGCTCTCCTTTTCTCTAGCAAGCGCTTCGCACCTTCCTAGGGATGAAATAAAAAGCTCATGTACAAACTCCTAGACCACATCTAGCCCAAGATAGGACTTCCTCCCAAGTTTATCATATGATGATCTTAAATGATGAAGCCCCTTTGCAAGCTGACCTGATCAATCTCCAAGACGATGCTACTAACATAGTGTTGGGAACCCCGCCTGATGGGATTTTACACCTTACTTACCCCACCATTTTACATCACCCTTGAGCTCCAATATCTCCGTGTACATAACTACCTATATGATTATGGAGCCTCACACTCTTTGATGCCCTTAGCTGAAATGACAAAACTAGGGTTGGACATCGCCTTACAAAGACCTCTATTCCTTTGATTCCACAAGAGTGCAATGGTTGGGCATGATTAAGGACTTGGTTGTGGGAATGGTGCCAATAGGCTAATGGACTATTATAGAGGCTTAGTTGAGTTCTATAGAGGCTTATTAGAGGCCTATTATAGACTGATTCTAGGCTTTATTAGGCTTCTTATAGGCTTCTTAGAGCCTTATTAGATTAGAGCCTTATTAGTTAGAGTCTTATTATAGGCTTAAAGCACATGATTATAGTAATTATAGTTTCAGGACTCCTCTTCAGGTTTATTCATCTTGGTAAGGACAGGGATTAAGAGTACAGGTTTACAGGATGGATCGGATCTTACTATTCTTTAGGGGTTCGGATTGCAGGGACAGAGTAGTATCTGTAGTGTACAGGATTCAGGATGGAGAGGACAGGGAAAAGGAATTGATTGGATCGGGACTCGTATTTTCTTTTTCCGTACCCTTTATAGCCAGTTTCACCATATCCACGAGGCCTTTGTTTTCCTTTTGAGATTGATTGATATCCCCCAAGTTTCCACCAGACGAGAGAGATTGAGTTCCCCCGAGATAACCGAGAGAAAAGGCCCCCTTCATAAGCTTGCTTGACTAGGGGGTGTTTTCCCTTCTTTTCTCATTTGCTTCCTCTTTGCATCCTTGATGAGTCACTTCCATTCCATCTCAATAATCATGAGAGGACGCTCATACATAGGGTTAAATATCAAGTTTTTCCTATACTCGTCTCGTAAATATTTTAATTGTTTTTCGATTGCAGTGGTGACCTTTGTTTTATTGAAGGTATCTACCTTGAATAGATCTTCAATGTGGTGTAGAACCTCCTTTTTAAGGTTGGAATTTTGATAAGTCCACATTTCACGTAAGGTGGGCCAAAAAGTATCAAATGCTTTGTCGTCCACTGTTTGTACAAAACAAGTTGTTACCTATATGTTATAGACATTTTTGGGAACTGCAACCCCAATCATAAATTTCCATAAACCAAGGGATCTTAAGTCCCTAAAAGTGTTGTTCCAACCTCTAAAAGAACAAGGTCAACTAATTACATCTTCTCCCAGAAGTTCTCCATGAAAAACTGCTTAGAACTGGTCAAAACTGGACGATCTCACCTGCTCCATGGTCAAAGTGCGCTGCATCCCACCTAAATACACACAAGAGGTGCGATGCATATTGAAAAGCCCTTCTATGGGGTGCGATGGGCGAGAGTGGACAAATGGCAGGGTCAATCTGCAAGGTGGAGGATCATGGAATCTTCTAGAAACTTCTCCTGTGACACTTGCCTCTCTGCATTTGCCCAGGGATGAGTAAGAGATCATCAATCTCCAAGTGGAATCAAGAACTATCAGAGAGAGGACACTAATCAAATCTCAAAAGCTGACTCACCCCCCTTGCAAACATCTATATATGGATCACTCATCCCAGAGATTGAGAGGCTGGAATTTTGTATCTTGTAAGGAAGTGCTGCTGGTTTCTTGGTGCAATATCATAGTGTTGGGTGATCTAAGCTTTTCATGAGGTGAAGAAGGGCTTTCTTGCTGAGAGGATGATGCTGGATCAGAACAATTGGTTGTAATCCTCTTTGCTATTTCTTGATTATCAATAAAGCTATTCAAGTTTTCCTCCACATTCTTGTATGATTGATGATATATGCATTTCTGTGGTCAATATATATCTGGTCCTATGTCGTTTATGATAATAGATCTATGTTCTTGGATAGTGTTATGCTGCTTTGATTCTACAGGTGCTCTTTGAAGCTAGGTAGACAAGGAAGCGAGTGGCAAAGATCTATCAGAAGAGAGAGGAATCAAGCAAGGAACCAAGCGCAAGACAGAGATTGGTCTCCTTTATTCCCCTCTTATCTATTTCTCATAAAGGAAAACGAAAGTAGTTTTAGTTTGTTTGTTTCTAAGGTAGCTACCAGCCTTAGTGGGACTAGCAGCTCTACATAGACACTAGATTTTCCGATAACAAAATGGCGACTCCACTAGGGAGAAAATAGATTGTTTGTTTATCTACATTTGTTTACTTTATAAACTTACAGATGGAGCCTGAAGTCAAGCCAGCTAGCCTTCGAACTGTATTTTCTATGCAAGTGCAAAGTAGATCAACGCTGCTTCAGTCTATCTCAGGGTTTTGTTTATGAACTGAACAATCAATTTACAAGCTCTCTAATTGCCCTTGTGGTGGCTCTAGTATCCTCTTTAGATCTACCCCTGTGATTGATTTACTGATTACCACTTGCTCGGCCTAAATCCCTGAACTGAGCTGCAAATTGTGACCCGGAACCCAGTTAAAGTCTCATCCCTGGTCTACTATCTCTTATGTGAATTCTAGATGCATCGCACTTCCCGAGTGTAGTAGGTGCGCTGCATCTCTTCTTCACTGTGTTATAGGTGCGCTGATCAGACAAGACCTTTTCTTCTCTTAGATTTTGGTTTCTGTGTTCACTCTTTTCAGCTCTATTCAGGAGCTTTGCTGCCTGTAGTCAGTACACCTCTGTTGAAACCCATTCCTTGCCATTATTTTGCCTCCATTGTGCAAAGAACTGTAATTTTTTTTTTTATTATTATTATTATTATTATTATTTTTTTATTTTATTTTTATTTTTATTTTTTTATGTATTTTGAGTTATTTTCAGTTCTCTTTTACAAAGAAGTAGTGTAATTGAACTGTTGTTTCTTGATTTGAAAGTGTCGCAAGTGTCATTTTCAGTCATAGAAGAGAATCCGATTGTTCTTGATAGTCGATTACACTGTTACTCTTGTATTTAATTTGAATTAGTAGTTTTTCAAGTGTCGAAAGCAAGTTTTCAATTCCAAATCGCAAAGTGTCGTCATTGTCCTCATTTTGTCTTGAAAATAAACTTTCTAGTAATGTCGCTTTGAAAAATAATTCAGATTTGCGCTTAGCTTTCTTTTTATCATTCACACATTAAGAAGGCTGAAAACAAATACATGCATGTGCATTTGCATTTAGACTGTTTGTCGGTTTGATTTAGGACAATGCATATAGTGTGTGCTCTCTACTCTATGTTGAAAGAACGTCATCTCTCTTTCCTTAGTAGCTAGGATTTTCATTGCAAAAAGAAGATTAAACGATTGTTTATCATCTTAGATTGCATTTCAGGAATTGTACATCTACATCGTGCGGTGAACCTGAAAGGCAAATTTTTTAAGCAAGATCAACTGTAAAATAAATTTAATGAATCTAAAAACGCTTTGGAACCTAACGCACAACATTTAGAAGTCTAGGCTAGAGACGTATTCTGGCGTCGTAAAGCCTGGTAACTGTTGTTTTCATCGTTGGTTGGGTGATTCCTCCACTTTGAGACGATAAGTGCCAGTACGGACTTGTGCTCCCACGTACTGTCGAGTATATATTGGGAGACCACAATAGGCTTTATCCTTTATCCATAGGAAGCCGTGTCTGCCGCCCTATCGATCACAATGCACTGAACACAACATTCGGGAAAATTGACTGCCATACCGTAAAAGGTATTCTGCAGTTTTGCGATTGGTTTGGTAATCCCTCTGTCTAGATTTCTAGAGCAGTCTCTTTCGTTCCTTTTCAAACTCATTAAAGGAAAAGGTCCATCTGAGCACTTGTCACTTCAGGCTCATTCAAATCGAAGGCGACTAGAGTCGTTTTTTGTTTTTTCTCGACTCTTAAAAATTGAAAAAACAAGTTGTGTCAAAGCGTCTAAAATTTATTTTAATCGGAATAAATATCACCTTTCCCACGTTGGTCTTAGGTTGAGAAAGATGGAGTCCACCAACAAAGGAGTTCCCCTTGGGGGAAATCCTAGTCCTTTCTCCTCTTGGGGAGATGTTGGTGCACCCCATATGGCCACATTGTCGCTTCCAGGATTGACAATCGGCTTGCCCGTATGGCTCTTCTCAACCTCTGTCATTCAGAACACCGTGATTCCTGAACAATCAAGTCAGTAACTAAACGATACCAGAGTTACCCCGCAACCTTCTACTTCGTCCAATTCTTCCTCTCCTCCTTCCTCTTCACTTGATGAAGCTGGTAAAGCCAAAAATCAAGTAACAGAGAAGAAGAAGGAGAAGAAGAAGAAAGAGAAGAAGAAGAAGGAGCCAAAGGCGAAAAGGGGCAACCAAACATCGTCTAGTGAAAATCCACACACTGCACTGTCCAGGCCTAAATCACCATGTGTCATTTGCAAAGGAGACCACTATCATCGAGATTGTCCTTGCATCCCTCGGATCTTAAGGGACTGGTTTCCTCGTTTGCACAATCCGGTGTCATCAACCTTTGATGATCATGTTGAAAGTACACTGTCAACTAGTGAAAGTGAAGCCCCTGGACAAAAAGGAAAATGTAAATTTCCTTGTAAACTGTGTGAAGGTGATCACACCGTCCACCGTTGTCCCTTCTTAGATGAGGCTAAAAGAGTTTTGGATGACCGTCCGGTTTCACCGTTACGACTTCCTCCTAGATATAAGAAGCTCTTGCCGAGTCCATCACTAGTTGAAAATCCGACTGACACGCCCTTGTGGTCGGCCGAAGCATCTATCATTGAAGATAAACCATCTGAATCCACACCAGACGAAAGTCAAAAGGTCGAGGCGGCAGTTGACCCGGTTTTGCCTTCAGAGGATCCATCTTCAGATGATACAATCACCGAAGAGAACAAGAACGACACCGTTCAAATTCTCTTCGTAAGCACAGACTCCGATGAACATGGGGGCAGTCTACCCGTTCCTTTACCGCAGGAAGGAAGTTCGTCAGAGTCATATCCGGTCGTCTATTCGGTCCCACCTCCAAGCAATCTGGTTGTTTCCTTTGACTGGAATCTACTAGGCATACCCTATTTACCAGCTAGTGTACCATTTCGAATCATTGCTCAAATATATAGAATGGTCATGGCTGGTACCATCGTAGATGAAGGGCTTTCTGTGAGTATCCTTTCCTCAACTGCTTGGAAAGCGCTTGGTTCGCCATCACTTTTGCCTGAGATGAGAAATCTAACAGGCTTTGACAAAGGAACCAGTCGACCGTTAGGGATCCTTCCCAATGTGCCGATAACATTGAGAAGGAAAACCGTTCACATGAACGTAATGGTAGTCCAAGGACCCCTGGATTATAATCTACTCCTTGGACGAGACTATATTTATTGCATGGGAGCCATTGTCTCCTCACTCTTTAGAGTAATGTGTTTTCCGCATGAAGGAAGAGTGGTCAAGCTTGTAGACCAGCTTTCATTCCCCGGTTCACACATAGAAAATAGTCATATACCAACCCTGAATGGTCTTTTCACGCAAGGAATGTCTCATCAATCCCCAGTCTGTCCTCTTGATGAGCGCGAGTGATTCGGAGGATATGACTAAAACCCAGGGGGCATGCACCCTGGCCTGTTTCGACAGGAAAACCTTGGGTATAGGGTAGGTTTCCGCAGAGGATATATGACTGGCTGACACACCCGTCCATTTTGGAAAATGGGATTAGACCGGAATAAGATACCTCTGTTAAGGTAGGCCTTTCCCGATAGAACAAATGTTTTGTCTGCAAATTGAGGGGTAACCTGGAAAAGGTAGGCCTTTCCTGATAAAACAAATGTTTTGTCTGCAAATTGAGGGGTAACCTGGAAACTCTACTTCGCTATACCTAGGGGCATGCAAACCTTTTGGCGTGCAAGCAAAGAGTGACCATTTTTTTTTTAAAATTTGTAGGGCCTCTAACCCTTTAAACTCGTAGGATTGGTCGTTTCCTAACTTGCATAAAGAAAGGATGCGGGGCAAAGCTTTGAAAAATGCCGCTTTTATATGAGACATCCTTATTATATGACTGGATCGAGCAATTTTAATGCGGAATTCAAGCTTGTTAAAAAATAAACATAAGCAATGAGCAAATGTTCCCCCAGAGTTTAAGCTCATTAAAAAATGAACCATTCTCCGGTAAATAACCATTGTGAATGTATTACCATCAGCCTTTGAAGCCTTGGTCGTGTTCTCATCATCACCTCCACTTTGTTTTGGCTGATCATTCACCTCCATTTGATTGTTTACCCTTTTTGAGGAACAGCTGCGAAGAGTGATCTTGCTAGCCATCCTTGTGACACTGTCGTGATTGGAAAATTCCAAACCTTACCTGGAATCAACTGCTACCCAAATTTATCACTCGTTCCTCAAAAAACGAGTCTCCTTTAAGCTCTTTTCAACTGACTCGTAAAAAATGAAAATATTGCCGAGTGATTGGCCTCTCCAGCTCGTTAAAGGGACCAGAAGTGCGATCCCTCCTTTAGATTTTAATCTTTTTGGACTTGAGGGATTATTACACAAAAAGATCGAGCGCTTGTTTTGTTCGGCTCGTTAAAACTACCGAAAATTCATCCCTTTTGTATTGTTTTATACTTTTTCGGACTCAAGGGATTATATGACGAAAAAGGATTATTGGATTTTTCTTTACGTCCCTTTTTCAGACTCTCTAAAATTGAAAAGGACCGAGTTATCCATGTTGTTAAACTCGTTAAAACCTAATAGCGACAAACTTGTCCATACAGACAAGAACGAGTTTCACTATCGCTAGGCTCGTTAAAACATAGCGATGGGTTTGCCCGAAGGGCAAATTATAGAACAAGCATATGTTATCTTCCTCAAGCTTGACAAAAATAAAGAGGTACTGGTCAGCAATGACTGGGGAAAATTGGGAATAAAACTTGAAGAAACTTTATTGGTAGCAAGTCGCTCTTGAACATGACACTTTCACTCTGCATCCGAGTCGGGTTGGGTTGTTCCATTCACTGGTCACATCACCATGGTTCCGTCACACCATCCATATTTGGGGTTAATGCTACCAATCCATCATGTCAGTGTCACCGATATGTTCAAGCGAAGTCGCTCAGAGAATTCACCTGTGTCTCACCCACTGCAACACATTTACGCTCCATTCTTTCATGACCGCCACCCTGAACCTTATATCACCAGATCGTTTTCACCTCCATTAAATCATTTGATCCATTCCGTGTCATTGATGTGGGATTCACTAAAGCCCTCCTATGACGGATTGCTTCTTGTCGACATCAGCTCATTATCCAAGAAGTCAATCTAGGAACAACCCTTTCAGTACTTTGAAGCTTGCATGCCTCAATGGCAAGTTTCTCACTTCCGGCGACAGGTTTACATCAATGGCCTTCGACCGAAAGATTTTGCGTGGTGTATGACACCAAGTCCCTTATTCACACCACGTGAATTGTACTGTAGTACCTTGAGGGTCATCATCATTATCGGTGATTCCTCTCGCGCCCGTTAACAGTTTACATCATTGGCTGGTAATCAGGCGATGTCTTTCCATGTTCGACTCTAGAACATCTCTCACATGGATTGAATTGTACTTTGAGTGAAGATCGAACGAGATTGAAGATCTCGGATCTAGTTTCATCCATCCGGGCTGTGATATATATTCAGGAAAATAAAGACATCAAATGTACATCATTATTGCATAGATAATCATCCAACCTAAGGGATGATGGCTCTACCAGAATCATCAGTCTACACTTAGACGATTGTCTGTCTTATGTACATGAAAATGAATTTATAAAGCTGAGCATGGGAATGCCCGCCTCAACTAGATCATGAAAATATTATGAAGATAATGTATTATATTTTATCTTATTACAGGTCACCTTCCAGCTTGAAAGAACTTCAGATCCTCATGATAAAGCATTTCACCCGACATCAAAATAGATTAACGACCTCATGCTTTAGGGGAAACTATTATAGACATTTTTGGGCACTGCAACCCCAATCATAAATTTCCATAAACCAAGGGCTCTTAAGTCCCTAAAAGTGTTGTTCCAACCTCTAAAAGAACAAGGTCAACCGATTACATCTTCTCCCAGAAGTTCTCCATGAAAAACTGCTCACAATTGGTCAAAACTGGACCATCTCACCTGCTCCATGGTCAAAGTGCACTGCATCCCACCTAAATACACATAGGAGGTGCAATGCATCTTGAAAAGCCCTTCTATGGGGTGCGATGGGCAAGAGTGGACAAATGGCAGGGTCAATCTGCAAGGTGGAGGATCATGGAATCGTCTAGAAACTTCTCCTGTGACACTTGCCTCTCTGCATTCGCCCAGGGATGAGTAAGAGATCATCAATCTACAAGTGGAATCAAGAACTATCAGAGAGAGGACACTAATCAAATCTCAAAATCTGACTCACCCCCCTTGCAAACATCTATATATGGATCACTCATCCCAGAGATCGAGAGGCTGGAATTTTGTATCTTGTAAGGAAGTGCTGCTGGTTTCTTGGTGCAATATCATAGTTTTGGGTGATCTAAGCTTTTCAAGAGGTGAAGAAGGGCTTTCTTGCTGAGAGGATAATGTTGGATCAGAACAATTGGTTGTAATCCTCTTTGCTATTTCTTGATTATCAATAAAGCTATTCAAGTTTTCCTCCACATTCTTGTATGATTGATGATATATGCATTTGTGTGGTCAATATATATCTGGTCCTATGTTGTTTATGATAATAGATCTATGTTCTTGGATAGTGTTATGCTGCTTTGATTCTATAGGTGCTCTTTGAAGCTGGGTAGACAAGGAAGTGAGTGGCAAAGATCTATCAGAAGAGAGAGGAATCAAGCAAGGAACCAAGCGCAAGACAGAGGTTGGTCTCCTTTATTCCCCTCTTATCTATTTCTCATAAAGGAAAATGAAAGTAGTTTTAGTTTGTTTGTTTCTAAGGTAGCTACCAGCCTTAGTGGGACTAGCAGCTCTGCATAGACACTAGATTTCCTGATAACACTATATGCAAAAAGATATGATCATTAGTTTGAAAATAATAATATACATGAATTATGTTTTAGATAGAAAACATGAAACAATTAAAACATCAACGATTTTTTGGTGTTTTTATTCGAAGTCCTTCATCATTCACTAAAAATTGCACACAATTTTCCCCGTGCTGTTAACACGTGATGCTCCAAGAAATGAACCCATAATGTCATTAGTACTAAGGTCACCTAAGTCACCACCTGATTTAGAGCCTGACTGCATGTTTTTCTTGGGGGTCATGTGCTCATGGGTTAGAGCCAATGGTGTGGACCCAATTGTTGGAAACTACATCACTACTGGGGGGGGATGAATTAGTAGTGAGGCACTTTTAAACCTTTTCTCCAATTAATTAAACTTTAAGCATGCATGAACTGAAACACATAATCAAATATTAGAGCACCAAAAATAAACATGAAACCATACAAATAATTCACACAATGGAAATAAGTATGTTTGGTGGAAAAACCTTCGTTGAGTAAAAAACCACCCTGCTGCTGCTGTGCTACTCAATTATTTTATTAATTTATGAACAAATTATACATGGATAAGCTCACTCCTATGAGACGAAAGACTTGAATTCTTTCATGGTATGCTAGAACCTATCAGACATGAAACTGTTTCTCTCTCGGATCTATGGACTACGATCTGCTGAAGGCTCCCATGATTAGTCGATCCTCGCCGAACCACCATTGGACTATCCAACCACCATTGGATTGAGAAATCTCTTCCTTCTACTGAATCCACCAAGTCACTTTATACTCAAAGAATCTAGCCTTCACTTCCTCCATGCGAGCCTCGTTTCATATATTTTCAGTCTGGACTCCTAAAACTTGCTCAACATGAGCACTGCAGCAACTGTTGGGTGTGTGTTATATTCTTTCCATGACTAGTCGCATGCGCGAGGGGGTCACAAGGGGCGATAGCTCCCCTTCTCATTGCACCAAGCGTAGCAAGGAGGTCATAGGGGGGCGTAGCCCCCCTTGTCGGGGGGTTTTAGGGGGGTGGTAGCCCCCTTGTACGGGGTCTGGGGGTAGTGCCCCGAGAAAAATATTTTGGACCCTATATTAGGTGGGTGGACCTAACTATAGTTTTGTGCATGGGTTTTGCACATGGTTTTGGGCATGCATGGTATTTTGTAGATCCGGTCAAGGGAACGACGATTATTTTTTAATCCAATGTTAATAGATTGGGGTATATGAATGTTTCGACATGTATATATATTTATTGTAACATTGAAAGAAACATAATGAAAAATAAATTTGGTAGTCCCGATTTTGGGATCTACGGGAAAATCTTTGTGTTTGTTTTATATTCTCGTCATTGTTTATTTTCTTTTTTTTAGATTTCGTCTGCAGGTAATTTTTGTACAGGGTTAAAAACTACATTTGGTATCAAAGCAGTTTTGGCTTCAGGGGGATGCCTTTGCTGCTGAGGGGTTTTTCTCGGGCCTGTAGTAGACCCTGTTCAGTGGGAGATTTGCAGAATCGATTCTTGTAGTGAAAGAAGATGGTGTGCAGTGGAAAAATAGAGATCAAGAAATTTAATGGTGTTGAGGCAAATTATAGACTTATAATTTGACAGACATAAATTATCAACTAGCGGTAATCGTAACCTTGTGAGGTGCAATGAAAAATATATGCAGGTTGACACTTTCAGTGCATGAAATCCACACACAATCCCAAATATCTCTTCTCTCTCTCAACACTTAGCAGCAAAGGCTATGGAGTAGATAATTCATCTCTCTACAACACCTAAGATTTCTGATGTAGATGAAGAAAAGATTGAAAATCAAATAAAAACATTTGAATCACAGCCATTCCAAACCATTCAAGCTCAATTCCATAATTTAAACTTGAGAGCAAGATGCATACCTAGATCTATCCTTTAATCAAACTAAAATTATCCATACAATAAACTCAACCATTAACCATTAAAGTCATCGCTATTGTAGAAACAGGGAAGAGGAATGGAACTGTGTGCAAATCTACTTTTAATACAGAAAAATGAATAAATTAAACTAACACTACAACTATTGGAGTTGTGAGTAAAGGGGGCCCTCCACTCACAACCCCTTGATTAATAAAGAGTTTTACAATAATATTAGCATAACATTAACTTGTTTTAATATGAAAAAATGAAGGATTACAAAACCTTACAGAGGTCTGATATATGTTCCTCTACCCCTTATATAGATCAAATACATTGTTTTTATACAATTTGCAGGCTAGTGTCTTTTCCCAACTAAGTAAACATTACAACTGTTGCTAAAAATAAGAAAATACAGCGTATTGAGATCATTGGTTTGATCCATGATTGGAAGCATGGATCAAAACCAACTTTGCTGATCGTGAACCACTTTCCCCAATTCAGTTGAAATGAGAAGAACAAGACCTGGGCAGTTAAGAAAACTAAATTTGGAACAGCTGGTAGGATAGAATCCATGTGGATGGGTTTTCAAACAAAACCCATGTTCCCATTTCTCCTGAGGATGATCGAAACATGTCTAACCTTCACAACTTCTGCAAGAAATCTGCCTGCTACTAGGAAGCTGCTGCAAGAAATCGACGTTACTGTAGGAAATCGGCGTTGCTGCAGGAAATCCCTAGTCTTTTGTAGGAAATCACGAATCTGCCCAAAGATAGTTGATCTGCAAGAAATTCGATTAGTACCTCTCAAAGTCATAGATTAGTTAATTAGGTAGCATTCAACATCAAATTGCTTAAGAATAAAGAGAAATGACACGTTTTGAGTTATCTGCATACCTTAGAGTCCAAATCACCCTTTTTGGTCAAAATGAGGCACTGGATAATAAAAGGATGGTGACTAGAAAGGAAAAAAGAGTCTTAAAGGGGGAGAAAACCTTAGAAACACTGTAAAAAAGTAGCCAAAATCTAGGCCCAACATCTCCCCTACACCTAGCATCTTGCATGTCCCTATGCAAGAAAAACTGATATATATATATAAAATTCAATTTTATCCTTATGCTACAGCCACAACAACCAATTGGTCCAATTGTGCTCTGCTGGATTCAACCTTCTTGACTTTGTCTCTGTACTCCTCATTGTACTTCTGTAGATGTCCTATTTGAACCTAGTTCTTCTTCAGTATCCTGTCCGCCTTTTGGTACTTGGTTTTCCACTCATCCAACTCTTTTTGAAGGCACAATCTTCTTTCTTTAAAAGTCGCATCTCCTTTCACAAGATTCTTTCAAATACTATAGGCTTAGTTATAGCTTCCTCCAGCTCCTTGCATGACAGTTTTTTCTTGGAGGTTCCTTCATCTTCTTGAGGAGAATGAGGAAAGTTCTGTTCCTCCAGTTCTTGACGGTCCTCGATGGTTTTCTCCATGCTTTCCTTTAATTGTTGGGTTTCCTAGGATGCTGCTTCCCAGTCCTCCTGAGTAACAAATTCGACTATCTCGATCTGAATTTGATTCCCTTTGGATCCCTTATTCTCCTTGTATGTTGTTGTCCGTGGTGTGTCCTCCTTTTCACTTTCTTGTGTAGCCATCTTAGTAGCTTGGCTCCTAGTAAAATGTCTGGTAGGAGGAGTGGCACCCATTGGTGGTGTTGGCCCTTTTCCCCACAGTCTCTTTGATTACCATAATGTCCTCTTCTTCCTCTGGTTGGATGTGGGTTCAGGGCTTCTTTCTTTGTTTTGGGCTTGGTTCGATCTTCTCGGTCTTGGATACTTCCTTTTGACTATGAGTTCGTGATTTTTTCTTTGATTTCTAACTCGGTATTGCCTCCTCGTTCTCTGGAGATTTAGGATCTTCCTCTAGTTGGGTAGAAGTTAAATACTTCTTCTTTGGCCTCTTACTTGACTCGACATCTCCAGTTTCTGATTTAGGCACCTCCTCCTCATCCACGAAATAGTTTTCCACCAGGAATTCCTCCCAAGTTTTCTTTTGTTTCCTTAACACTTCCAACATGATAATCTTAACTAGACCATGGTGGTAGAGGTTCTCCTTTATGTTAGCCACCCTCTTCTGAGCGGAAGTAGCCATTTTGAACAGAGACATCCTCAAATAATGAGGCAAATTTAGAGGCTTGTTTCAAAAATGACTAAGAAGCCGAATGTGGAATAGAAAAGCCAACCCGAACCGACCCTCACATGTAATATATTTTTGAAGTAGAAATAGAAGGCGCTAATACTTACTTCAGAGATAGCTTTGCGAAATTCCTTTTCCCCAATCTGGATTCACATGCTCCTTCTTCAGGAAAGGCACACATATATCCTTATCAATTCGTTGATTTTTAAACCAACGTTCTCCTTCTCGTGGGACACCGTAGGCTTGAGCTACCAATTCTTTAGTTAATTTGAACTTCACATTGCCAACTTGAGCCCATTCTCCATTCATGTTCAGAGAAAATGACCTGGTCACTTTGGAATTGTGCCCATCGAACTTCAAAAACAATAACAATCACCCCGCGTTTTCAAACTGTTTCTTACTCTTAGGATATACGTCCAATAACTCCAGACCCTGTGGTTCAAATCGGACAACTAACCTCATTCTTGCCATATGATGTGAGTAGGGGAGCGCAGGGTTTCAATTCGACCATTTTGACATTTTCCATAGGCTATACAGAGTGTTTTAGGATCAAATGGGAATGAGGATGGCTCGATTAGGTAAGTGATAGTGAAATAAAGGTAAGTCTGTGTAGCACAGAATGTGATCATGATTAAAATCATGATCCATTATGCAATATTTAGTTGGAGAGATGAATGTTGCACGTTTCAAGGTGTATCGGGAGTGGGGTCTTGCATGGGATAACCGTCACTTTAAATAAGGATGAACATGACTCATAATGATGCAAAAAATTAAAAAAAACTATACCATTACCTTAATCCTCAAGCAATTGACATCGAACTTTACCTTCTTAACTTACTGTCCGACCGTCAGGTACCTAGAGATGATGCATGTCCTTTCCTTGCAATGATGAGCCATTTTAAAAACCATATCATGTATAGGATCATGAAATATCATGGTTTTGATTAGATTTGAAGACTTCGTTAATGAAATTAATGCTTGTCATATCCTTGAAGAGATGTTCTACTGGAATTATTTAAATAATATCGGGAGTGAAACAACCAATACTTTGCTACAGGAAATTCTTCTGCAAGAAATCCTTCTGCAGGAAATCCTTTTGTAGGAACTCGTGACTTCTGGAGGAAATAAAAATGCCTATGAAGGAATCCCACTGTATTTCTAACAAAATGATAATGAAAATTTCCTTCAATTGTTGCTGTTATAAGCTGCTTCCTCATTTATTGCTAACTGGTCTTGATTTGTCGGCAGGAAAAATCTTGAACTCCATCTTTACCTATCCTTATATAGTTGACTTCTACATAAATAAATGTGTTGAAGTCGAATGTGCAATGATATCACTGGATTAACAGTCATTAACATCAACTGTTAACCAACGCGAGGTCCATCACCAATAATGAAAGTGAGGACCAAGGTAAAATCGATGCATCCTAGTAGGTGTGAATAGATAAGTTGTTGTTGAACCCCCTACAGGATCCAGCAGTTAAGGAGCCTTGATGAATCTCCATTTTTGCAAGTGAGATAGCCTGTCATTGATGTATACAGGCTTCAAGGCATCACATATCTCTGATCTTGAATCTAGATAATGTGCTGATGTCGATGGGCCAATATTGTTGGAAGGAGGGCCTTAGAGAATCCCACATTAGTCAAACGTGAGAAAATAAAAAATTTATTAAGGTATGAAACATAATTTACTTGTGGATCCCGAGGGATTTACCATCGTGTGATTTTAACGAGCCCAAGGTAGTTCATGCTCACCATATTTGAATTTTAGAGAGTCTGAAATACTGAAAAAAATCTCCAATTGGGTTCCTTTTCCGTAAATAGTCTACTGGATCCGGAAAAGGAATAAAAATGTATCCAATAGACACTCCTCTCATGGTTTACTGAGCACAAGAAGGAACAAAGTAAGCTCAATTTATTATGGCATAAAATCAAGAAGAGGTAGTGAAAGAGATACCCCCCTTTCCTACCATTTCCAACGCTTTCCTCTTCACAATCTCCTCCAAAAATTCCTCCTTAGATTGGAGCTTTTGATATAACTTGAGTCTATTCCCATTCACCAAGAAGGTGACATTTTCATCATCTATTTTTTTGACTTGAACATATCCATTATCAAATACTTTCTCAATATCATAAGGACCAAGCCAATGTGTGTTAAATTTTCCTTTAAAATTATTGAATTTTGAATCGAACAACAATGCCCAATCTCCTTCCTTAAACTGCTTCTTCTTAATGTATATGTCATTCCATTTATCCCTTTGTTGCTGGATAAGGTCAGTATGCTGAAAAGAATCCTGCCTAATCTCATCTAGTTCATTGAGCTGCAGGATCCTATGCTGTTGTGCCTCAGTGAAATCTATGCCCAAAGCTACTACCATCTTAACGGTCCTGATATGAAATTCAATTGGCAATAAAACTTGTTTTCCATATACCAATTCATACGGAGAGAAGCTGATAGTGTTTCTCCATGTGATTCTGTAGGCCAATCATTTTTATGTAGTTGCACTGTCTTTGTCAGGATTGTTTCCAACACTGTATTTGTTGATTCCACCTGCCCATTGGCTTGTGGATGGTAGGGAGTGGACTTCCGATGAGTGATCTGATATTTTTGCACAATTCCCTGCACAAGCTTAGATACAAACTAGGTGCCCTGATCAGTAACAATTTCTCTTGGTACCCCAAATCTTACAAAAATATAAAAAAAGAGAAAATCTACCACTACTCTCTCCGTTTCTCTAGGCACTACTCTTTCTTCCACCCACTTCGTAACATAATCAATACACACTAAAATATACTTCTTACCTTTGGACATGGGATTAATGGGGCCTACAAAATCAAGAGCCCACCTCTCAAATGGTTCTATGAGAACTTGTGGTTGCAAGGGCATCTCATCTGCTTGAATAGGTCGCCCTATTCTTTGGCAACTATCACACTTTCAAACATACTCCTTTGCATCTTTAAAAAGACTTGGCCAATAGTAACCTGAGCGGAGGATTTTATAGGCTGTTCGCTTGTCTGCAAAGTTCCCTCCACAGGGTTCATCGTGGCAAGCTCTCAAGATGTCATATATCTCATCCTCTCCACACACCTGCAAATAATCATATTAGGTCCAGTGAAAAAGAGGTATCCTTTTATCCAAGAGTAAGCAACATTTTTTCTAATAATTTTATTTTTCTGATTAGATGAAAAGTAAGGTGGTAACTTCCCTATAGCAAGGTAATTAGCCATATTTGCAAACCAAGGTGATTTGGCAGAAATGGAAAACAAGTTCTCATCTGGGAAGCTATCATTTACAGGAACATCCTCACCTTCATGGTTGAGCCTACAAAGGAAATCAGCTACCCAATTTTTTTTTCCCGGCCTATCTAATACTGTGATGTCAAATTCCTATAGCAACAAAAGACATCTAGTAATTATGCCGCTAGTAACTAGTTTATTCATGAAATACTGAATAACAGAATGATCAGTATATATAAAAACTCCATAGACGGTGATGTAATGTCAAAGCTTATTAATAGCATAAGCCACATCAAGGAATTCTTTCTCAGTTACTGTATAATTCAATTCAACAGGAGCTAAATTTTTACTAACAAAATAAATAGCATAGGTTACGAGGTTTTCCTTTTGGCCTGACACTGCCCATATAGTTGAATCATAGGAATCAGTGGAAATATGAAATGAAAATTTCCAATCTGTTCCTCTTAAGACAACTGCTAAAGAAAGCTTAACCTTGAGTGTGTCAAATGTAGTTTGACATTCATCATTCCAATGAAATTCAAATTCTTTTATCAATAATTTAAATAATGGTGAGGCTACCTTGGTAAAATTTTCAATAAATCTTCTGTAGTAGCCTGCATGCCCAAGGAAACTTTTGACTCCCTTTTGGCTGGTTGGTGGAGGCATCTTCACAATCACTTCAATCTTTGCTAGATCAACTTTAATTCCTGCAGCAAAAACATGATGACCCAAAACAATCCCTTCAGTCATGATCATAAAACATTTTTCATTACTTAATGAAAGATTAGTTTCTCTACATCTTTGCAAAAATTTTCTAAGATTAAATAAATCTTCTTCAAAAGTATCACCCATTACCGTAAAATCATCCATGTAAACTTCTACGCAATCATGTAAAAGATCAGAGAAAATACCAAGTATCACCCTTTGAAATGTGGCTGGTGCATTGCATAGACCAAATGGTAATACCTTATATGTGTAAGTACCCCATGGACATGTGAATGTTGTTTTATCCTGGTCCTCTAGAGCTATCCTGATCTAGTTGTACCCGCTGAACCCATCTAAGAAAGAAAAGTACCTCTTTCCTGCTAAGGTGTCCAACACTTGATCTATAAAAGGCAAGGAAAAATGGTCTTTTAATGTAGCTTTATTTAGTTACATGTAATCTACACACATTTTCCATTTTCCATTCTTCTTAGGGACGATAACCAATGGAGATACCCACTGGCTGTCCGAAGTAGGATAAATGAATCATATGTTTAATAGCTTCTGAAGTTCAACTTTTACAATTTTTCTTAAAGCAAGATTCATCCTCCTTTATGGTTGCCTTACAGGCTTGGCATTTCCTTCTATATAAATATGATGAATGCAAGTGTCCGGGTGAATGCCCCTCATATCCGTATATTCCCAAGAAAATGTATCTGAAAAGTCTTTCAATGTCTGACTTAATTGATTTTCCTGTTCATGAGTTAAGGCATAATTGATATTTAAAGTTTTTTCGGGAAAGATCTCGATTACCTTGCTTCCACATTCAGTCATTGAACATGTAGGAAATATAGATAGAAGGGCTGAATTTAATTCAGCTACTGTATTATGCTCTTGGAAGTTCTGCTCTAGCAGATCAACAATGACATCTGTCTCATGACTTGACTGTCCCTCTGAATGCTGAGAAAAATTAAGATTTGAAATATAACAATTAATTAAATTTTCCTCAATGTTCTCTTTAAGGCTCATAGCTTGGGCTATTGTCAAAACTAGGTGGATAATTTCTAAATTATGTTCTTCATCAATCCAATGAGTATCTTCTAATTTTAAGAGGGGTTTAGTAGGGGGATATAGATTGATGTGTTTAGTTTCAGCCCCATGGGTGATGGTCATATTTCCTGATATAGACCCTATGAAGGCATCTGCTGTGGCCAACCAAGGTCTCCCTAAGATCAAAGGGTGCCCTCCCAAACTGGTCTTAGGCTGAATAATATAAAAATCTGCAGGACATTCCCAGGAACCTAATAAAATGACAATGTCTTCCTATACTCCTTCTGGCTTGACCTTAGATCTTTCCACTAATTCCAACACAGCAGGGGTAGGAAGCAAGTCAAAGGATCCTATTTGGGATAGTTTTTCCATCATCATTACATTAATGGATGTACCTAAATCAATTAAAGTATTTCTTATTGGGTATCCATTGATGAAGGTGGTAACCATAGGGATTCCAGGGCCTGCATACTTTTTTATGGCAAATATGGTAGACATTGCAAGTTTTCCACCTACTTTAATTGTAGAGGGTTCTTTCTTTTGTCTCCTTGGATCTTTGGTGCATAGTTCCCTAACTGTTTTAGTGTAAATTTGGATGTCCCTAATTGCTTGCAGTAAGGGAATCTTGATGCATACATTTCTTAATTCGAATACTAGATCAAACTCGGGCGGTTTCATTCTTTCTTTCATGTCCAACCTCCCTGGAAAAGGAGGCTGGACAGTTTGAGATGAGGAAGGTTCTTGTGAGCTTAGAATGCTTTCTTTTGTTGTTTCTTGTATATTTTCTATTTTAGGTGTATCAAGGGTTTCTTCCTCTATAATCTCTTCAATTTTCCTTGGTTGGGTCACCACTTTTCCTGACCTAAGTTTAATTTCCTATAACGATGCTAGAAATTCCTGCAGCAAAGGTACAAAAATTTCGTGCGGAGGCTGAGGTGCGATGCAATAGGTAGGATAAGTGGGAAAAGTGTTTGCTCCAACATTGTGAGTAGTTTGGACAACTTTATTGTTGGGATTGGATACTTGCTAGGAAGGAAGTTGTGTGGGGCTGCTAATTGAAGTTGTGCTTGTGGCTAAACCACTTGTTGTGGAACAAGTTGTGGTGAATACAAATTTGAGGGGGATAATTTGGTGCAATAGGGTAAGGAAAGTTTCCCTACCAAGGTTGTTGTGGAGGCCAGGGCATTGGAAAATTCCACATCTGATTTTGGCTATAAGGAAATTGGAAGTGTTGCTATGACATACCTGCATGATGTGGTTTCCATGAAATTGGAGGTGACATTGCATAAAGTGAATTGAAATCTTCTTGATTTGCTAAGTATGCTGCTTTAATCTCTGGAAGAGAAGGAAATTTATCAGTAGAATGATCAACTTCATAGATTTGACATACCTCTATACTGGATGCAGGACACTCCCTTAAGGGATGATTATTCCTACATTTGGAGAAGAACACAGCCAGGGAATTTTCCACTTCCTCCTGCTTCTTCTTAGTCTACAAAACATCCAACTGTGAAGACAAAGTGTTAAGAATGTCGGTTTTAAATTTTTCAAATAAATTACCCATTTTAGCTCTGGTTACCCCAACCCTTGCAACTGGTTTAGTGAATCTGGAAGAAGTATCTCTTGATCCTCTACCAACCTTAGAATTTCCCCTCGAATATTGTCGACACAACTCACACACATCATCATAACTCAATTTTGATACATCATCTGCTCTCATTAGGTTCAAAAACTCTAGAGATTCTGGTCTTATGGCCCTTAGCAAAATTGTTCCCAAGGTTTCTTTGTTCAACTGGTTCATCTTGGATATTTGGAAATTGTACATGAATCTTTTGAGGAAGTCCTCTAGGCTTTCCTCCTCCTTCTTGGTCATGCCAAAGATTTCTTCTCTGATGTCCCTAGTTTTACAGTAATCCTGATACTTTCTCAAGAATACCTTCTTCATGTCATCCCATGTTGAAATGGAGTTTGCACTCAATCCCATAAACCACATGAGGGCTGCATATTTTAATGTGGCAGGAAACAAGTTCAACTTTTGAGCATTTTAAGAATAATCGTAGCTCCTACACAATACATCAAACTCAAATAAGAAGGCATCAAGATCTTCACTAGAGGTACCATGAAAATTAGGCAAAGCAGAGGGAGGAATGTTTTTCATCTGACTGGCTCCAACATAATATTTGATAGGAAATTCAAATGTAACTAGTTCCTCTTCCTTCTCATGATAGTCCCCATCTGTAGTACTAGTACCCTCTAGATGAGCCATATCGAACCAAAAGAGAGTGGGACCCTCGTGAGCTACAGATCCTTCAGAGTCAGCTGTTTGGAACTTTGGTTCTTGAATAGGATTGAAGAGGAATTCCTCTTCAGGCTGACCATTAAGAAAAGATGTTTTCCCTCTAGTAAGAGGAGATTCTAGATGAGCAACAACAGAAGATTATTTGACAGAAGAATCCTTCTCTACTGTGGGGTTATTGATCTGCTTAGGATCAACTGTCGATCCTTGTTTAGAGATTTCAGCCTTCAGTTCAGATTCCCCTGTTTCCTTTTCCTTATTATTTACAAAATTATTTCTCCCTGCCAATTTATTAGTGGACGAAGTGGTGCTCACACCACCACTAGAAATACTTGAAAATATGGTTCTAGTATATTGGCCCCTATTCATACATTATACAAAAAAATTCAGAACTTCTACCAAACAATCAAGATGTGACTTTGGCGAATTCTGATCTCTATAGGTGCGTAGGCCTTACCCCACGTCTTACCACTTCGACTCTCCCTGTCCTGAAAAACTTAGAAAAAAAGAAGTCATACTAAAACACTTTCAGTATCATCCCTTAGCACCTCCCCGACAATGACACCAAAATGTTGAGGCAAACTATAAACTTATAATTTGATAGACATAAATTATCAACCAAGGGTAATCATAAACATGTGAGGTGCAATGCAAAAATATATGCAGGTTGACACTTTCAGTGCATGAAATCCACACACAATCCCAAATCTCTCTTCTCTCTCTCAGCACTTAGCAGCAAAGGCTATGGAGTAGATAATTCATCTCTCTACAACACCTAAGATTGCCGATGCAGATCAAGAAAAGATTGAAAATCAAATAACAACAATTGAATCACACCAATTCCCAACCATTCAAGCTCAATTCCATAATGTAAACCTGAGAACAAGATGCATACCTAGATCTATCCTTTAATCAAATTGAAATTATCCATACAATAAACTCAACCATTAACCATTAAAGGAATGCACTGTTGTAAAAACAAGGAAGAGGAATGGAACTGTGTATAGATCTACTTTTAATACAAAAAAGAAAATAAATTAAACAAACACTACAACTACTGGAGTTGTGAGTAAAGGGGGCCCTCCTTCACTCACAACCCCTTGATTAATAAAGAGTTTTACAACAATATCAACAAAACATTAACTTGTATTAATTTGAAAAATAAAGGATTACACAACAGTACAAAGGTCTGATATATGTCTCTTTACCCCCTATATAAATTGAATACATTGTTTTTATACAATTCGCAGGCCAGTGCCTTTGCCCAACTAAGTAAACATTACAACTGTTGCTAAAAATAAGAAAATACAATGTATTGAGATCATTGGTTTGATCCATGACTGGAAGCATGGATCAAAACCAACTCTGCTGATCGTGAATCACTTTCCCCAATTTGGCCAAAATGAGAAGAACAAGACTTGGGTAGTTAAGAAAACTAAATTTGGAACAACCAGTAGGATAGAATCCATGTGGATGGGTTTTCAAACAAAACCCATGTTCCCATTTCTCTTGAGGATGATTGGAACATGTCTAACCTTCACGGATTCTGCAGGAAAACTGCCCACTGCAAGGAAGTTGTTACAGGAAATCATTGTTACTGCAGGAAATCGACATTGCTACAGGAAATCAGCGCTGCAGTAAGAAATCCTTGGTCTTCTGCAGGAAATTGCGGATATTCCCAAATAGTCGATTTGTAGGAAATTCGATTAATACCTCTCAAAGTCGTAGATTAGTTAATTAGGTAGCATTCAACATCAAATTTCTTAAGAATAAAGAGAAATGACATGTTTTGGGTTATCTGCATACCGTAGAGTCCAAATCACCTTTTTTAGTCAAAATGAGGCACTGGATAACAAAAGGATGGTGACTAGAAAGGAAAAAAGAGTCTTAAAGGGGGAGAAAGCCTTAGAAACATTATAAAAAAGTAGCTAAAATCTAGGTTCAACAAATGGTCAAAGTTTTGAGTTGTGGAAGCTCAAGAAGGAGGATCTGCTAGTAGATAAAGATCATTGGATCACAGTAGATCTGGGTACTAAACAAACGACAATGTCAGTAGAAGACTAGGCGAAGCTGGATTGGAAGGAAACGAGCACAATACGGTTGTGTATCTCAAATTCAATATTGTTGAATGTATAAGGGGAAGCTATAATGAAGTATTTGTGGGTCAAGTTCGGGACCTTGTACCAATCTAAGTCTTTGGTGAACAAATTGTTCCTACAAAAAAAATGTATAACCTGAAGATGAAGGATGGAGACTCAGTGACAAAGCATCTAAATACCTTTAATACTGTGGTAAGCTAGTTTTTATCTATTGATATACAAATTTTAGATGAAGATAAGTGCATTAGTTTGCTGTGTTCTCTATCAAATTCGTGGGATAGTATTGTTGTTGCTATAGGTAGTAATACAACTAACTTGAAGTTTGATGAAATATTCTCATCCTTGTTGTCAGAGGAGATGAGACGGAAAAATATGGAGAGCAAAAAAGTAAATGCCTTGTCTGTACAAGGACGGTCCCTGAACAAAAAAAAAAAAAAAGTCATCGAGTGGGAGATCTAAATCTAGAGGGAGATCTAAATCTCCAGGAAAACCTGTAAAGGTATGTTGGAAATGCGGAAAGGAAGGGCACTACAAAAAGGACTGTAGATCTAAAGCTCCTAAGAAAGGAAAGGGATTTGATGATTCTCCTTTTGCAGAGGAAAAAACCACCTCAAATGAAGGTGGGGATGTGTACTTGGCTTCTTCTTCAAGTACATATGTAGCTCATGAGGCATGCTTGATTGGCTCATGTGCTCCTTTCACTTCACTTCCCATAGGGAGTGGTTCTATGAGTATGAGAAATATGATGGTGGTGATGTCTTCTTAGGGGATGATAGGAAGGCTAGAATCATCAGACGTGGAAAAGTCAAGCTGAAGTTGCAAGGTGGAAGGATTATAACACTTCCGGGTGTTCTGAATATTCCTGTATTGGCCAGAAATCTGATTTCTGTAATCAAGATGGATGATGCAGGTATAAAACAGTGTTCGAGAAAGATACCTACAAGATGGTTTGAGGAGCATTGGTATTGATGCCGGGAGTTTAAATTGAAACTATGTACAAACTTCTGGGTAGTAATGTTATTGATGGGTGTAATAGTTCTGTAGTTCCAGATGATGAGCCACGGTGGAGGGCTCGAAACATCAATACAAACAAAACATGGATGCAAAAACTCTGGAAGAAAACAACACACAAAGCACTGATCGCAAAAGCCTCAAAATAATAGTTCTGTAGTTCCTGAAAGTGGAGAATAAAATGTAGTGGTCTCTAGGGAAAAGACCATGCTATGAAATCAAAGGCTTGGACATATTGGAGAGAAGGGCCTTCAAATACTTCATGGTAACAATATGGTAGAAGGTATGTCTAATTTTTCTTTGGATTTTGATTTCTGTGAACATTGTGTATATGGGAAGCATATTCGGGTGAGTTTTCCCTTTGGCACTAAAAGGGAAAAAGGGATATTAGATCTTGTGCACAATGATGTGTTTGGACCTGTTTTTATTCCATCATTGGGTAAGTCTATGTACTATGTATCATTTATAGATGAATTCTCAAGGAATACATGTGTTAGGGTTAGTAAGTCTGCATTTGTCAAATGTCTCCAAATGACTCAATGGTTAGTTGAATAAAGTCGAAATTAATGTCATAGATGCTATCACAAGTTCGAGTGTCACTATCCAGAATGTCACCATGGGTGTATTCATTAAGGTTTCTGGTCGAAAACATGAAGTTGTCATGAGTTATTAGGAAAAATTGTCAACGTCTGGAATAACCGAGTCATGAGCTAGGTGTCAATAGTGGGTCTATAATGAGATTTACATAAGTCAGAGACAGTGGAAAATATCACTGCTCAAAAGAAATATAGTTGTTGAAAACACCACCTTTATTTTCCCCTCCTATTCTATTCATTTTCCCAAACGTTATAACCTACATTCTACATTCCACATTTCCCATTCCCTATGTTTTAAATCCCCTATCCTATTCCCCTATGCATCTAATCATTCTTCACTCCTAAAAAATATAATTATCATAACTCCTATTCCATATTTCCCCCCAAAATCTATGATTTCATATCATATATGACCCTACCCATATAATCCTCCCACCACTTCAAGCCCTATTCCAATCAACCCTTCTAATGATTATCACACACAAAACATCATATTTTTCAAAGAAGGCGATGTATGAAATCACACAACAAGACAAATAACAGTGGGTAATTCAAATGGTTATGCTGCCTCAATATTATGCATTATACATTCACTGCATTAATCTCCAGACATACCATCCACATAGGCAACCACAGGTCGATCTCCAGTTAGCAGTTGGCAAGAAACCAGGTCACACTCATTGTGGGAATTTGCTACACAAAAACTCACTGTTTTAGTCATCATTTTCAAAAGAGGTTTATGACCGAATGGAAAATAATTTAGAAAAACTAAAATAGGTTTTTTCCAAGGACATGCCAAATAATAAAAGCCCCCTTCAGTTTCAGTTTATGATTTTGGAGATATTCAACGCTATTGGAGGCCTATTTTTCAAAAACTAAAATTCTGCATTTTCCTCCCGTTTTAGTCATTGTTTTTTGGAATTTTTTTCTAAGAGATGAAAGTGATTTTTAAAAAAATTAAGGAGGTTTGTGTCAATAATGGGCCAAATAACAAAAACCTATCTCATTTTATGCACAGGTATCATGGTTTGGGAATTAAAGGTGGCGCTTAGAGACCCATTTTCCATAATTTCTTGTTGACAAAATTATGAGATTTTTTGAAATTAAAATTTTTGGAAGGTTTGGTGCATGCTAGGAGTTAAAGGTGTTTGTGATGAATTTATGGACATTACAATGATTTTGGAGTGGCCTATTTTTCTATGGTGTTGATTTGTTGAAGCTGGAGGGCATATAAGAGGCAGTTTTGGAAAATGTGCTACGCATGAGTATTGGGAAGAAGCCAACTCTCAAGGTTTAAACATGTGAATGTGGAGCAGATGTGGCAACAAACTCAGACCATCAATTGTTAGCCACATTCCATCTTTGGAAGAAAAAAATGCCATCACAGTTTTTGCGCAGCTGCTACGCAACCATTGCACAGTCAGCAGTCAACTTTTCTTCTTTTTGCTGTTTCATTTCATGAAGATATTTTTTGGAGATAGAATTTCTTTCACAAAGTTTTAGTTTTTTGTATTAAGATAAAGCCAAGGATAATTTTATGTTTTTTTTTTTTTTTTGAGGAAAAGGACTCAAACAACAACTTTCCTCTTTTTGGTTTTAGATCGATCCATTGTTTGGATCAGTGATGTAGTGAATCTAGACACTTATTATGTTTTGTCTATGGTCTATTTAAACTGGTAAATACATATGAAACAGGTTGTTGTTGGTTTCAAGATTGCTTCTGAGCTATTGTAGTCATATGTTGTGATCTGTATTAATGAGTATGCTTTGATGCTGAAGAGATTCCAGTTATATTGCAAAGATATTTGTGGTATGAATGCTTCGAAATTGTTGTTCTTTAGTTTATGTGTAATCTTATTTATGTTATCTTCTTAATCTACTTTAAAGGTGTATGGAACAACTATGTTTGAATTCATTTCACATGCTCTTGTCTAGCTGCACCAAAATATTTCAGTTGCAAATGGAATGTTTATACCTTTGAATGCTTTGTATTTTTCCTCTTGATATTCATTCATCCAAGTTGCAGTAATGAAATGTCATTTGTTCTACCATTGTAGATGAGTGTCTTGATGTTCCTATTCCACTATACTACAAACTATTTACCCATTTCAAAGTTGTACTAGTCAAGCCTCTGTATATGAAACTAGTTGGGAAATGCATAGGCATGATGGACTAGGGAGGCCGTGATCACATGCATTAATTTTCCTAGAATCCTCTACCACCCCCAAATAAAAAAATTAAACACTTTTCAGATCTGATCTCTGCTAAAGATTGTGTTTCAAAGTTTTTATCTCTAAGTTTTCTCAGTGAGGGAGCCCCCTCAGGTTGAAGAAGACCAGTTTGTCAACCAAAAGAGGTTTGCGGTTACCTTTGTGATCCTTTTCATTTAGCATAAAAGGAAATCACGGTGTTCTAACATAGTGGCGCCATTGCTGGGGACCGAACGATTTCATCTTCCCCAGGAAAAAAATTCAAAGTTTCAAATTTGGCTGTTGATGGTGAACAATAGTCAGACTTAGGAAGGATGAACCATTCACCTGGAAAATCCAATCAAGAAGAACTCGGATTTTCAATTCCACAGGTGTCTCCACATTTTCAAAATGAATTTTAGCTGCGAGGTATGCTCCCATGAATTGAGATCACATTCCAGGATTTCCAAACCGAATGCCTTGTGTAGATTGGCAGACTTATCTACCAAGATTCAAAGATGAGAAGGGTGATGATGCTGCTCTGTATCTGGTTAAATTTCATATGCATGCATGCAAGTTAAAGGTTCAATTTCATGAATATTGCCTCATGAAGATGTTCATGGCTACTCTGGAAGGAAAAGCGCGGTCTTGGTGTGAAGGTTTTCCATCTAGTAGCTTGTATTCACTTAAGGATTTTCATTTTGTATTTTTTTGAGAAATACAAAGAATCTCATCCTTTTTTCACGTTGGTTGTGAATTGTTGCAACCATGTTGAGAATTTCATTCAAAATTTGGAATTTTTTTATGGAAATGAAGAGTTCATGGATGAAGAAATCCTTGAATCTTTGCATGAGAACCATTTTCATCACCAAGAAGATATGGTAACTTCTCTCTTGCTTGAAAATGAAGTAGATCAACTTTTTGATACAAACAATTATGATTCAGCTTCCGAGTTTGATGAAAATTTGTAGCAATCTTGTCAGTATTTTTATGATCAAAAGTATGAGAATTATTTTAAATAATAGAAGGACATGGTAAATGATGAGGACAGTTTCCATGATATTCAAGTGGATTCCCAGTAGGAAATGATTTTTTCTTTAGCTGAAGATGAAACTAATCAGAAATTTGATTTAAATGTTCATGTTCATTTTCTTGAGGTCAATGAAGAAAAGAGGCAAGTTTATCCTCTTGAGCCTGATTAACGTCTTCGACAAAATCTTAATGATAAAGAAGAGGAGATCAGTGAAAAATAAAAGGTTGATCTAGAGCCTGTTGAAAATGAAGACTTTATTAAGGAAAACATGCCTCTTGAAGTAACAAACACATAATATTTTGAGGACCAAGATCATATTTTTGCTGATATACATGAAGGGTTAACTCTTTACACTACCATTATACATGATGCAACGGTTCCATCATATTCATTACAAAGGTCACAGAAAAATTTGCAACCCTGTGAGGACAAATATAAGTTGAAGTTGCAGGGAAGTAATGTTGCAGATCAATATTTATTAGAACATAATTGCAATCTACCAGAGGAGCTAGAATTCAATGTGCATTCCTATGAGGATCCTTTTGCATTGTTCTTGAAGTCAGCTAGTGGGCTCATGTTTTTTAATCTCATCGTAGTTGAAATTGTTTGTGATTTTTTATGGGAGTTGTCATTCATTAGTTTTCCTTTTTTGATTGGGAGAAAGCACATGTAGATAATTCAACCAGTGGATAAGGTGCTTGCGTGGTTGCATTGGTTGTTTGAATCAAGTAGCTTGTGGATTAGTTGAGCAAGAAATATAGCATGTGTGGGCAGCTATCATCAGAGTTTGAAGCCCGAGGAGAAGGCCCTGAAATTCCAGTGATCCGCTTCCATATGTAAGTTCAGTTAGTCAGTCAATAGTTATTTTTTCAGTCTGTAAATCATATTCTAAGTCATATTTTAAGTGTATCAGTTGACTCCATTACCCAATGGTTAGTCACATGGTCTGTATTTTTGTTCTTGGCACCTCGCTAGGAGGCTGCCATCCCTAATGGAGCCAATGTTAGGGTCAGTAAGTTTTCATTTGTCAAATGTCTCCAAATGACTCAATGGTTAGTTGAATAAAGTCAAACTTAATGTCATAGATGCTGTCATAAGTTCGAGTGTCACTATCTAGAATGTCTCCATGGGTGTAGTCATTAAGAGGTCTAGTAAAGAACATGTAGTTGTCATGAGTTATTGGGAAAAATTGTCAAAGTCTGGAATAACCGAGTCATGACTTAGGTGTCAATAGTGGGTCTGCCATGAGATTTACATAAGTCAGAGACAGTTGAAAATATCACTACTCAAAAGAAATATAACTGTTGAAAATACCGCCTTTATTTTTCCCTCCTAGTCTATTCATTTTCCCAAACGTTATAACCTACATTCTACATTCTGCATTTCCCATTCCCTATGTTTTAAATCCCCTATCCTATTCCCCTATGCATCTAATCATTCTTCACTCCTAAAACATATAATTATCATAACTCCCATTCCATATTTCCCCCCAAAATCTATGATTGCATATCATATATGACACTACCCATATAATCCTCCCACCACTTCAAGCCCTATGCCAATCAAGCCTTCTAATGATTATCACACAAAAAACATCATATTTTTCAAAGAAGGCGATGTATGACATCACACAACAAGACAAAGAACAAGGGGTAATTAAAATGGTTATGCTGCCTCAATATTATGCACTGTACATTCACTGCATTAATCACCAGACATACCATCCACACAGGAAACCATAGGTCGATCTCCAATTAGCAGTTGGCAAGAAACCATGTCACACTCACTGTGGGAATTTGCTGCACAAAAACTGACTTTTTTATTCATCATTTTCAAAAGATGTTTATGACTAAATGGAAAATAATTTAGAAAAACTAAAGAGATATTTCCAAGGATGGGATAAATAACAAAAGCCTCCTTAATTTTCTTCATAGATGTTATGATTTTGGAGATATTCAATTTTGTTGGAGGCCTATTTTTCAAAAACTAAAATTCTGCGTGTTCCTCCTATTTCAGTCATTGTGTTTTGGTGTAATTTTATAACAGATGGAAGTGATTTTTAAAAAAGTGAAGGAGGTTTGTGTTGATAATGGACCAAAGAAAAACAAACTATATCATTTTATGCACAAGTATCATGGTTTGGTAATTAAAGATGGAACTTGGATACCCATTTTCCACAATTTCTTGTTGACAAAATTATGAGATTTTTTTAAATTCAATTTGTGAATTCAAATTTTTGGAAGGTTCGATGCATGCTGAGAGTTATAAGGTGCTTTTGATGAATTCATGGACATTACAATGCTTTTGGAGCAGCCTATAGTTCTATGGTGTTGATTTGTTGAAGCTGGAGGGCGTATAAGAGGCAGTTTTGGAAAATGTGTTACGCAGTTGCTGCGTAGGCCTTGCCTACACACTTGCACAAGTATTGGGAAGAAGCCAGCTGTCAGGGTTTAAAGGTGTGAACATGGAGTAGATGTGGAAGCCAACTCAAACCATCAGTTGTCAGCCACATGCCATCTTTGGAAGAAAAATGTGCCATCATAGTTGCTGTGCAGCTGCTACGCATCC
This sequence comes from Pinus tabuliformis, assembly GCA_031772625.1. Lineage (NCBI taxonomy): Eukaryota > Viridiplantae > Streptophyta > Pinopsida > Pinales > Pinaceae > Pinus > Pinus tabuliformis. The sequence continues at coordinate 1,210,694,872 of CM062817.1, read as the reverse complement.
ATTGCATAGTCAACAATCAACTTTTCTTCTTTTTTCTATTTCATTTCATGAATATATTCTTCGGAGATAAGATTTATTTCACAAAGTTTTAGTTTTTTTGTATTAAGATAAAGCCAAGGATACTTTTATGTTTTTTGTTTTTTGAGGAAAAGGACTCAAACAACAACTTTCCTCTTTTTGGTTTTGGATCGATCCACTATTTGGATCAATGATGTAGTGAATATAGACACTTATTATGTTTTGTCTATGGTCTATTTAAACTGGTAAATACATATGAAACATGATGTTTTTGGTTTCAAGATTTCTTCTGAGCTATTGTAGTTATATGTTATGATATGTATTAATGAGTATGCTTTAATGTTGAAGAGATTCCCGTCATATTGCTGAGATATTTACGGTATGAATGCTTTGAAATTGTCGTTCTTTAGTGTATGTGTAATTTTATTTATGTTATCTTCTTAGTCTTCTTTAAAGGTGTATGGAACAACTATGCTTGAATGCATTTCACATGCTCTTGTCTAGCTACACCGAAATATTTCAGTTGCAAATCGAATGTTTATACCTTTGAATGATTTGTCTTTTTCCTCTTGATATTAATTCATCCAAGTTGCAATAATGAAATGTCATTTGTTCTGCCATTGTAGATGCGTGTCTTGAGGTTCCTATTCTACTATACTACAAATTGTTTACGCATTTCGAAGTTTTACTAGTCAAGCCTCTGTATATGAAACTGGTTGAGAAATGCATAGGCATGATGGACCAAGGAGGTCATGATCACTTGCATTATATTTCCTAGAATCATCTACCACCCCCAAATAAAAAAAATAAGCACTTTTCATATCAGTATTTGCTAAATATTGCGTTTCAAAGTTTTTATCTCTGAGTTTGCTCAGTGAGGGAGCCCCCTTAGGTTGAAGAAGACCAACCTGTCAACCAAAAGAGGTCTATGGTTACTTCTGTGATCCTTTTACTTCAGCCTAAAAGGAAATCATGGAGTTCTAACAACATGGATATATTTCCTTAGGAATAAATATTAAGTCTTTGACAAGTTTAAAGAATTTAAGGCTCTAGTGCAAAACTAGACAGAGAAAATGTAAAGGTGTTGAGGACAGATAATGTTGGAGAGTTATGCTAGAAGGAATTTGAAAGTTTTGTAATAATTCTGGTATAGCATGGAAGAATACTACATACGCACCTAAAAAAAATGGAGTTTCAAAAATAATGAACAATACTTTGATGGAAAAGGAAAGAAGCATGCTCAATGGTGCCGGGTTAGGACAAGAATTCTGGGCAGAGGCGGTGGAGACTGCATGTTATCTAGTTAATAGATCACCTTCATTAGCATTGGAGGATAAGTCTCCACATGATGTATGGACTGGTAAGAAACCCTGTCTTTCACATATGAGGTAGTTGGATGTGATGCATATGTACATGTTCCAAAGGAGAAAATAACCAAGTTGAATAGTAAATATGAAAGGTGCATCTTTATTGGGTGTAAGGATAGTTTCAAAGGTTATAATCCTTGGAACCCAAAAACAAGGAAGGTTGTGTACAACCGAGATGTGGTGTTTAGAGAGGTGAAAAAATGTTATTAAACATGATGTCCTACCAAAGGAACCTAAGAAAATAGAGTTTGAGCTAAAGGAGGAAGAATCAAACTATACATCAGAATACGAATCATAAGATGAAGAGTCACAAACTCTAGTTGTGAGAAGATCAGTTAGAGAAATAAGGCAACGATAAAGGTATAGTCCATCTTATTTCTTTTAAAAATTTTCCTTATATATTACTGATGATGATGCCAAAAATGTCAAGGAGGCAATAGATTCAGAGGATGGAAAACTCTAGAAAGAGGTCATGGTTGATGAAATGGCATCTTTGGACAAAAATGAGTCTTGGGATCTGGTAGAGTTTCTGGCTGGAAGGAAACCCATTGGAAGAAAATGGGTGTTTAATAAGAAGATGAATGCATAAGGAAAGGTGGAGACATACAAAGCTTAGTTGGTAGCAAAAGGTTATTCCCAGGTGTCAGGAATTGATTTTGGTGACATTTTTTCTCCTGTTTCCAAGGTAGATTATATTAGATTACTTTTATCTGTTGTTTCTGCTTTTGATTTTGAGGTAGAATAGATGGATGTGAAGAAAACATTTCTTCATAGGGATTTGGAAGAAGATATCGACATGAAGCAACCTGAAGGCTTTGCGGTGAAAGGAAAGAAAGAATTGGTATGTAGGTTAAAAAAGCCTATGTATGGGTGTGACACAGGTAAGTTCCCTCTGCGGATAGAGGCAACCCCTCTAGCCCTAGAGTGGGTCTAGTCACTGCAAAGACAATACCAAAGCAAATTTCCTTAGAAAGTTGGTGTTATGAAGGCCTACCTTTAGTTCGACATTCGATGGAGTCCTCATCGTGTTGCTGCAGCTCTTGTTCTTCTAGTCACTTATACATGAAAAAAACATGTAGAGAAACACCAAAAATGCAATAGAAAATGACAAAGCAATCTACTTGAAGAGGGAAGGAACCTCAAGCTATTGACATACAATTTAACACATGATATAGGAAACAAGCTATTGATTTATATTAATATAAATCAAAGTAAAACTTACAACCGAGCCTTGATGTCGTAAGCCTCCTTGAAGGGTCCTGTTGGCATGTTTATGTAAGCATTTACTTGTGAACCATCTCCCAAGGGAACATATGACTCTCTCTCCTGTCCAAAAGAGTTGATGCTAGAAAGCTCTAGAGCCAACTCTACTCAAACATCTCTCAAATCAAAATACATATGAAGCTACTTCCACATTCCAATAACACTCTCTACCTCTACCCCTCTCTTAGAAACTTGAAACTATCAAATTACATCTAGCTATCATCCAGTTACATCTAAGCTAGCTGATCTCATTCATGGAGGAGATATTTATAGGAGGGAGAGGTCCCATAAGAGAAGGAAGGAAGAGCTTATCTCTTATGGAGGTTGCACAAAAGGTGGAACAACTATCCCAGAGGAGAGAGGCGAGTTCAACTGACCCAAAAACTAGCCCTAGGACCACCCATGAAGCAATTTCATCTCAAAGTTTCGACGAGTTGTTGAAAAACTTGCCAAATCTGGCTCGTCACAGGTGCAACATAGGGATAGAGTGAAGACTTCACTAGGGCTAGTGTTAACTTGACCATCTTTGTGAGAGGGACAACTTCTGACTCGCGACGACCCAAAAACTTAGGTAAAAAGGGTCTTCTTTAGGGATAATGAATTGAGACATTCTTCTTGAGATTGCAAGGAAGGTAATGACACATAATTGGCAACATGACACAACACAGATGTCAGTAACATGGACTGGCAATATCCGGGATCAGGGAATGCAGAGTCGGTGACAAATTACTATGTAACAGATGCCCCCTAAAGCATGAAGGCCGAGAGAGTGGGAGGGGTGAAATGCTTTATGAATCCATAACCGAAATAGAATGTCCTCGTGGAGAACCTGCAAACGCAAGTACAACTGATATCTTGGATACATGAGTACACAGTGAAAGGAAATACATGCTCATAAGGCATGGGCGCAACCATCCAGAAGATAAACATAAATGGTCTGTGGCATGGATGCAACCATCCAATCAGAAATACCACAAAAGGGACTCAGGTATGGTCACATCCATCCAATCAAAAGAGTCATGTATAAATCAATCCATGCAACCTGGACTTGTGTAATCTAAGCCCAGGGTCTTGAATCCTAACCTGACCATTGTACAATTTATAATATGCAAGTAGATGTGTTGAAGTCGAGCACACTAGAAAATCACTTGATTACTGGCCAATGATGTGAACCATTAACAAGCATGAGAGAGACCACCAGTAATGTCAATGGTTCTCAAGGTACCGCGAGTACAATCCACAAAGTGTGAAGAATGATATGGAGTCGAACACTCGTGAAATCACTCGATCGAGACCAATGATGCAAGCCTGTCATCAAATGCAAAGAACTTGCCATTGAGGCATGCAAGCTCCAAGGTACTAGAACGGAGTCTCTAGTTCAACTTCTTGGATAATGAGCTGAAGTCGACAGGAAGCAACTGGCCGAAGGAGGGCCATAATGTTTCCCATATCATCGATGCGAGACAAAGGAACAAGATGATTGTGAATGAGATAAAGAATTTGAGGAAGGTGTGTAAGGCTACAAACTGTAGAAGGATTAAGCTCTTGAACATATTGATGACACGACTCCGGAATTTGGTAGCATTTTGGAACCAAGGGATCAAAGGTCATGACGATGTAGCAAGGATCAGATGGAATAGGGCAAAATGAATAACCCAAAACTTGAAAGGCCAACGATAGAATGGGGATATCCCAACCTGACACGAAGCAGAAAGAGTGTCGATGTCCAAGAGTGACAAGCTACTGTAATAACTAATACAATCAATAGAATGTTTCCAAATTTTCCCCCACCATTTTTGGTGGGTACCCCAATTATTTTTGAAACACAAGCTTGAAGGGGATAACATATGCTTGTAATGTAAGTTAATCCTTCAGACGAATCTGACCTAGTGATTTTTAACAAGCCCTAGGAAGGAGAAGCTCTATCTCATCATGGTGACGAGTCCAATGTCATTAGGGTTTAACGAGTCTGACATAGGTAAAACTCGGAGTCTTTTTCATGTCTAGAGAGTTTGAAAAAGGCATGGAAAAGAAAACTCCAGAGGTCCCTTTTCGTAAATTCGTCCCTCGAATCCGAAAAGGTAGAAAATAATATCTAAGGGAACCTATTGACCATGAAAGATCAACGCATACCTTTTTCGTAAATAATCTATCCCATCTCGAAAAAGGGGTAAACGTATACTAGGTAGATGATGCTTTGCAGCCTTTAACGAGTTCAAAGAAACAAGAGCTCGACGATATTTTCATGTTTCAAGAGTCAGAAAAGAACTTAAAGATGACTCCAAAAGGGAATTTTTCGTATTTTTACCGAGTCCGAAAAAGTATAAAATATAACTCGCAAGTTAGTCACCATAGTTCACAAAACCTGTTGCTGCACAAAACAAGCGTAAGATCCATCTTTGATATATAAAAATACGTGAAAGATTCAAAAATAGACAAAAACCCTAATTTTACCAAAAAGGCTTATAAAAGAGTCATTTGGTAAAAATCAAATTACTTTTCACCATTTTATCTCAGAGTGAAAAAATTTACCCTTGCGCATTCCAAATTTCAACAGTTGACTGGAGAAAGATCAGCAGCTTGTTAGTAAATTCGTCTAGTCCAGGTAGGCTCTAATCAATTTCCTGCATATTTACATAGATAATACTTCACTTTCTAATGGTATTAGCTGTCTCTGAGGAAGGATTTAGGGCCGTCATACTCGCGGTGGTCGTTGCGAGTCACTAGCTCGAGACTGCGATGACCGAAAATCTTCCATGGGAAGAAAACGGGGTCTTCGCAACTGTACACGAAAAAGTCGTGAAGATCCTGATTTTTCTGAACGATTGATTTTGGCTCATTGCACCTCTTAGAAAAACAGTCGCGCTGAGCGCCGATTCTTAATATTTCTCAAAGCTGAAGCAATTTCCTTGGATTTTAAGCACAAGCAAAGTACTTATAGTCCTTTATGTGTGTGTGCAGGAAGAAAACATGGTGATTGAGTGGAAAGAATGAGAGCACAGTGGTGATGATGAATTAGCCATGGGGGACCAAAACTGCCTAGATGTGCTCCGGAACTGTGGTTTGCTAAAATTTTTCATGGTGCCTAGTTTGAGGGCACAACTGGACTTACTCCAATATCTGGTTGGAGCGTGGGATCCGAATGAGGGTAAGTTCAACATCCGAGGGCAAGAGCTGGAGATTGAGGTAGCAGATATTTACTTCTTGACAGGGTTGTCACGAAGGGGGGAAGGCCCTGTATGACCAGGACCCGGATCACTGGAGAAACTATGGACATGATGATGGGAAGATTATGTCCAGAGGTAGAGAAGTCAGATAAGGGCGGAAAGCTCAAGATTGCTACTGTCAGAGACCCTTCTCTCCGTGTCCTCCTCTTGACCATCACTAGAGTAGCTAGCTCACAGTCCCCACATGAGGCAACCAAAACCCAACTCCGGCTGGCAGCTGACTGTATGGATCCCATCATCTTCAAGTGGGCCGAGGCCATGGTTGATAACTTGAAATGACAATTAACAAAGTGCCAGTGAGGGGACATAAAATTGTTTGGGTATGGGTCCATCCTGGTATCATTCATCCTTGAGTGCCTTCCTATCTTTTAGAGACGGGAAGCAACGTAGCATGGCCGACTCCGTGAGAGCCAGGGATGACTCGGTGGGCACTGCTGATGCACCGAGGAGCCGGGGGTCAACATATGTCATGGAGACTTGAGTGTTTCCAATGGTTAGACCGCCATATTATCACTTTCGAGGACTAGCCATACGCTGGGATAGATTTCAGGGGTGATCCAGAGTTAGTACTCCCCCCTGGGGAACGCTGGGACCACAAAGGTAACAAATTTTGATTTTTAAAGATTTTGTAATTTTTTATCATTTTTTATATATGTTCTGATCACTATGTTTCAATCTTGCAGATGTTGGGTCGGAAAGGCCTGTAGGTTTATCTCTAATTGCTCGAAGAGTTGAGCGGGAGTTTGAGATTCCTCCTCCTGGTGGAGTTGTAGAGGACAAGATTGCTTGTGACTTGGAGGGGTTGACGGAGGGGATCCCTGACTACGTGAGATTCGAGCATGTCCCTCGACAGTGGCAACGACACACAGTAGGGGTGTTGGATAGGATTCGCCGACTTCTTAGACGTGTGGTCTGAGCAGTCATGTGCTATAGAGAGCACCATGCAGATTAGACTCCTAGGTTTAATTTCTACAATTTTTGAAAGACATGTTGTCTTGTGATGTAACCCAAACACATATTTTTTGAGCACTGCGATGTGCAACACTTGATATACATATATATATATACCTATGTTTTGCTATATTGACTTATTATGTCTTTAATGATTTACTTTCATAAATGTCGCAAATGTCTATCTAATACATGATTTGCTAATGCATCAGTTAATGTATTTAGTCTTCTAGGAATGTATCAATATGTAATATAATCAAAATTCCTTTTCAGTAAATGAACACATAAATACAACCTTAAAATTTTAGGTTTCTGACGGAATAGCGCCCATTGAGTTGAAGAACAAAAAGCAAGGAATCTAGATTCAAAATCAATGCGCGAATATCGAGGACAACAACCTCAGCCAGTAATTCAATGACTGCACTATATTCAGTGACATTGTTTGTGGTACATCCTAGACAAACACCTTGAAGATCTACCAACTCACCGTGAGGATCGTAGATAACCCATGCCACGGAGGAAAGATTCCGGGTACTACGACAGACACCATCATCGAAACCAACATAAGGTGCAACGAACATCTGCATAAGAAGTAAAGAGGACACAATAAGTGGTAAACGCTCACACACCAAGCCAAACATGTACGAAATGAAAAACACTCTTATGTACATAGCAATGCATGAAATACTCATGCATAGTATTTATTGAGATAAAGCCCATTCCGGGGCTTATCTAAAGGATTTCCTTCGTAATCAATTAGCTCATAAGCCCCGTTTTGCAGCACACATTTGACAATATAAGGCCCATGCCACATGGGTTCAAATTTTCCTGCCCCCAGCTTGTCGTTAGCTTGATCATATAGCAGGACTAAATCTCCCTTCGTGAAGGAACGTGGGTTGACTGTCTGATCTAAGTGAGTCTTCACTCTCTTCTTTTGTGCTTTAATAACTAAAGAAGCGATTCGACAAGTCTCGTCAAGCTGTTCTAGATAAAGAAGGCATTCTTCCACTGAAGTAGTATTTGTGAGCAATTCGATAGCTAATTTGAGAGAAGGGATTTCACATTCAATCAAAAGGGTAGCTTCCAGACCATAAACAAGTTGAAATGGTGTGAATCCAGTCACATCCTTAATGAAGGTACGGTAGGCCCATAGGGATGAAAACAAAATCAAGTGCCAGTTGGACTTGTGCATTCCAATGGTACGCTGAAGCATAGTAACCAACACTTTGTTTATTGCCTCGAATTGGCCATTGACTTGAGGGTAATAAGGTGTTGAACTATCATGACAAAAGCCTAACTGAGTTGTCAACTCAGTCATCATATAACCACGGAAATGGGAACCATGATCAATGATTATAGCCCGAGGGACTCTGTATCGAGTAATCACATGATTGAATAGGAATTGTGCAGCTGTCTTACCGTCGTTAGACAATGTAGGCATTGCTTCAGCCCATTTCGTAAAATAATCGATGGAAACGATGATATACCCATGCCCCCTGGCCGAGCGAGGGTTATAGGTCATAAAATCAATGCCCCATTTAGCAAAAGGGATGACGGTAATGACAGGATGCAAAAGGGAAGGTGGCGCATGCATCTTCTGCTAGTAAATTTGATGCGCACGAAATGAGCGGACAACTAGAATGCAATCCTTGAAAATGGAGGGCCAAAAGTAACCAGCACGAAGAATCTTTTGGGCAGTAGCATAGCCAGACATATGACCACCACAGGCGCTAGAGTGGCAATCATTTAAGACTTTTTCAGCTTCCTCGAAAGTCAGACAATGACGGAGAACTGAATCAACACCGAGACGGTATAAAGTGTCTCCAACAATATGATAGGGTTGAGAATGGTGGCAAATGCATCGCCAAGCATCCTTAGACAAATCAGGGTGGAATGAAGACGTCTAGAGGTAAACAATAATGTCACCGTACCAGGGATCGAGGGTACTGATCAAGAAAAGTGTGTCATCTGGAATGCGGTCCTCTATCCGAGAGGGAGCGGAAGCAGACGGTAATGAGAAAATCAACTCAGTGAAGACCAATGACTTCTTAGACTTGACAGTGGTAAAATCCAAATCAAACTCCTGAAGGATAAAAATCCATTTTGAGTATTTTCCCCCCAACAATTAACGTGATAGAATATATGTCATCGGCTTGCAATATGAAATCACGGTTGTCGTGTGCAACAAAATATAATGACGAAAGCGTTGGATAGCCTGAACAGCTGCCAAGGCTAGCTTCTCAACATAAGCATAGCGAGTCTCGGTGTCAAGAAGGTTGCGGCTAAGATAATATATGACATGCTCGGAACCATTGTCATCATCTTGGACCAAAACCACACCAATGGTACTATCAGCGACAACTAGATAAAGCGAATAATCACAATGATAGTTGGGTGGACACAACAGGGAAGCAAAAACAAGAAGTGTCTTGAGTGGCTCAAATGACCTTTGGGAGATTCATCCCAAATAAATGGAGTGTCACGCTTAAGGAGATGCGTGTAACCTTTAGCAATCTCGGCATAGTTATGGATAAAATGACGTAGGAAATTGGCCTTGCCCTGCAAACTTTGCAACTGATGCAAAGAAAAATGAGGCGAGAGATTCAGAATAGCTTTGACCTGGAGGGGATCGAGATGAATACCCTCCTTAGAAATGACAAACCCAAGAAGTCTATCGGATCCGATGCAGAAGACACACTTATGCGGATTGAGACAAATACGATAATGTCTACAGCGAAGAAAAATTTGGCGAAGGTGGTTCAGAATGGGCCAGAAGATCATCCAAATAAGGCTGAACAATGTGTCAGATGTCATGAAAAGCATAAAACATTTCTCACTGGAAAGTTGTACTGGCATTTTTCAGGCCAAAAGGGAGCATTTTTTAAGCAAAAGTACCCCATGGACAGATGAAGGTAGTTTTGTGCTAATCGGCAGGTGAAATATTGATCTAGTTGTAACGAGAAAAGCCATCCATAAAAGTGAATATCTCACTCCCAGCACAGTCGTCGATAAGCTGGTCAATAAAGGGAGTAGGATAGTTATCTTTCAGACATGCACGATTGATGTCACGATAATCAACACAAACCCTGATAGTGCCTTGCTTTTTAGTCACAGGGACAATGTTAGATACCCAGTTTGTCAGTGGGATAAGATAAATAAACCCTGCCTTGAGAAGTTTTTCAACCTCTGCCTTGATGGAAACGGCCTTTCTCGGGTGCACGGGACGTAAACATTGATGAACTGGTTTTGCACCAGGATACATAGGTATCTTGTGTACCACAATACTCGGATCAATACAGGGCATTTCCTCATACGACCAGGCGAACACATCGCGAAACTCTCGAAAAAGGTTGGTTTAAAGCCAGATCTCCTAAGGAGAACAAGTAACTCCAATGTGAATATTTTCAACAATCCCTAGTGTAACAGAGATGTCGATGGGCATGGTTTGCGTAATATTCCCCATATTCCCCTCAGAAAAAACCTCATGAGTCAAGATGGGCATCTGAAGCGGCTGAGAAGGAACATAGGAAGCAAACTTATTTAGACATGTAGTCATGGCCCCATGGTCTAGGAGAAACGAGGAACTATGATGATTATTGAGCCAAGGAGGATCTTCAAAAGACATAGTCTCAAGAATAGCATCATCAGAAGGAAATGTCTCTCATAACAGATCTGGAGAAGCAATATCTCCAAGCCAGGGGGATTGCACATACGCGTCAAGAGATATATTTGAAGGAGTAGATTCAGAAGATGAAACCGAAGCCAAAGCGATTTCAAGATAGTTGAGCTCTGCAGGGCTCAACGGCATAGCCTCACCCCATGAATCCACTTGATTGAGGGGCAGAATCACCTAAAGATCAGGATCGATAGAGATCATATTAACATAGGCGACATTAGGAGGTGGGAGTGAAAAAACACCCATAAGGGCAGGATCTTTAAAGAGTCCAACACCCACACTCTCATAGGGAATATTGGTATGCTCCACAAATGAAACATTGCCATCCGAGGAAGAGGAAGCGAAGAAGGACAACTGATTGACCGTAACAATTTTCCCTTGATGAGGAAAATGGAGTACATGGAATAATGACGAAGCCACGACACGCATAGCGTACGTCCAACTTCGACCCAACAAAAGGTTGTAAGTCAGATTAGCGTCAACAACTTCAACTTTGATGTTGACTGTCTTCCCTTCCAGGGTGATAGGCAAGCGTGAGAGAATACCAAATGGATGAGAATCTCTTCCATCAAAGGCTTCCAAGGTATTAGGAGATTGACTCAAAGACGGGGAACCGATGGCCTTCCAACAAGCAACAGACATGATGCAAGTTGAGGCACCTTCATCAATAATAGTACGATGAATATTCTTCGAGTTAATGATGACTTGAATGAGAAAAGCGATTTGATGAGGCAAACACGGCACATGGTTTTCAAGATCGAATGTAATTAACTCAGAATTGGCCGGATCAATGCCACCAATGGCGGATAGCAAAGACTTCCGTTGGGGGGGGCAACTTTGGAGAACTTCCAAGGTGGACATAGCCGAAGGAGCTTGGGCTAAGTCTTCGACAAAACTGTAGTGCTACTCGGCACGAGCATTGGGGTTATAGGAAGATTTCCGGAGAACTCCCTTAGTAGGAGGTCGAATGACCAACTTGGTGCTGGGTAGTTCAATATGAAGAGGGCCATAACTGGATGAAAGAACGTTAGAAGGTACTTTAGGTTCCTTGCTGGCAGATGGAGCATATGCTTTCGATCGAGTAATCACATGAATAGGGATAGTCCCAGCCATAAAAACCTGGGAGCCAAAAGTGGAAGAGGATTGAGGTTGATCTACCACCATTTGAGTTTGCTGGGAGGGAAAAGTATATTTAAGTACAACAGGAGTCCCCAAAGTCCCCTTAAGCAAACGACTAACCTTAGACCATCTAGGACAATCTTTAGTGTAGTGATCCTCGTCACAGATAAGACAAGGATACTTAAATTTGCGTTTAGAACCATCATTAGTAGGAGTCTTAGGAGGATCTTGCTTCGGTGCATTGGCCTTATTTTTACCTTTCCCTTTCTTCTTACCTTTCGAACTTTTTTCTGCCACAGTAGACTAAACGACATTAAATTCTGAGGTTTTCCCAGTATTAGATGCAGAATGAGAAGCATTTTCACTAGGAGTAGTAGGTTTTTGCTTCGCAGGAGTCGTGGAAGACTTGCGGGAAGATTGAGCAACAAAACCAATAACTCCATTGACATAAGGCGTCAACGGGGCTTTATAAGTTCCAGGTCGCGGAGCATTAGGTAAGACATCATAAAGTGTGCTAGATTGGGAATAGACCAAATCAAGATACTGAGCACGCGTGATAGCTTTCTCTTCAGTAATGCATGCCCCCATAGTAATATCTCGGGCTATCGAACCGACAAAAGACGTACTAAACTAGTCAGTCAGAAGCTGATCAGGGATCTAGAACTTAATCAAACGGTTCCACCTTCTCCATTCATGAATATGATCAGAGATGTGGGTATCCATGTCCTGTTTCAAAGAAGTAAGGAGATGTGTTCTTGTTTCATAACAAATCGATAATTGAAAATGGGTAAGAAATTCCATCGCAAGAGAATTGAAGTCTTGGAAAGTTCCATGAGTGAGTTCAATATACCATTTCCCAGCGGAACCAGTGGGAGTCCTTTGAAAAATATGGAGACAAATAGAATCATCAAGCCATAAATTAGAGGAACAACAAAGGTGATAAGTCATGACATGCGCTTGGGGATCCTCTCTAGATTTTCCGTCAAATTTAGTACAATCACCGGGAATCTTGGTTAGAACTAGTGGCCAATATGGATTATGAAGTATATGGTCATTCGTCAACTTGGACACATTGGGCAATTCCAAAGTCGCAAGAAAAGGTAATTGAGGGTTAAAAGACATCATGGACCTTTGATAAGGGCCAACGTTAGGGTTCCAACCAGAGCCTTGTTGCCCCCATGGATTTTGTCCATAAATATTTTGTCCATAAGGGTTATGGTTGAGTAGATTAATGCCATAACCTGGTTCTTGACCCAGATTTTGATCGCCAACAAACCATTGGTTACCAACTTGACCAACGGGGGTAGCATATGGCTGCTGAAAATTTTGATAAGGATTAACCTGAGGTTGCTGATAATTCTGATACGGATCACCTTGAGGTTGCCCTTGGGGTTGCTGAGGTACTTGGAGACTGTATTGCGATTGAGGTCCAAACTGTGCCTGGGGCCTAGGTTGCATCTGATAAACAGGTTGGGCTTGGAATCCAACCTGAGTTTGGGGACCGGGTTGAGTTTGGAGTCCAGCCTGAGTCTGGAGACTGGGTTGAGCTTGGGAACCAGCTTGCGTCTGAGTGCCCAGTTGACTAAGAGTTGGATTGACTTGACCAGACTGATGTCCTTGTTGGAACTGGGGCTGACCCAACTGACCAGAAGGTTGGCCTTGTTGGAATTGAGGTTGACCTATCTGACCAGAGGGTTGTCCTTGCTAGGAAATAGGTTGGCCTTGCTGGAATTGAGGCTAACCTAGCTAACCAGAAGGTTGCCCTGAATAAACAAAGGAGGAACCTATGGAGGCCAAAGGTTGTCCCTGAAAGGGTTGTCCTTGCAAGCCTAAAGGTTGTCCTTGAAAAGGTTGCCCTTGCAAACCTGAAGGTTTCCCTTGAAAAGGTTGTCCTTGTGGGCCGTGGTAAGTAGTGTGATTCCAAGCAACCGAAAGTGGAACATAATTCTCAACTAGGACCCCCGGAGGAAGAGACCCAGTGTAATAAATATGAGCTCCACGGTGATCATAGTAGTGCAGAGGGTTATGCAGAACGAATAATAGTTTAGAACCTAAAGGATTATGAGTCGGGTTTTGAAGAGAAAACAGGTACTGCTCATATGAAAATCCCGCTAGAATGGAATTCGAAGAGATTGGTACATTACCCGTAGGTTGACCAACTCCAGAAACCAAAGGCGATGGACCACTGCTTGCGGGTCCGGAATGTATCCCAGTAACAGGAGTAATTATCGAAGATGAGGTAACCGCACTAATAGAAGGGGCTGTAGATGCCACACACAGAGTGGGCATTAATGGAACAGACGTAATTGATGTACCCTGCGTTTGAGGTATGGAAGCCAGGGCCAACTGAGCAGACATGAAAGGTCTGTAAGTCAGAACGGTAGTATGAGACCACACAGAGCTCTGATGCAGAGATGTAGAACCAAGTATGTTAGCTAGTATGCCATAGCGAAGTGGCAATGACATATTTGGAGTAGTGTGGAAAGGAAAACCTTCAGGGGGAAACTGACGTTCCCTGGTCGACACAAGGTTCTCTTGACTACTAATGGGACTTGAATCATCCATGTCGGGAGTGGCCATCGGAATCGAAGCACCGGGAGGAGTAGATGGGAGGTCCTTGTCTAAAAACGCCCAAACGTTGGGAGGAGTCCAATTGATATCAAAAGGTTCCTCACTCGGAGCTCGAGAGTCAAGAGGCTGAACACTCAGGACAATAGGAAGAGTACCAGTAATAGATGATACCTCAGAAGAGACAAGAGAAAGGGGCTCTCCGTCACCTGGTAAGGACGACGGATTCGGTGAGTCCGCCAGGATGGCCTAACTCAAAAGTCTGGGAGAAAAGATATAATTAATAGGGTTGCAAAAATCTTCCAAGATGTTATCACAATGTGGCCAAGATTAATAAGTAAAATTTTATCATGGACCAATAAATTTTATGACACTGGAATGAAACATTTCCTTTTCATGTTTAAAGAGTTGAGAAAAAGGACATAAGATGACTCTAATTGCCTTCAAAGTTTAATGAGCCTGAAAGGACAAGTGCTCAGATGATCCTTTTACTTTTCAAGAGTCGAAAAGGAATGAAAGTGACTACTTTGGAATTATAGGCAAGAGGTTTACCAGACAAATTGTAAAACTGCATATACACCTTGGTAATAAAATGAAAGAGAAATGACGAAGGACTTCCTGTACAGTAGTCAATCTTCCCGAATGCTGTGTTTGGTGCATGACGACTCGTAAGGTGGTAGACTTAGCTTCCTATGGATAATAGGATGATAGCCTAGTGGGGTCTCCCAATATATATGGGACGGTACAGGGAGCACAAATCTGTACTAGCATCTATTGTATCAAAAAAGGAGGAATCACCCAACCTTAGTGAGAACAATAGGGACTAGGTTTAACGACGCCAGAACACGTCTCTAGCCTAGACCTCTAGATATGTGAGCATTAGGTTCCAATGTGTTTTTAAGTTCATTCAATAAATTTTAACAGTTAATCTTGAATTAAGTCTCGGTTTTAAGGCCCTATCGAATGTATCTTCAACACTCCTAGCATGCAACTAAATGAGCAAAAAGACCATTCTCGTTGGATGAACAACTAGCTAAGGAAGAGTGAGAGGTTCAATGCATAACAGATGAATGGAAAACAAGCAAACCAATCAAAGAAAAATGAACACTTCTACCATTTACTCAAACTTGCAAGTAATTTGAATAAGAAATGAGAAACACACTTTTTGCTTTTCGATGTCTTAATCTCGAGAATTTACTAATGCAAAAATCATCTTTCAAACTTTAATACAAGATGACTGCAATTTTTTGATTTTTTCAAATAAATGATAAGGAACTACATGCGAAAATGAATCAAAGACTCAAAATTGGAAAACTCTCATTGACTGGGAAGCAGAGTGATTTATGCCAAGCGAAGGAAGGAGAGAGAACGAACAAGACAAGGAAGTTCGGTGACCAAATGCCACACACCAACCAAGAGGATGAAAAACACCAAAAAGGAAGAACCCTCAAACAACATGAGAGATTATACCAAGAAGAGTCTAAATATATTAATGAATGAGTGACCCAAGCAAACCAAGTAGTCGAGAAACCCTAAGGTATTTAGGTTGCACGGTTCAAGAGGGAGGATTTGAAAAGACTTGAAAACTGGAATAAAAAATCTTAACAACCAACACTTTTGACACAACAAAGGGGATAAAAAGAAGCTCTAAGGACATAACACATTGGCCAATCAACCAAACAAACCTCAAAATTTGAAACTTACAGGAATTGTCGCAAGTAAAGCACTAGCAACATGCGCCGGCAACAATTCGTCGCACCTCCCTAACCAAGCACTTTGCGATGTCATCGCGAAAGTACATCAGTTAGCTGCATCGAGCCGATTTTAGGGCGACTGTTAGACAATTTATTCATGCCGTGCAATAAAAGGTGCAACCCAGAAGACAATGTAGACGCGACTACTTCGCGACTATTAGGAAATAAACATCGATGACCTATAATCAAAAACAAAAAATGAAATTTGGACTGGAGTAGGGCCACATCTATCACTCAGAAGGGTGGGAAGGCTACAGGAGTAGTTTAACAACTTCCAGAATAGAGTATGCTACCCAAAAAATAAGGAATACAATAAACAAACAAAACCAATTAACTCAAAAGAAAAAATACACTTCCCCAGAGGAGTCACCAACTTGTGACACAGGTAAGTTCCCTCTACAGACAGAGGCAACCCCTCTAGCCCTAGAGTGGGTCTAGTCACTGCAAAGACAATACCAAAGCAAAATTTCTTAGAAAGCTGGTGTTATGAAGGCCTACCTTTAGTTCGACGTTCGATGGAGTCCTCGTCGTGTTGCTCCAGCTCTTGTTCTTCTAATCACTTATACCGTGAAACAACATGTAGAGAAACACCACAAACGCAATAGAAAACGACCAAGCAATCAACTTGAAGAGTTAAGGAACCTCAAGCTATCGACATACAATTTAACACATGATATAGGAAACAAGCTATTTATTTGTATTAATATAAATCAAAGTAAAACTAACAATCGAGCCTTGATGTCGTAAGACTCCTTGAAGGGTCCTGTCGGCATGTTTCCGTAAGAATTTACTTGTGAACCATCTCCTAAGGGAACATATGACTCTCTTCTGTCCAAAAGGGTTCATGCTAGAAAGCTCTCAAGCCAAATCTACTCCAACATCTCTCAAATAAAAATACATATGAGGCTACTTCCACACTCCAATAACACTCTCTACCTCTACTCCTCTTTTAGAAACTTGAAACTATCAAATTACATCTAGCTATCATCCAGTTACATCCAAGCTAGCTGATCTCATTCATGGAGGAGATATTTATAGGAGGGAGAGGTCCCATAAGAGAAGGAAGGAAGAGATTATCTCTTAGGTAGGTTGCACAAAAGGTGGAACAACTATCCCAGAGGAGAGAGGCGAGCGCAACTGACCTAACAACCAGCCCTAGGACCGCCCATGAAGCAATTTCATCTCGAAGTTTCGACGAGCTTTTTGAAAAACTTGCCAAATTTGGCTTGTCGCGGGTGAAACATAGGGACAGAGCGAAGACTTCACTAGGGCTAGTGTTAACCCCACTTAGTTGAGACTGAGGGTTCCCAATAGCTTTCATGTAGTTGGAGATGGGCTAGCTTCCGAACAATCCAATGCTGTTGGGGCGGGCTCCATCGACTAGCTATCAATCCAATAATGAAAGCATGCTCCTTCACCCAGGGCAACTTTATTTCCCCCATCCCAACGTAATTCTGGAGTTGGTGCTGCTGGCTACTGACTGCCGGCTGGAAGCTGTATGAGCGGTAACGCCCACGTACGGCTCTGTGAGAAGGTGGACGGAAATGGCCTTGTTGTACCCTACTCTCGTCTGACAACTTCTGACTCGCAATGACCCGAAAACTTAGGTAAAAGGGGTCTTCTTCAGGGATAATGAATTGAGACATTCTTCTTGAGATTGCAAGGAAGGTAATGACACATAATTGGCAACATGACACAACACGGATTTCAGTAACATGGACAGGCAATATCTGGGATTAGGGAATGCAGAGTCAGTGAAAAATTACTATGTAAAAATGGGTTAAAGTAGTCACCAAGAATGCGGTATCATAAATTTGATACATATATATGGGGACTTGGCTTCACCAAAAGAAAAGTAGATGACTATGTGTATTTTAAATTAATTGGTGACTGTGTTATTTATCTAGTATTTTATGTGGATGATATGTTGCTGATTGGAAATGACAAAGAAATTATCTAGGATTTGAAGACCCAATTGTCCTCCAAATTTGACATGAAGGATCTTGGTGCTATAAACTATAATTTGGGCATGGAAATTAAATGAGATCGAGCAAAGAGGAAGTTTTGGTTAAACCGAAGGAAGTATGTCGAGACAATACTACAAATGTTTAATATTCATGATAATAAACCATTGAAGGTTCCTATTCCTATAGGTGTAAAACTATCTGCTGAATAGTGTCCCAAGACACAAGAAGAGGAAGAGGACATGTCCCGTGTTCCATACACAAGTGTCATCGGTAGCCTGATGTATGCAATGTTTTGTACTAGACTATAAATTGCATTTGTAGTGGGAGTATTGAGAAAATTTATGTCAAAACTAGGGAAGGAGCATTGGACAACAATGAAGTGAGTTTTCAGGTATTTACATGGCACTAGTGATTATGGTTTGTGCTACCAAGGAAGACTAGGATTGGACAAAGTTTTTGACATTCGTGGCTTTGTTGACGCTGACTGGGTTGGAGATATGGATCAAAGAAGATCTACAAATGGGTGTATGTTTAACCTATTTGGAGGTGCAGTCAGTTGGATGAGAAAGGGACAGCCTATGGTGGCACTTTCAACTACAGAGGAAACATACATGGTAGCCACTCATGCAAGCAAGAAAGCAGTTTTTTTGTAGAGGTTATGTTCAAGTATGGGGTTAGTAAAGTGAGCTATAAGGATAGACTGTGACAACCAAAGTGAAATTTTCTTGTAAAAGAACCCTTCTTATCATTCAAGGACAAAGCACATTGACGTTCAATCTCACTTTGTGAGGGATATGGTTGAGGAAAAAAAGGTGTTTCTGGTAAAGGAGGACACTTTGAAGAATGCTACAGATACATTGATGAAGTGTCTGATCACTGAGAGGTTTTCTTGGTGTAGAGAAACAATGGGTGTTGTAGGGTTGGACCAATGACTAAGCTCTCCTGCCTGTGTGTAATAGAAAACAATAAGTGGGAGAATGTTGGGTGTGTGTTATATTCTTTCTATGACTAGTCGCGTGCACGGGAGGGGAGGTCACAGGCCTTGTTCGTTGCTATGGGCGCAACAATGGGGTCACATGGGGCACACCTAGCTATGGTTTTGTTGGGGGGTTTTAAGGGGTAGACCTAACTATGGTTTCATGCATGGGTTTTGCACATGGTTTTGGGCATGATGGTTTTCTTCCCATGGTATTTTTTAGATCCGGTCAAGGGAACTAAGGTTATGTTCTAATCTAGGGTTAATGGATTGGGGTTTATGAATGCTTCAGCATCTATATGTATGTATTGTAACATTGAAAGGAACATAATGAAAAATCAATTTGGTTGTCCTAGTTTTGGGATCTAGGGGAAATCTCTGTGTATTTTTTTTATATTCTTGTCATTGTTTATTTTGTATTTTTAGAATTCGTTTGTAGGTAATTTCTGTATAGGGTTAAAACCTACAAAATATTTAAACAAACTAGTGGAGAAGTTCATGTTTACTAGAGATATTAATATCATCATAGGCCCTAACTGAAGCAACAAATTACATATATTACCTTTTTTCAAGTGAAAAAAAAAGAAAAAAGAAAAGAAAAAAAGAAAAGAAAAGAAAACGGTCCTTCATTACTGAAACACAAGATGGTTACATGTGCAGAAATTTGTAAGCTTCAAAGTCCAAAATAAGTGGGAGCTATGGAAATAACCAGTGTACAAAATAAAAAAAGACAGAGTGCCAAAATAAACTGCATAGGAATGTCTATATGCCAAAAAACATAGCATGTGAATATCAAAGAATCCACCATATTGCTAGGGGAGTGGCCAACCGTTGTCCATCCAAGTCGGGCCACAAAGAGGCATCCAAGTACAAAATACAATGAACAATGTAGCAGAACATATACACCTATGTCCAGGAATCCATCTGGTCACAAGAGTAGGAGGAAAATTACTTTTCATAAGATGAAAGATCCCACACTACAAATGGATCCATTAACCATGTATTCAAAACACACCAACCCATCTCAGACAAAGGTACCTCGCTTGGACAGGGAGTCTACCAAGGAGTTCTTCTCCCTATAAATGTGGCAGAAGGTGATGGAAGGGAAGGAGGCAGTCATATCCTGAATTTGCTCCAACTAGTGTGAAAGGGAGGAGATGGACAACATGGAGAGACTATTGATCCAGTCAATGGTAGTCTTCGAGTTCCCTGCTATCAAAATTTGGTCAATAGACAACCAATTGGCACACCTGATCGCGTCCCATAGTTCCAACACCTTAACCTGAATATTAGAACTGATTCCACCAAACCAATGAAAATGATAGGCAATGGTTGGGTTGAGATAGATGATAAATCCACAACCACAAGCCTTGTGATATGCAACTCCATCAAAGTAACCAATAGGGTAAATATTCTCAAGGTTCCTATGTGACCATCTACGGATGTGTGGCAAAGGGATCCAAGGGCCAATCTCTGAAAAATGGGCCATAATAAACAAGGAAGTTGACAACATATTTGTAGATTTGTTCTAAAATATGAGGGCGTTTATGCTATGCCAAATGCCCCAACAAATAGACAAAGGAAGAGCCCAAAAGCCTCTATTATGGATGGACCAGTTAAGAAGGAAATCTGCAATGGATGAACGATCCACTGACGAGTTGATCATGAGAAAACCTCCCTCCAAATATAAATTGAGAAAGGGCAGTACAAAAAAAAATGTTGCACCTCCTCATTAGAATTTCTGCACAATGATCAAAGGCTAGGCCCTATAAAACCTCTCTTGTTTAATTTTTCCTAGGTAATAATTTTATTGTGGAAGATAGACAAATAAAACATTTTGGCTTCATTGGTGCCTCCCATCTCCACATATCATCTAACCACTTAGTAACCAGGGTTTGTGGGGAGGGATTTATGATGAAAGGATAGGCCCCATTAGTAGATATATAATTACCATTAGTGCTTCCATCCTAAGTAAGAGTGCCATCTTGATTTGATAGGGAAATACCATCTTCACACAATAGAAGTTGGTATTGCTCCCATTCTAGAACTAAATCAGGGGGAATATCCAACTCATCCACATGGAACTAGTGGGTAGTTTAAATACCAACGTCCAATGGGTAATCGATGTTAGCAAGGAAGAATATGCCCCACCCATGTAAAAAGTGGATAAAGGGAGGTGAAAGAAAGTGTGATTCCTCCAATCCCAAAATGGCATCAAGCCCCACAGGGGTGGTGTTGCCACAACTGACCTTCCACTTAAGGTTGTTGCAGAACCATGGCCTAGATTTCCTTAGGCTGCACCAAATAAAGGAATCCCATTTTCTCATTAGTGCCCTAGCCTTTACCCACACCTTCATAGTAGCATTATTGAGGTATTTATCAGTAATGATATCATGCCAGATCCCAAGTCCCTTAAAGGCCCTTCGAAAATTATTAGTAGGCAGTGCCATGTTGAAGAGCTTAGTATCCTTGATACCCTAACCTCCATCACCTTTCAGTCTGCAGATTACAAAGAACTTGGAAAGGTGGATTTTTGATTTATTTCCAGCCCCAACCCATATTAATTTAGCAAATATAAAATAAATATTCTTAGTCATCGACATTGGGGGACAAAGAGATGCATCCAATAGACAACAATTCCTTGGAGAATAACCATAGTCATGACCAACCTACCTCCCAACTATAGCCACTTGTTCTCCCATAAAGTCAGTTTCTTTTAGATTTTCGTAATGATCCATACCCAATCCCTTTCCACATAATTATCGGGATTTAGATAGAAACCAAGATACTTGAATCCGTCTGCTAGTGGCTTGATGTTAATCCCAAATAGATCAACATTTTTTTTGATTTCTTCATCCTTAGGGAAATCAATAATAAGATTTGATTTGTATTTGTTAATGAAAGGACCAGAGGCATTCCCAAAATCCTTGAAGATAAGATGGAAAGAGTGCCATTCATCCATCCTCTATAGTCCCATGTAGAGGACATCATCTACAAACAATAAATATGAAATCTATCAATTAGATGTGACCCTACAATCAAATATGTGACTTGCCAATTTAGCTTCTATTATTCCTCTGCTTAGCCCATCCATAACCATGATGAAGAGGAGAGGCGAGAGTGCATAACCTTTCCTTATACATCTAGATATATTAAATAAGTTTGTAGGCATGCCATTAATCAAGACCACCAAATTTTCTGATGTAACGCATGCCATGATCCAATTAATGTGCCTAAATATGAGTCCAATCTTGAATAAAATCAATATGAGGAGGTCCCAATAAACTCAGACATACACTTTAATGAGGTCAATTTTCATTAGAATGGATTTTATATTGTGGGATTGAATGGAATGAATGAATTCCTCGACAATCCCAAATACATCATGAATGCGCCTATCTATAAGAAAACCAAACCGTTATGCAGAAATGTGATCTGACAACATCTTTTTGAGTCTGTTAGCTAATAACTTAGAAATCATCTTGTATGCGACATTACAAAGAGAAATAGGCATATCATAAAAGAAAAAAGAGGAGGGAGATTTATTAGGAACGAGTGCAATAAAAGTGTCATTGATTGCGCCTGAGATATTTCCGGAAAGTTAAGACTGTTCTGCGATATCTACTGGATCTTTAGCCATGTAATTAGAGAAAAATAGTAATAGATCAATAGGGAAACCATCCAGACTTGGCCTCTTTTCCTTGGCCAACTCTTTTAGGGCTCCAAGCGGATCTTCTACAACATTATCTATCCAATAATTCAATAACTTCTTCGTTAACCATGTGGGGGAATAGTGGGGCAATTTCCAATTGGTCCTCAATCTTGGCCTCTTTCGTAGAAGAAATTTTTCTTTAGATGTAACAAACAACTTCAAGATGGATATCCTGTAATGATTTAAGAGTATTCCCCTTAGAGTTCCTTATATTTTAGATTTATTTGGATCCTCTTCTCTTAGATGCAACCATGTGGAAATATTTGGTATTTTTATCTCCTCTCTACACCCAAGCCACTCGACTTTTAATTCTCTATTCCTCTTCATGCATCTTTAAGATTTTGTCCTTCTTTGTAGTTAATTCCATGATCGTTCACCTCCACTGATCAGAGAATCAGACAGGGAGCAAGGGATCCCTCAGTCTATCAATTTATTTGTCTATGAGGGAAAGTTCCCTAGTTTGTAGCTTCTGTTGAGTCCCAAACCTGCACTTCCCTATATACCCTTTCAGCCTTCTTTTTCCATTTACTTCATCCACCAAGCTGTCAAATCATTGCATATTAGTCTAAAAAGAGCTTATGAAATGGTTTCCTAACTATTTTTATGACTGTTGTTTGATTTAGATTTTTGTTCAAATAGTTGCGGAAACTTGTCACTTTCCGCAGCCAACCCAAGTTTCCGCAGCCATTTTGTTAAAGGATATGTTACAGGTGTCCAATGGAGAAACCGGCCACATGGGCAAGCTGCAAGTGATGTGTACATGGAGTGTGTCCCCTCAGTTCAGCCAAATCACTCATAAACGGTCGTGGTCAACGAAGGTCAAAGGAAGGGCCAAATGAGGAGTGTTGTGGTGACACGGCTCTGTTTTGCCCATGTGAAGGTTTGCGTGGCACGATCCTTAGTTTCCGGAGGTACTGGCACACCTGTAGAGCAGCCCGTGAATTGAATCGAGCAGCCACCACTCCATGGATTCAACTGTCATGATGACCATAACGCTAGATCTCAGGCCAAGGAGATTTACGTGTCTCTTGGCAGCATAAAATCTAGGAATTAGTTGCAGCACTTTCACTTATAAATAACGCGTTGATATACACTGGATAGTTAGCTTTTTGGAGATGTAATCTTGACTGTTGTTATCAGCCCACTGTACTGTGCTTTACTTTGTTTTATTACTGCACTTTAAATACATGAGAAGACAACATTCCTGAATTCGATTTGTGACTAAATGATTGACTGGCTGAGGTTGCAGAGGGCCCCTGTACACCAAAGCTTTGTATAGTTTCTTACTTGCTTTCATTTACTGTTTTTTTATAATCATTGCTTGTATATATATTGCGCTGTTCTGATGTTCATCGCTGTCCATATTTCCTTTATGTTTTCTTTTATAACTGTTAGCTGATCAGTGCTTCTTTTACAGGTTTTTGTAGACAGCCCAGGAAAATTTACATATTTTTGATAACTACTGACATGAGATCATCTTGTCCTTTCTGCTGATTTTCATTTCCTGAGTTTAATTCCAGCACTGTCATTTCTTTCAAGTTTTGTTTTGCTTATTTACTTTTCTGCTATTTAGACATCATATTACTCATCTGTTTATGATTTCCTTTCTATAGCCAAGCGACTCAATTAATAAGGAATCCGAATATTACTTGTTGTAGTATGATTTAGTTTGCTTTCCTGCAAGTTAGAGATTGAATTACTTATTTCATTTTCAAGAGTTGAAATATGAATGAGTAGTTAAATCTTAGGTTCCTTTTATGCAATTTAATTTCCTGCAATTTAGATATCATATTACTCAACTTGTTTATGATTACTTCCTATAGCCGGAGTGAGTCGAAAGGTGAAGGGTCATAATGTGGGTTGAAGTAGTGTGATTTAGTTTGATTTGCTTTCAGTCTTTGAGTTGCTTTAAGTTCAGTTTTTATTTTCTTTTTCATACAACAGTAAGGATACTGGGCCATTGTCACTAGTTCACTATTTTGGTACATTTACTTCCTTTTGAGAATTGATTTCATTACAATCAGTTTGAAACTTTCTTTTTGAGAACTTTTAAGTTTGGAAAATCACTGTAGAAATCACCATTACCATCCATACTTAACTTTCAATTTCGCCATCACACACTAGGGAATCCACAGAAGATAAACTCAAAAACAAACTAAAAAAACTCAAAAACGACAAAATACTAAGAAAATGGTTATCTTGCACATATAGTGCGCTTCACTTCATCAGTTTACGAATCCCGGATTGAAATTTTAAATAGCAATTTAGGACACACTAAATTGACCAAACATTTTGGCGCCGTTGCCGGGGAAGTGAAACTAGGTAGCCAATTTCTTAAAAAAAATTTCAAGGAAGGAAAATTGATAACCTCTCAAAGTATGCTCTCCTCTTGCACTTAGTGTGACCTGGAGGATCAGAAAAGAGAAAGTTATTGGTTTAATAGTTTCTTGAGTATGCTCTCTTCTTGCACCTAGAGTGACCTGGAAGATCAGAAAGAGAATTATTAGCCTGACTTGAAGAAAAATAAAAATGACATGCATAGAGCAAGAGATTATAGGGGAAGGTTTTTAGCTAGAGCCAAGAGTTCGATTTTCACAACTCCATCTACTTCAAGGAATAGACAAGAGACACCTCCATCATCTCCAACCCACACTCCTAGCCTTAGGATTCCTGGAATTCAAGAGGCAGTAGTTGAATTAGGAGACTCTCCCACACCATCCATCGAATCTGAATTAGGAAAAGATCCTTTCTTTCCTTCTACAGGGAGACACATTGTAATTGAAGAAGTAGAATCACCTGAGGAAGAAGAGGGAGAAATTCCTCCTCGTTCGCCATTAGTAGAGGAACCAGAGGACTCTGAAATCTCTGAGGAAGCTATCATGACAGAAGAGGTAGTTAACGGATTTGGTAGAGGTATAGGTAGAGGAGGGGGAGGAGGAAAAAATGGAGGAGGTAGAGGTAACAATGGGGGAAATAGGGATGGAGATAATTCATTCGGATTTCCTATAGTCGATGAGGATTCTCGAGCAACAATGAAAAATATTTCACCATCTGTCCTCCCAAACTTTCATGGGTTAAGAAATGAGGATCCTGAAACATTTCTATTTGAGTTTGAGGTCGTGTGCCGAACTTATAATTATCTGGAAGACTCTCAAAAACTCAAATTGTTTCCTTCAACATTGAAAGGAGCTGCTTTGAAATGGTTCATGGATAGATACCTGGACTATTGTATGCCCACCAATCACAAGGATGAAGTATTCAAAATGGTGCAAAGAGAAGATGAAAACTTGGAGGATTTACTTGAAAGATTCCAATACAACCTGAAAAGAGAAAAAATGAGTAACTTAGATGAGGAAACCCTGAAAGCCCTTCTATTAAAAGCCATTAGAGATGAATGGATAGATATTTTGAACATGATGGGAAAAGGAGATATATCTCAACTTCCACTTCATGATATAGCTGTTAAGTTATGGTATGTTCTATGCTTATAACAATTTACTTACTTTTCTTATTATATTCCACTGATTAGCAATCACATGTACATAAAGTAAAGTGCAGATAGAACATTAAATGATCGACAGAAAACAAGCCAAGACAAGAGACACAAGATGTGGCAGCTAGCCAGGGACAAACCCCACAATGTGTGGGGAAACCCTTTGATAAAATATTCTTTTATCTTCAATAATTCAGCAGAGAGAAATAGTACAATAAATCTGATTCATATCAGCAGTAGCAAACCCTAGATCAGTAGCACCAGCATTAGCGGCTTCATTATCAAACTAGGGCAGACCATATCTCACAAACCGACAGTCGGATTGACTTCATTCCACCACCAAAAGTTTCGGCTTCCAGAGGAGGTTCAGATGAACCTATAGTGTAGTTCAGGTGAGGAGATCTTCTAGGCCACGCAAGTCAATCTTTACTTCTGCAGTTGCAGCTTCAGTTTTAGCAGTTTTCGGCTTCAAACTAGGGCAGTCGATATCTTGCAAACCATTCATCGGATTGACTTCATTCCACCACCAAAAGTTGCGGCTTTCAAAGGAGGTTCAGATGAACCTACAACGCAGTTCCAAAGGGGAGATCTTCTAGGCCATGCAAGTCAATCTTTACTTCTGTAGTTGCAGCTTCAGTTTCAGCAGTTTCCGACTTCAAACTAGGGCAATCGATATCTTGCAAACCGTTCGTCGGATTGACTTCATTCCACCACCAAAAGTTGCAGCTTTCAAAGGAGGTTTAGATGAACCTACAACGCAGTTCCAAAGAGGAGATATTCTAGCCCACGCAAGTCAATCTTTACTTCTGCAGTTGCAGCTTCAAATTCAACAGCTTCCAGCTTCACATGTGTGAGAGAGAGAGACCCATTTCAGCGCAGTAGAGAAGAGACTCATATCTGCGCAGTAGAGAGAGAGAGATGTGATGAGATGAGTGAGTCCAAATGAGGAAAAGTCCTCTTATATTTATACACAACGTTGGTGGGTGAATAGATGCGACTGTTGGGCTTCTGAACCTACATGAGTTGTAGGTCGGCTTGATAATAATTCCATAATCAAAATAAATTCATATCTCCATGAATACTTATCGGAATTGGATGATCTTTATATCAATCCTACACCTCTCGACGAGAGGAATCTAATAAAAATATTATTAGCCATGAATAAGATGACCCACATGAAGTTTTGCCCTAGTTGCCAATTTTAACACTCCCTCTCAACCATGGAGAACTTCATCTGCAATCTGTCTATCGGTCGTTACTATTCATCCATCAAATGCACTGCCTTGTACAGCCTAACCCTTGCCCTGCTCTGCTCTATTTTGCCTGTTCTGCTTTGTCTTGTTCTGTCCTGCACTGATCTGTACTATTTTGTTCTGTTCTGCTCTGCTCTTGCATTGTTCTGTTCTACTCTGCTTTTGTCCGAATTATGAAGAAGAAGAAATGATCGAGGATGTATCATACTGACTCAAAGTCAGTCTCAGAGTATGTACCGCTGGTCCCAGACCAGTCTCAACCAACCCAAAGTCAGCGTCATAGTGAGTACAACTCCAATGGTCCCAGAACAATATCATCCTCCACTGACTCAAAGTCAGTCTCAGAGTATGTACCACTAATCCCAGACCAGTCTCAATCGACCCGAAGTCAGCGTCATAGTATGGTACAACTCCTACCACTGGTCCCAGACCAGTATCATTGATCCCAGATCAATGGAGGTCATCCTAGCGTAGGGAGTACGGTAGTTACAACGATGCGTCCATCGGTATTACTATGGTCCCTAACTTCATTTCCCTGCTCATTGATCAGATGAGAGGTACTTCCCATGAGTCCCAGACTGCATGGGTAGGATGCCTCGATAGGAGAACTAATCAATCCTGTCCTCATAGGAGAACGCATCAATCCTGCTACAATTTCCATGGAGAACACATCAATCTAGGCCTCACAGGAGAACACATCAATCCTGCTACAATTGCCATGGAGAACACATCAATCTAGGCCGCCATGGAGAACACATCAATCTAGGCCCCACAGGAGAACACATCAATCCTGTTGCAATCGCCATGGAGAACACATCAATCCAGGCCTCACAGGAGAACTAATCATCCTGCTACACAGGAGAGCGAATCATCCTGTTCCACAAGACAGCGAATCATCTTGTCCCACAAGAGAGCGAATCATCTTGTTCCAGTGTGCACCACTAGGGGAGGGTGAGTCACCCTGTGGTCGTATGTTGCTCCAGTAATAACCGCAAGTCCTCAGAGCTCCCAGAGCTCAATGTATGCAACATGCAGGACCCTTGTACAAGGGTTTCTTACCGACTCCAAGTCGTTTGGGAAAATCACAGATTAGATCTTTCCTCGGGGCTTTGACAAGGTGTATCAACCTGTACATCATCTTAATGCGATGGAGCCTCCTTGCTCATCAACTTACCATATCCAAGATGATATCTATCTGCTGGAGCAATCGACGAATACGGGATTCCTCAATAATCGAATCCCACCTCTGGTTGTTATAGAGAATCACAGTGGTATCCAATGTAAATCAAAACAGCTCTCTGAAGATCTTTCGCAACCAGACTACCTCACACGAGGTTATGCTAGCAACAATATATCCTGCTTCGGTGGTGCTCAAAGCCACCGACTTCTGCTTCCTGCTCATCCAGGATATCAAAGCAGATCCCAAGGTGAAACAACACCCGGAAGTGCTCTTACGGTCCACCACACTGCCTACCCAATCAACATCAGTATATCCAAGTAGTCTCACATCTCCGGCAGTGTATCTTAATCCATGAGAGATTGTGTCCTGAAGACATCTCAGAAGATTCCTGGCATCAATCCAGTGAGGCTCAACCAAATATGAGCTCACAATGCTAACTGCAAAAAATATGTTCGGACGGAGGTTCACCAAGAACATCAATGCGAATGAGTTTATGAAACTCAGAGGCATTTCCCAAATCTGGTCCGACATCACTACCATATAACTTCTAAAAGTTAAGATCCTCGAGGTAGTCACAGGCTTGCAGTCCATCATACCAAATCTTTCCAATATCTTTACCACATATTTCCCTTGAGATAGGAAAATTTCCCTTGGCTTCTGCCATACTTCAAGTCCTAGGAAGTAGTGCATCAGTCCTAGGTCTTTCATTTCAAATTCAGAGGCCAACTCCCTCTTACATTTGTGAATGAGAGGGTCTGCACCTATTAGAAAGAGGTCATCCACATACAACACCAGTATGAGAGGCTTGTCATCTTCAACCTTAAAGTAAAGGTTAGGATCGGCTTCACTCCTAGTGAATCCCAACTTCATCAAGTAGCTATCGATCCTCTCATACCATGCTCAGGGTGCTTGCTTCAGCCCATAAAGAGCTTTCTTCAACCTGCATACATGAGATTTTCGATCATAAATCTCATATCCTTCGGGTTGCTCCACGTAGAC
Source organism: Pinus tabuliformis (assembly GCA_031772625.1). NCBI lineage: Eukaryota > Viridiplantae > Streptophyta > Pinopsida > Pinales > Pinaceae > Pinus > Pinus tabuliformis. The sequence continues at coordinate 1,210,665,349 of CM062817.1, read as the reverse complement.
CTCTTCTTTGATCGAGCCATGCAAGAACGCAGTCTTGACATCCATCTGATGTAGGTTCCATCCTTGTGAAGCGACAAGGGCTATGATCGAGCGGATGGTCATATATCTGGCAACAGGTGCAAATATCTCATCATAGTCTATACCTTCCTTTTGGGAGAAACCTCGAGCAACAAAACGAGCCTTATACTTTTCCGTGCTTCCATCTGCTGCATGCTTTATCTTATGAAGCCATTTGGAAGTAACAACAATCTTGTCCTGGGGTCTGGGAACTACTTCTCAAACATCATTCTTTATGATAGACTCATATTCTTCGGTCATAGCATCCTTCCATACTTGATTCTTGACGGCATCTGAGAATGACGAAGGCTCATTTTGTATGATTGTGCTCATGATGGTCAGGTATCCTTGATACCTATTAAGTTTCTTACTTTGACGGAAGGTTCCTCAGGGTGCAGCATGTCCTTCAGCATCATCAAGTAACCCCTTAAGCCAATGAAGGCCTCTTCCTAGAAGAGGAAGGCTCATATGGAGGAGGATCAATCGGATCCATGGGTTCTTCTACATCAGGCATTGATTCATCATCCTTTTCTTTCGGTTCCCTGGTGTCGGATTCTTGAGAGCTCCTCAAAGTCGGAAGATTGATCACCTTGCTGAGAGCCATATCTTCGTCAAAGGTGACATCATGACTAATTATGACTTCCCTTTGATCGACTACATAGATTCTATAGCCTTTAGTATTTTCACCGTAGCCCACGAAAATTCCCTTCTTTCCAGATGCTCCCAATTTATTTCTTTTCTCTTTCGGCACATGAAAGTATACAAGGCTTCCAAAAATTTTAAAATGAGAAACATCAGGTTTCTTACCGGTGAATTTTTCTTCAGGAGTCTTGGAACCCAATGCTTGATGAGGGCATCAATTTTGTACATATACGACGGTGATTGTAGTTTCAGCCCATAGAAACATCAAAAGTCTTTGATCATGTAGCATGGCCCAGACAACTTCCATCATCGTGCGGTTCTTCCTTCCCACCACACCATTCTGCTCAGGAGTATGTGGTGTAGTAGTCTCCCTCTTAATGCCAACCTCAGGTATGCCTAAGTGAACCAATTGTAATATATCAGAGGTCTTGCTTTGGCTTGAGGGGAATGGTCCCCTTTTGAGCTTTCCTTCAGCACATCTTGGACATACACCTTCATTCTCTATTTAGAATTCGGGCATCCCTATCACCATTTGTCTTACACCGAGTATAGCTTTATAATGAAGGTGGGCAAACCTCCGATGCCAAAGTTCAGACTGAAGAGATGTGTCATAAGACATGACACCTAGCAGACTTCCATCGACCTGATATAATGAATCAACACTAAACTCAAGAGTAAAGGCATCTTTAACATTATTTTTCCATATACATACCTTGCCATCGCTGAAGGTTACCTTGTAGCCTTTGTCTTCCGTTCCCGAGATGGACACTAGGTTCTTTTTGAGGTTAGGTGCATTTAATACATCCTGGAATTTCTGGCCTTCTTGAATGCTTGTCCTCTTCCTTGATTCCCAGCTCTCCTCTTACCTTTGCTGTTGAATTTGTCATTCCTTTGATTGCCATCAGAGGGATTTTGATCATCGTCCTAGAGTGAGTCCTTTCTATCAGGGAACTCCCTTGCATAGTGACTTGCTTTATCGCAAATGTAACATCGTCATTTTCTTCTAGCCTTAGGTCCAGCCTTTCCTTTTGATTTAGTCCTGGAATTATTTCTTTTCTTTGCATGAAAAGAAAAGGCAGCAGGAGGACCTTTAGGCATGGGCATTTCTTACACTTCTTCCCTTGTTTCTTCTTGAATGCATCTAGCCATTAATTCCTCGAAACCATGAATTACATTATAGTTCAGAAGAGTAGTCCTGAACACATACCATTCAGATGGTAATCCTTCAAGAGTTGTGAGTTCCATTTCTCTGTCAGTAATAGTTTCCCCAATAGATAGGAGATCGTTCTTGATCTCGGTGATTCTTAAGAAGTATGCTTGCATACTTTCATCTTTACCCTTCTTGATTTCCCTTAGCTTATTTCTAAAAAACAAAACTTGATTTGCATAATTAACTTTAAATAAAGTCACCAGCCTGTCGTAGATTTCCTTGGAGGTGTCTAGATCAGAGATGTAGGCCACCAAGCGCTTGTCGATAGAGTCCTGGATGATCTTCTTTGTTTTGACTTCTCCATTTTTCCATTTGTTCCAGGCAGCCGCAGATGCATTTGATGAAGGCTCAACAATATTGCCTTTTACATGGTCCAACACTCCTTGATCTTCAAGGGTTAGATCGATAGACATCTTTCATCCGTGATAGTCAGCTTTCTCACGGAGCTTGTCTTCGGCAGGAAAGAGTGTTGAGGACCCCATAGTTCTATTAGGATAGCCTGGCCAATCTTCTCTTCAATGATTGCTCTTGCTCTTGCTCGAGCTTTGTCTTCACCTCAACTCTGATACCATGTTAAGTTATGGTATGTTCTATGCTTATAATAGTTTACTTCTTTTTCTTATTATATTCCACCGATTAGCAATCACATGTACATAAAGTAAAGTGCAGATAGAACATTAAATGATCGATAGAAAACAAGCCAAGACAAGAGACACAAGATGTGGCGGCTAGCCAGGGACAAACCCCACAATGTGTGGGGAAACCCTTTGATCAAATCTTCTTTTATCTTCCCACATGAAGTTTTTCCTTGGTTGCCAATTTTAACAATAGCAGAGCTATGTGTCCATCTCTCAAGGGGAAAATCTAAAACTGGAAAAGGGCCTAGAGATCCTTCTCTCATCAGAGCAAACAAATCTGCAACTGGATCAGTAAGTAGGGCTGAGATTGGCAATATGCTTGATGAATTCAAAACTGATATCTTAGGGAGTCTTAGTGAGCAACTAGACACTCTTAAGATACACAATAAGCAGAAAGCAGAAGCTGAAGCTTTGGCCATCTTTTGCCCAAAATGTAGAAAGAAACATGCTCTAAGGGAATGTCCCTTGGATGCAAAAGTTGTAGAAACATGTGTGATTTGTTCAGAGAATCATGAGACCAAGGATTGTCCTTCAATTCTTGGGCTCAAAGCTGTCTTTCAAGAAGATCCAAATACAATTGAGTCTCTCTGTTTTGTTGCAAGGAGACCTTGGCAGGGGCAACAAAACCAAGGGTTTAACAACTCTATGAACTTTCAAACCCCACCAAATTGGAATGCTTGGCAACAACCATGGTCCCAACCTCAAAATCCTTTTCAATCATGGGTACAAGGCATGCAAAATCCTTATGGGAGATTTGCCCAATTTTATCAATATCCTCCATCTTTTCAAAACCAACAAGCTCCACAACTTCCAAATCAAAATCCACAACTGTCATTGCCATTTCAACAACAACAAAAACTTTCTCAACAGAATCCAAATTCTCAACTCTTGCTTCCATTCCAACAGAAGTCAAATCAACTTCCTTCCCAGCCATTGCCAAACCCCAATAATAAAAACCCTCAAAATGCTTACATGGTAGAAGGTCAACAATTTCCTACCTATATGATTGTTCCTCTCAATGATGTACAACTCAGATCTGGTAGAGTTTTAGATAAACCTTCTATATATGCCCAAAAGTAAAGCATTTTTGAGGAAGAGTCTCTTGAAGCCAATAAAGGTTCTGAAGCATCTCTTCAAAACCCAAGCACTCAGAAAGAAAAAGAATAAGAGTTAACCCCCACAACTCCTATAGTTGAGCAACCTACATCTTCATCCACACCTCCTTTTCCTGAAAGATTACAAATTGACAAAGGGGTGGAAAAGCAAATCTTGTTGCCGGACTATGATTTTCTAGATGAATTGAAGAATATCTGTATCAAGATTCACTTGCTACAGGCCATTAGAGAGATTCCTATTCTAGAAAAAACAATAACGGAGTTGAGTCTTAAAATACCAGGAAGGAAACCTAGAGATACAAGAAGAATCCACCTGGTAGGAAAAATTGCAGATATCATGATGGGAAAAATTACTATGCAGAAGTATGTAGATCCCGGTAGTCCAATTGTCAAAACACATATCAATGGGGTAGAAATTCCAAATACTTTGATTGATTTAGGGGCTGCTATCAACATTATGAGTAGACAGACTATGGAACAGCTGAAACTTCCTAATCTTCTTTTTACACCTACTTTACTACAACTTGCAGATCGATCAATTATCAAACCAGATGGTGTATTAAATTATCAAACCAGATGGTGTATTAGAAGACATTTGAGTCTCCTTAGACTCTTGGGAATATCTAGTAGATTTCATGATTTTGACTCCCAAGAGTAATTTAGGAGGACACCCTCTCATCTTAGGAAGACTTTGGCTAGCCACAACTGATGCTTTTATCAGTTGTAGGTTTGGGGATATGTATATTTCTGATGGTAATTCGAAAAAGAAATTCAATCTGTATCCTCCAGCAAAAGCAATTACAGAAATAGGAGATAATGAGTGGGTTGATGATGAGGATACTATACAACCTGTCTTTACCATTTCTGAAGTCAGTGAAGATGGTCAAATTCTGAACACATTAGAAAACTTTGAAACATCTTCAGAATATGACCACACACAATTTCAGTTAGATTCTGACATTGAGTATCTATCATCTAGACAAATGTCTCTTTTCTCTATGGAAGAGTTTGGTAGTTCTGCCATTGAGATCTTTCCAGGTAAAACATTGAATATCAACAAAAACTTGGAAAGATCACAACAGGAAGAGCTAACCAAAATCTTGCAAAAACATTCTATTGCATTTGCATGGGAGTATACTGATATGAAAGGTATTGACCCTAAGACTTGCATTCATCACATCTACATCGAGGAAAACAGTAGACCAATCAGACAACCTCAGAGAAGGATGAATCCAAACCTTAGGGAGATAGTGAAAGAAGAGCTCCAAAAACTACTCAATGTAAACTTCATTTATCCAATTTCAGATAGCCGATGGGTTTCTCCTTTGGTTATAGTACCTAAAAAGAATGGTAAATGGAGGGTATGAATTGATTACAGGGAATTGAACAAAGCAACTTTGAAGGATCACTTTCCTTTACCCTTTATCGATCAAGTATTAGATACTTTAGCAAGCAAAAAGTATTTTTCATTTTTGGATGGTTTCAGTGGCTATAATAAGATTCAGGTAGCACCTGAAGATCAGGATAAGACCACATTTACCTGTCCATGGGGAACTTTTGCTTACCGAGTATTTCCTTTTGGATTATGTAATGCACCCGCAAAATTTCAAAGGGCAGTACTAGGAATCTTTTCTGATCTAATCCACGATTGTGTAGAGGTTTATATGGATGATTTTGCAGTTTATGGTAATTCGTTTGAAGAGGCATTAGAAAATTTGGAAAAAGTCCTTATAAGGTGTAAAGAAACAAACCTATCATTGAGTCATGAAAAATGCTTTATGACGTTTACTGAAGGGATTGTTTTAGGACATCATATTTCAGGGGATGGGATTAAAGTTGATAGATCAAAAGTTGAAGTCATCTCCAAGTTGCCTATTCCAAATTGTCAAAAAGATGTTAAAAGTTTTCTTGGATTTACTAGATACTATAGAAGATTTATTGAAAACTTCACCAAAATAGCATCTCCACTCTTCAAATTACTTACAAAAGACTGTGAATTCAAATGGGATCCTGATTGTCAATCTGCATTTGAAACTTTGAAAACAAGAATATCTGAAGCACCCATTTTGAGAGGGCCAAATTGGAAACTTCCTTTCCATATTTCCACAGATGCTTCAGATACAGCTCTAGGAGCTGTGTTGGGTCAAAAGGATTTAGTTCCTTATGCCATTTACTACACTAGTAAAAATTTGACTCCCACCGAGTTAAACCACACTGTGACTGAAAAAGAGTTCTTAGCTGTTGTTCATGCAATCAATAAGTTTAGACATTATATAACAGGCTATGAAACTTTTGTCCATACTGATCATTCTGCAATTAGATATCTAATGAACAAACCTATTACTAATGGAAGAGTTACAATATGGCTCTTACTTTTACAAGAATTCAATATTACTGTGTTGGATAGACCAGGGAAACAAAATATAGTAGCTGATTTCTTGTCTAGAATCCAAAATACTAATGAAGATTCTCCTGTAGAGGATAAGTTTCCAGATGAGTATTTATTTTTAGTGACTACTAAGACTCATTGGTATGTAGATATTGCTAACTATTTGGTTACATGAAAGCTACCTCCACATCTATTTCCTAGTGAAAAAAGAAGAATTATTCAGGAGAGTTCAAATTATTCATGGATTTCTAATGAATTGTTTAAAACAGGGCTAGATTGTGTGATCAGAAGATGTGTTCGGGAAAATGAAATGCCTGACATCCTCAAGGCATGTCATGATGAACCATGCGGTGGACACTTTGCTGACAAAAGGACGGCCTATAAAATCCTTTCTTTAGGATATTATTGGCCTTCCCTTTTCAAAGATGAAAAACAATATGTCAGAAGTTGTGACAACTGCCAAAGAGTTGGGAGACCGACTCTTTCAAATGAAATGCCATTACAACCACAGTTACTCATCGAACCCTTTGAAAAATGGGCTTTAGATTTCATTGGACCCATTAATCCACCATCTAAACAGAAAAAGTATATATTGGTATGCATTGATTATGTCACTAAATGGGTAGAAGCCAAAGCATTTCCTTTTGCCACTGAAAATTCAGTTGTTCAATTTCTTTTTGAGGATATTTTTACTCGTTTTGGTGTCCCAAGAGAAATTGTGACAGATCAGGGAAGTCAATTTACATCTAACTTGATGGAGAAGCTGATGGAAGAATACAAAATCAAACACAGAAAATCTAATCCTTACCATCCACAAGCAAATGGCCAAGTGGAGTCTACAAACAAAGTTCTTGAGAGCATCATCACCAAAACTGTTCATCTACACAGAAGAGATTGGGCAGAAAGGCTTCCTGAAGCCTTATGGGCCTACAGAACTACATGGAGGAATACAACATGACATTCTCCCTATGAACTTGTTTATGGGAAAGAAGTCCTGCTCCCCATTGAGTTTCAAGTCAAGACTTTCAAGATGGCAATCCAGTTGGGGACGAATCTATCAGAAGCCCAAAAGCACAGAATGGAGCAGCTGGATGAGCTAGATGAGATCAGACAAGAAGCAATTTTAAGGACTGATCTAGTTCAACATCAAAGAGCTAAGTGGCATGACAGATATATCAAAGAGAGAAAGTTTCAAGAGGGAGATTGGGCATTACTGTTTGATTCCAAGTTCAAAGACTTCAAAGGTAAATTTCAGACCCATTGGCTTGGGCCATATGAAATTGAAAAAGTCTTTAACAAAGGAGCGATAAAAATCAAGACCATTGATGAATTTCAGATTCCTCTTATTGTGAATGGCCACCGATTGAAAATTTATCATAAGCCACTCTCAAAAGAGGAATTTGTCAAGATGTTCCAAGAGAATTCTGCAATAAGGCTGGTGGAGAAGAATCCTTCTTCCCCACCAGCCTAGCCTTTGTTTCTTTCAGTTAAAAAAAAATAAAATTGTATAAGCCTAAAAACCAATCATAGATTGGCAGTCTTATACAGAAAATATAGAGTGAAAATCAGGGACACTTGACACTCTATATTTTCCAAAAAAAAATCTCCTCTCCTTCTTTTTCCATCTTCACTCCACCTCATTTGCCATTCCACTCCATCTCCATCTCATTCACATTTTCGCTTCACTTCACTCCGCTTCATTTTCACTCCATTCCATTCATTTCATTTTCATTTCATCAATAAAAGTTCCTTTCAGGACTATTTTCACTCAGTTAGTTCTTTTCTAAATATCTTTGTTCAGCTAAGTGGGTGCTGTCCCAGTTTCCGCAGCTGGAAGCAGTTTCCATAGCCAAAAACAGTTTCCGCAGCCAGAAACGATTTCCGCAGCTACCACCACTCCATTTTTCAAATTCACAGTCAAAATGTTAGTACAAAAATCATGAAAATGCAGGTGTAAGTGATCAAATGCCATGAAGACATGGAGCATCTCCAAGACATCAAGAAATAACAATTGGTTAAAAGCTATGAGCAAGAAATGACAAAGTTTCCAAAGGTATGAGCAATTTTTAAAATCAAATAGAAATTAAAGTCATGATTATGCATAGTTATCAAACCATAAAAAGTTCTACTATGTGCAATGATTCGATATGATAGCTTCATTACCCACTCCTATTCCACGATATTACTCCATACACCATGCATTCATTTCTTAACGGTCTCATGATGGATTTCCGGGTTTAAACTCAAGTTGACTGCACTTTCATTTGCCACCTGCGCTCATAAGATGTGACCAATCCCTTTACGGCTCCTCTCCACCGTATTTCCCGCAGCCATCTATCAAAACGTGTGATCTCCCGTACACAGCCGTTAATTCAAAAAAAAAAGATCTCGCCTCCACTCCGTTCACTTACCATTTCATTAAAGATCTTCCTTTTCATACACACACATTTCAATTTGTGAACTTATTTACTACTACTTTTCCTCTGTTCCGTCTGTAATCTGAAACATTCCCGTTACCTGCTACCGATTGCAGCCACTGCATTTTACCGTAAACCCTGCAACTGAGCTACCTTCCCTCTGCTAAATCCTCATACGCAATTGCATCCTCAGTTGAAATTTAAAACAGAGAAAGGAATGTGAAAACTACTAAGGGCAGAGCCAGAAGGACCGAAATATCTAGAAGGTTACCCTCAAGCCAAGGATTTTCTGAAGAAAGCCAAATGGTTACGCTTCATCCAAAAGTTTAAAGGCTATAACAAAGAAGTAACCAAGGCTTTTGCACGGTCTTTCGATGGTCAAATGGTGGAGATTGGAGATTTGAAGCTCACGGTGACCGAAACAACAGTAGCTGCTGCCACAGGCTTACCCCAGGAAGGTGAGCGCTGGTTCAAAAACAAAAGCGTGGATGAACAAGCATGGAGAATTATGCTAAGAAACCCAGGTATGGACACCACTGTGTTTACTAAAGGAATTCCTATTCATGCATTGAAGGAAGAATGGGCCAGTCTGCTGTTAGTTATCCAAAAATTTGTCACTTGTGAAGGACGCTTTGGTTCGATGTACATGTACCATGCTAGTCTGTTGATGAATTTCTTAGAGAATCAGACTCTTAACTTGCCTTATTTCTTATTGTTTAGTTTGAAGAAGATGAGTATTACAGTCCAAAAACACATAGGCAATATAGAACCTCATCTATATCATCATGGACTTATAAAAATTCTTATTGAAGACCAACTAAAGAAAAACAAAGATACCTGGGAACAATTCTTAATAAGAAACTACTTCCAAGAGCCATCTGAGGCCTCTGAAAGTAGTACACCAAAGACACCAAGAAAAAGTAGGAGAAGAGAAAAGAGCACCATAGTCCAAGACTCCCCTACTACAGAAACTCAAGAAATTGGTCAAAAAGAAAAAGAAAACAGAACTAAAGACAAGAAATAGAGGAAAGAAAAAGGCAAAAGGACCATCCAAGAAGTCTACCAATCACCTGAGCCATCCATAGAGGAGGATTATCAACCACTGTCAGAAAGATTAGTACATCTTCAGGCTGCTGCTATAGCAAAGAAAAAGGAAAAAGGAAAACAGAGCATACAAGAAAAGAGTACTAGTCCACCATACTTAAGGAGAAGCACCAGGCTAAGAGGAAAGGGGAGTAAAACACAAATAAAACGGCCCCACTTCATCGACTTGGGTGGAGAGACACCTGAGAAAACTCCAGCTGGCCGTAGTCCACCTCAACCTCAGCCAAGCATTGAAACTAGTCCTCCACATGATGAAAGCCCTTCTCGGCCAGAGCTAGAGAGCAGTCCTCCTCCACCCGATTTTGAACTCAGTCCAAGAAAGACACCTGAAGTAGATCCCAATCAATAGGAAGTATATGACTACTTGGAATCATTAGAAAAATCAGCTGCAGGTCCGAGTACCACTCTGCCACTAGATGCACAAGTTCAGTCCTTAAAGCAGGAGGTATTTGAATTAGAGGTCCTAAATAGGCATATCAAGTAGGAAAATGAAGCACTCAAGGAGCAGAGCAAAGGAGATAAAATTATTCATGATAACACTATGCTCCATTTGGGACTATGGCAAAAGAAAAACAAGAAACTGAAGAAAAAGTGCAAAAAGTTGAGCAGAGCATTGATCAATCTCAAATTCAGATGTCTAATAAGGAAACCAAGGATGGCGGTAGCACCAAAGAAGAAGAAAAGAGGGCTAGATGTCCTAGCAGAAGCATCATAACATATGGATTAGAGGGGAGTGACTAAATTTTGGTTGCATGAGGACATGCAACAGCTTCACAGTGGGGGTATGTTGAGTCCCAAACCTGCACTTCCCTATATACCCTTTCAGCCTTCTTTTTCCATTTACTCCATCCACCAAGCTGTCAAATCATTGCATATTAGTATAAAAAGAGCTTATGAAATGGTTTCCTAACTATGTTTATGACTGTTGTTTGATTTAGATTTTTGTTCAAACAACTGCGGAAACTTGTCACTTTCCGCAGCCAGCCCAAGTTTCCGCAGCCATTTTGTTAAAGGCTATGTTACAGGTGTCCAATGGAGAAACCGGCCACATGGGCAAGCTGCAAGTGACGTGTACATGGAGTGTGTCCCCTCAGTTCAGCCAAATCACTCATAAACGGTCGTGGTCAACGACGGTCAAAGGAAGGGCCAAACGAGGAGTTTTGCGGTGGCACGACTCTGTTTTGCCCACGTGAAGGTTTGCGTGGCACGATCCTTAGTTTCCAGAGGTACTGGCACACCTGTAGAGCAGCCCGTGAATTGAATTGAGCAGCCACCACTCCATGGATTCAACTGTCATGATGACCATAACGCTAGATCTCAGGCCAAGGAGATTTACGTGTCTCTTGGCAGCATAAAATCTAGGAATTAGTTGCAGCACTTTCACTTATAAATAACGCGTTGATATACGCTGGATAGTTAGCTTTTTGGAGATGTAATCTTGACTGTTGTTATCGGCCCACTGTACTGTGCTTTACTTTGTTTTATTACTGCACTTTAAATACATGAGAAGACAACATTCCTGAATTCGATTTGTGACTAAGTGATTGACTGGCTGAGGTTGCAGAGGGCCCCTGTACACTAAAGCTTTGTATAGTTTCTTACTTGCTTTCATTTACTGTTTTTTTATAATCATTGCTTGTATATATATTGCGCTATTCTGATGTTCATTTCTGTCCATATTTCCTTTATGTTTTCTTTTATAACTGTTAGCTGATCAGTGCTTCTTTTACAGGTTTTTGTAGACAGCCCGGGCAAATTTACATATTTTTGATAACTACTGACATGAGATCATCTTGTCCTTTCTGCTGATTTTCATTTCCTGAGTTTAATTCCAACACTGTCATTTCTTTCAAGTTTTGTTTTGCTTATTTACTTTTCTGCTATTTAGACATCATATTACTCATCTGTTTATGATTTCCTTTCTATAGCCAAGCAACTCAATTAGTAAGGAATCAAAATATTACTTGTTGTAGTATGATTTAGTTTGCTTTCCTGCAAGTTAGAGATTGAATTACTTATGTCATTTTCAAGAGTTGAAATATGAATGAGTAGTTAAATCTTAGGTTCCTTTTATGCAATTTAATTTCCTGCAATTTAGATATCATATTACTCAGCTTGCTTATGATTACTTCCTATAGCCGGAGTGAGTCGAAAGGTGAAGGGTCAGAATGTGGGTTGAAGTAGTGTGATTTAGTTTGCTTTGATTTCAGTCTTTGAGTTGCTTTAAGTTCAGTTTTTATTTTCTTTTTCATACAGCAATAAGGATACTAGGCCATTGTCACTAGTTCACTGTTTTGGTACATTTACTTCCTTTTGAGAATTGATTTCATTACAGTCAGTTTGAAACTTTCTTTTTGAGAACTTTTAAGTTTGGAAAATCACTGTAGAAATCACCATTACCATCCATACTTAACTTTCAATTTCGCCATCACACACTAGGGAATCCACAGAAGATAAACTCAAAAACAAACTAAAAAAACTCAAAAACGACAAAAGACTAAGAAAATGGTTATCTTGCACATATAGTGCGCTTCACTTCATCAGTTTACGAATCCTGGATTGACATTTTAAATAGCAATTTAGGACACACTAAATTGACCAAACAGCTTCCTATGGTTAGCATGCCAAGTTTTGACTAGGGATTTCAAGTGTCTCAGATTGAATATGAAAATATCCATCTTCCTAGGGAGAGCTACGCTAACAAGAATAGTCCAAGGGTTGCTAATTAGATCAATCAACTCTTTTTTCTTGTAGCCACGAGTGAGAAAATTTTAAGGGGAGTGCTCGAGCCTCAAATTCTCCTTCCCATTAAAAAATTATGGCATCATGATATGAGGACCCAACAAAAGTAGATGAAGAAGTAACATGATTAAGTATTTGAATCAGAGATCCGTGCAATAGATACCTGCTGAGCCTCTTAGCTATTCCATCCATTCCAAACCATCCATTTCTCCAAGTAGGGAGTAGAGGGCAAGGAAAAATGTCCAACATGGACTTTTATTGGAAAATCTCTTTGAATAATCTCTATAATGGGTCGACTCTGCTATTTTTTCCCCAAGTCTCATTAGTGCTCAATTTCAGATTGAGATCCCTGACGATGTTGAGCGAGTGTAAATTTAAAATGCCACAAGCTTCCAACTTCTATCGATATGCCTTCCTGTTTTCATATGGGGCATACGTATTTATGATGTGCATTCTAAGTGGAGACCCCCTGTAATGACCAGAGATAATAATGCCCACCGAGGATTGATATGATTTGATTGATAGGAATTTGGGATCCCACTTAGCTATGCGACCCCCAGATATGCCTTGTGCATTAGTAGTGAAAATTACCCATTTTGGACAGATCCTATGGATAATATCTAGAGACTTTTTCTTGTTGATCAAGGTCTCTTGCAACAGAAACACGACCGATTTTTTGGTTTTGATAAGGTCAAGAATGGACCACCGAGAGAAAGGAAATCCCAATCCTATAATATTTAGTGATATTATTATTATTGAAAAGAGGACGCTAAGGGCTGTCCTTCTCTAAGGACCTGTGACTTGGTTTTGTCAATAGAGTCTTCAAAAGGGGAAGATGTACCAATATTAATGGGAGGATACAAGTCCTCTTCAAGTGCATCAACAAATTGTGTATTGAGATATGCAGTATTGCCGATGCATGTAGATATCTTCTTATATTTTACCCCCGTCTTTTTTCCTGCTAATAGAAATATTGAAATATGTATCTTTTCCATAGGGCACATGCCTCACCAATAAATTATGATTGACTTTTTATAACATGTCAATTTGTCGCCATGACACTTGATCAGTTTATGGATATTTTTACCCTCCGTGAACATGTTTGAACCAGCTCCCTCAAAAGTTAAACAACCCAAAATATTTTGAAGTAGATGAGAATTTTGGGGAAAATAGTTGTCACACCTTGTTAAGTTCCCTTTGCACTAAATTTTCTAGAGTTTCCTGCACATTCCCTGGAATTAACTCTGAGAACAGTGTGCTCTGCGCTCTGTCTACAACTATAAACCTGCGCAGGTGAATTTAAGAAAGTAAAAATAAAAAGTACGTTCTAGAAACATAGTTGGTCCAATATTTCCGAACTGAAAGCTTCCAGGTGATGACTATTCGAACTATAACCCTCAGATGATGCATCTTCATCCATTTCTCATGGTAACCTAATCCCTCAATGAAGGAATCTCATCCTCTTCTTTTGGATCTGAAACTTCTTCCTCTTGGCCTATAAAATGACTAGAGGGTAGAGGGATTGAGGAGGTCAGAATTCAGAGAAGACAAACTTATGCTGTTGGTTTGAGATTAGAAGGATTGTCATCTAATGAGGAGATTGAAGGCATTTGGGAGGGACCTCAAGAAATCAAGGCAAAGGTTGTAAGGCTCCTCTTAATCTTTGATTAATACAAATTAACACTTTCTCCCATTGATTTGTCTTATTGGAATAATGAATGGTTTACAATTGTTTATAATGTTTATTAAGGAAAATTCAATTCCTAATCTCCTTGATCATTAGGTTAAGTTGTTTGGATTATTATATTGCATGTGATTTTGATCCTTTTATGGTCGATGTTTGCAGGTCTTATCAAGCATTGAAGAGATGCATCGAATCACAACAAGGGATCTTCATCGATCATTTTGTGAAATAGGAAATAGGCTCATCCATTAGCTACAATTATTATAATTCAAACAAGTTCAACTTAGGGAAAAGGTAAATTCAATTGTCTTGTTTGTTTCTAGTTTCTGTCAAGGATCTAGGGAGATCACTCTTGTCTGCAAGAGGGATTTGTCCGGTGTAACAAATTGGAGACCATACTGGGGAACGTCTCTGTTCTCGTCTTTTTCCTTAGTTTTTCTTTCTGATTCTCCTAATTTATCCAGACCTTAGTCTTTATAAATTAATTACCTTTTAGATTTGTGTGGTTTATTTTTCGGATTTTTATTTTTTCTTAAATTTTTTTACCCCATGCGCTATTTCTATTTGCTAATAGAGCGTAGTTCTACGCCTGTTTTTCCTTAGAAAGAGAGCGCATACGCTCTGTTTGCCACTTATTGACATGGAAAATGTTCGCGATGCCAACAAGGGTAACTAACCCGATCGCAAGCCCCAATTAGACCTGCTTTCATTTGGAATGGCTAGCTTTGACGGGTTTTAAGGGACCCCGTAAACTATTTGAACATGTCAAAATATTGCTTCCGGGAGGAGGACTTCAATTAAATCAACAAAAATAAAACAACTAACCTCTACGTATTAAATCCTATCTATACTACTTCTAACTACTCTAATCTAGTCCTAGCTATCCTAATCTATCCTGCAGAAGCATAATACAGAGGTTTAAACATCATATATATGTTTAGCAGGGGCATGACAAAGAAGATTAAACACCATGTATAGATTCAAGTCCAAATGAATCAATCATTGAATTCACAGCTGGAAAAGACTATATTAAAGCTAAATTACAATCCAATCACTCATATAGGAATCCACATTCTTTTATGAAATTAAACTTGCAATTGATGTTTAACTTAGTTTCAAATCCGAGACCATTCACAAGTTAACCATGAAACTGAATCATATTCAATTTAACAAGACTAATAGTGAACTGTAAGTCATCAATATGCATAAATACAAATCACATTTACATTAATTCCATCAACAACACTCTGATCCAAAACATATAAAAGAACAATTAAATAAGTCTAAAGCTAAAGGCTCCTTCTTCCCCAAAACAGTCCTCCCTATTCATCATAAAGCAAAACTGTTCTTCTCGAAAATCAAAAGCCCCTTCTCCTCTTCGAAGGTAATACTTATGCAAACACCCCATGACTCTAGGTCTACCCTACCTCTTCATATTCCCACTATTTCAGATATGCAAATCGAGTACACAGAGGTAGGATTGTCAGCGTGACCGCCGACACGTAGAAAGCATAACGGCCAGGTTGATTCCTTGCCTGAGGAAGAGCACATATTTTGGTGAAAAGGGTGAATGTTTGTTGCCTTCCCATAATGAAGACTGGGATAGCTCTGCTTACAGAATGTACAGGCAACACGTGGGATTCCAACAAGGAATGCTTGTGGCCAAACCCTTAAACGCAACGCTTTCGCATACAAAGGCCCTTCGAATCCCCTCCTGCGTCCTTTGCTTCTCACCTACAAGGATAGCTATCATTAGCTTGATTATTGTGAACAATAGAACAAAAATGCTTAATCAAACATAAACGCTACCTTCATTCATTTTATAAAACCACGGAACAAGTGTGAAAAGGATTTATGCCTGATACACAGTCAACATACAATTTCCCGCTCAACCCATAGGCTTAGCACAGTTTTCGAGGGATTCTTTTCTCACAATCGGTTATTGGCCCCTTCTTAGGTCACAAGACCCATGCCTTCCACCGCCCCGATGTGCAATTGCACTATCAGGACTCCACAGGCCCGCTTTTTACACTGAAAACCTGATCCTTTGTTATATCGCAAATTTTGAAAAACATGGGAAAACACTGAAAATTCTGCCCCGATCACTTAGGTCAGACCTCAAACTTTATGTAATTGGGCATATAATAATATTCAGGTCTGGCTTTCGCCTCTTCGTGAACCGCATGATCCCAGGCTCTGGCGATATGCGATGGGGCTTCTAGACCCAATATATATATATATATATATATATATATATATATATATCGTGGTTGATAAGACCATCAGGTCTGGCAGGTGGAAGCGAGCTATACATACATGGGCTCTAGGACAAGGCCGATAGCGATGCGCAATATAGCTCCGGACCCGAAAATATATGCATTTGGGTTAATAAATCTTGTCGGGTTCGGAAACCATGAATACGTTGTGTTGATTGCGATAGGCCCTGAAAAGGATTTATGCATGCTTTGTGAAGGATTTCCGCTATAAGGCATTATGATGGGAATAATAATGCGATGAGGGTTTTGAGGGGTTAAATAAATCTCGATAAACATGGGAATGAAGGGCTTAAGCGAGGGATTTGTTAAAGGGATTTACCCATTTTTGAATGGAAGATTGGGCCCTCCATAGAGTTAAAATTAATGGGATGAAAAGGATGATTCAGAGAGATGATAGATCAGACTTATAGGGAACCCATTTAAAATTTTCTATCAGAGCATGTTTTAATAGGGTGGTAGTTGTGGCCACAACAAATGGCGAATCGCTGGGCGAACTAGTTATCTCTGTTTCCAAATAACCTTCAGATCAATAGAACATTAGGATGTTAAAATAAACTTGAAATGCAAACTATATAGATGGACAAGCATGGGTTCCACTTAAACATTAACTACTTTAGAAGGGATAAAGACAAATAACTTCTACTTGCTGATATGATTTTGACAGGAATTCTCCAATGGCAGTATTATGGGGTTTATTGACCTTCCTTTACCTATTTCCCACTTTCAAAAATCCCTTTGGGGCCATCATTGGTCTGTCCATACCTATTTAGGTGTGTACCTCAGCTCTTAATTGCTCATCAAGCTTGATGTAGGCATGTTTTCCTTGCACTTTATATGAGAATTTCAGTGCTATATTTTCATTGATTGAATGGGGCACAGTCATGGATCATGCCATATTTTTAAACCGCTTAAGCAAGGTTGGGCTTGCTGTGTCAACCAGTACTCTGAGCCCAACAACAATCCTTACTCTAATCGGCTTCCCAAACAACCTGTCCTTCCAGATTGGCACAAGGACTTGACATTTCATTTCTTTTTAGATAAGTCCTTCTAGTTTTAGGCACAAGGACTAGAGCACAATTAGATTTTCCACAGGGTATGAGACAGTGATCTTAGCCCATGAAAGGAGGTTTACTTGTGAGTAATAGGTATTGGACCATTTAGTGTGGTGGATGGGACCAATGGAGAATGACTGTAAACCTTACAAACAGGTATAGGCTAGGTCTGAGTGGGATTTATTTAAATGCAACGTTCCTCCATGCTAGTCCAGCTGTAGTTACACATTTTTTGTTTTATAAAGATGCCCCTACATGCTCCAGATATCCAAGTTATCAACAGATCTCACACAGTTCCCAACAGATGCCAATGAGGGATTTCGGTTTGCATTCCACTGCTGATTATCAAGTGCTCATGGGTTGACAGAAAGTTTGTTTGATTTGTAGGAAATGATGGATTCAGGAACAACAGAATCATCAGCAAGTTAATGAGGAAGGGAAAGGCCGAGAGTAGTGAATGAGGGAAAATATGAAAGGTAGAACGAGACTAGAGGACTACAATCAGCTGGCTGAAAAGGAATGTAATTCAAAACAACAAGAAAATAGACTTGGCAGAAAACAAAAGAAAGGACAGAAATATAGCTAAACTAACAACAAAATGAAATGAACTCTAACCTACTTAGGAGGCAACCACCAGTGCGGTGGCTACTGGAAGTATCTATTCAAATTCTAGCCATTAACAGGGAGTTTTTCAGTCTCTCCCTGTAATGTTTTCAACTTGTAAGTCCCTTGACCAATTTTTTCAACAAATTGGAATGGGCCCAGCCATAGTTGTTGGAATTTTGTGTGTTTACCCTTTGGCTCACTAAGCTTCTCCAATTTCAGGACTAGCTCCCCTACTTGGAAATCTTTATCTCCCGCCAGATGATGATCAAATCATTTTTTTACAATCATTTGGTGATTTTTGAATTTAACTCTGGCTCTATCCCTTAATTCCTCCAGCTTAATTAGTTGGTCGATGCTTTCTTGAAGCAGGGCTGAAGGGGTTCCTCTTGAATCTTGGGAGAGCTGTAGGGTTGGAAGGGCAACATTTGGGGGCAAGAAGGCTTCCTGTCCATAGACGAGGAAGTATGGGGAGTTTCGTAAGGCCACTTTAGGGGTGACCCTATTAGCCCAAAGGGGGTTTGTTAAGGCATTGTGTCAGTTCCTCTGGTTATCAGCGTCTGACTTGCAGATTATGTGGATAAGGTTCTTATTGGAAGACTTTGCAACTCCGTTCCCCTGTGGGTAACAGTTTGCTGCATATTTTATGTGGATTGACTTATCAATGGCAAACTCAGTTAATCTCAGAGATGAAAAGTAAGAAGCATTATAAAAAATGAGAGTGTCGGGAATGCCATACCTGTTGATAATGAATTTCTCAATGAATTATATTACCTCATCTTCGTTCATCTTCCGGAGCGGGATGGCTTTGGTCCATCTGGTGAAGTAATAAGTTGCGTGAGTATATAATTGTGCTACTGTGAGGAGTTTGGAGTGATCTCACCTATGACGTCTAGGCCCCATTGCTGGAATGGTCGATAAATCATAACAGGCCTAAGAGGAACAACGAGCTTTCTTTCTCCTCCTACGACGGTTTGACACGCCTCACAGTTGCGAGCATAGGCATGCGAGTCTCTGAACACTGTGGGCCAATAATATCCGGCCCTCAATATTTTGTGAGCAGTTGTCTCTCTGCCATAGTGACCACCTACTGGGCCGTCTTATATTTCTTTCAATACATGGTTGGCATCATCTTTCTCCAAACACCTCAGCCAGATTCCATCATGATCTTTTTTTTTTTTTTTTTTTTCTATATAAGATGCTGTCGGCCAAATAATACAGATTGGATTTTAATCTGAGATCTCTCCTCTGTGATGCATCCATGTGTTCAGGACACGAACCCCGCACTAAATAGAAGTGTATGTCGTAGTACCACGACTCAGGGTCCAAAAAGGTTTCTGATGCTTCTCGCTCATACATTAGCACTTCGTTACTCCATAAGAGCTCATCCCTGAGTTCCCTTTGTGCATATTGCATGCCTAACGTTCCTGAATCTTTGGATGCCTCCTTTTGGTCCGCTAAGGCTTCTACCGCTAGCCTGCAAAGTCCCTGCCCTCGAACTATTTGTGCCGGCTTTATCTCCAGGTCGAACTCTTGAAGGGTGGTTATCCAGTTCCCTCTTCGTTCACCCATTTCTTTCTGCACGAAGAGGGCTCTTACAACAGGATGGGGCATGATGACTTTGGTCTTGGCCTTTAGTAAGGGCAGAAATGTTGAACGGCCTTGAAAACTGCATAGCCCTGCTTCTCCACGTCTGGGTAATTTAGTTCCGCTCCTTGGAGATTTTAACTCATGTAGGAAATGGGGACTTCATTGCCATCATCATTTTTTTGAGTGAGAATTGCGGCATATGAAATGTCGGAAGCAAAGGTGTATAAGAAGAATCCTTTATTGAAACCAGGGCTGACCAGCGCAGGAGCTTCAACAATGGCTTCCTTGATTTTCCAAAATGCTTCCTTGGCTTCATCGTTCCATTTATAGACAACGTCTTTCTTCATCATTAGCTGCAAGGGGTGCACTATTTCTGCGAAGCCTGAGATGAATTTTCTAACGAAATTAATCCTCCCAAAGAAATATTGCATGGATTTTTTATTGGCAGGGGGCTGTATTCTCATGATGGTTTGTATTCTTTTATGATCAATCACAATCCCATCTTTAGAAAGGATATGACCTAGTAGTTTCCCCTCTGTGGCTGCAAAGATGCTCTTCTTGGGATTCAAAGAAATTCCACACCTTCAGCATCTTTCGAAAATCTGCCTTAGGTGATAAATATGATCCCTTCTGCAATATGAATACATAGTGATGTCATCCATGTACACCACTACTGATTTGTTCATGAACCCTCAGAAGGCTATGTCCATAGCTCTCTGGAATGTGGCACCCACGTTAATGAGCCCAAAAGGCATTTTACGGTATGCGTAGGTGCCCCATTTGGTGTTGAAGGCTGTCTTAAGCTGATCCCCATGAGATACCAGTACCTGATTATATCCTGAAAACCCATCTAATAGGGACAACATTTCAGACCTAGAAATGCATTGAAGGATGTGTTCCATAGAAGGGACAGGATAGTTATCCTTTTGAGATGCTCTATTCAGGTTTCTGAAATCAATACACAACCTAATGTCTCCATTTTTCTTCCTCACTGGCATGAGATTGGCTATCCAGCGGGTGTGTCTGATCGGGAAGATGATTTTAGCATCCAACATCTTGTTCGATTATTTCTTCACTAATGGTTTTAGGCTTGGATGCATCTTACGCAGCTTTTGTTGGTAGGGATTGGCCTCCTTTTCCAAAGGGATCACATGCTGCATAACACTGATATCATGTAGAAATTTTGAATAATATGACACTTATTCAATAGAGATTATCCCGATTATACACTATTGCGGAAAACATGCATAATACATAACCTCCTCTACAGTTGATCATCAATATACAGAAGCAGAAACAATAACATGCGCACATAGAAGCATCAATCACACATATCAACACAATATTTTCTCGGGGAAAGCATCTCGCTAAAAACCCCAACTATCTGTATATTATATCGATTGAGAACATGTAACAAACATAGTACAATACTCCTCACAAGTATCCAGCACTATCTCCACCTGTTACACACAATACAGCTCAGATTTGATCTCCAAATCTCCCCCGCTGCTTTGCCTGCCTCCACTGCACAATCCTGCAAGAGAATGAATAAGAATGGCTGATCCAAACTCCTATTTACCTTGTGAAAATCACCCACACTGTAAATCACATGAGCACAAGCTATATTTCACTTGGTATTGGCCCACACTATGCAGATATCATTGGCATAACTCAATCCCATGCATGTGCACAATCTCATGCACAACTGATAGCAATCTCAACCTCTAACACCTGTCTCCACTGAACTGTACATGCACTGAGTTAACTGATGTATTCTTCAGTTGCATTATGAGTTAATAATTAGTGAATTAATTAATAACTAATTCACACAACTCATCACTTAGTCTATTGATCAGTTAGACTAAATACAACTAGTTCAACTAAGTCAAACTAAACACAACTCCATTAACTGCTCATCTAACTCCACAGAACTCAACCACATGAGTTCTAACTAATGTCCTGCATGTAATAGCTCAACTGACCCACAAAGAAAGTGTATTTCCTTCTGACAGCTGCATGTGCCACATCTGTAGCTCAAACTGAAGTGCTCCAAGAGGATAAGATAAAGTTTATAGTCTAAATATTATTATGAGACAATAATATTTGACTTTTCTATTTTTGACTAGCAGTCTAAAAATAGACTCTGATCACTCCTGCTATGATCACTCCTGTTGTGATCACTCCTGCTGTGATCACTCCTACTGTGATCCAAAAATAGACTTTGCGCCATAAATTGCTTGCGGGCCCACTTAGTGAAGGCTACTCCTTTCCACTAAGCTCCATCATCTTGTTGCATTCTCAACAAGCATTTCTTGTTGCACACTTTTCAACACTCCCTCTCAACAAGAAAGGCTTCCTCTCAAACCCGATCCTGAAACTCTGGAATGTTTTGCATGCAACACATCTGCCCGGTCCACTTTGCTCCAACAACACTTGGAACAAAAACACTCCCAACTGACCACTCTATTGGGCTAGGAACATACTCTGATGCTGAAGCTCTACCTGCTGCTGACAAGTGCTCCCTCTCTGACATCTATGCTACTGCAACATCTCCATGCATATCGCACCATTACACACCTCTCTGTGCCACCTAGCACTGTGCAAAACACTTGTGCCTCTCGCATTGCTACAACCTGCATGCTATGAGCTGTCCTGGGATTCCCTGCACTGTCGTTCTCTCTGCCGCTCCATCCGCATCTGTCTCTACCAAATCAGTCAGTTCCTGCTACTACACATTGGGGCTCTCGTAGCAAGGTCTCATCCAAGAGGTTGGGTACCTCAAGGATCCTGCCCCTCCTCCTTGGGATGATCAATCCACATCACCCCACCTCCTACCTGGAGGTATGGCTGCATGCAATCCCTCAGCCCACCTGGCTCGAAGTTTCCCCCTACTGGAGGTCTATGCATGAGTAGATGTCTCTACTCAATCTCCACTCAGCTTCCCTTATTGTGGCTGCTCCACAACCTCCTGAAGCTGCTGCACCAATCGTGGCTCCTCCACAATCACCTGAGACTTCTTCTGGCTCTGCATGTTGAGAGGTAATATACGCTCCCTCTCAACCACCAAGTCTCCATCAGTTGCCTCGCTGCTCAAGGCTTTGCATGCATCTTGAACCTCAAGAGCATACAGGTTCTTGACCCGTGAACCAATCTGCTTCACCTGTCTAGTGATGATGTGTCTAAGGAAAACCTTTCCCTTACTGAAGACTACATCACAGCCTTTGTCCTCCAGCATCGCGATCAACACCAAGTTTCTCTTCAGTCCTGGTACATACTTGACATTGGTCAAGGTAAGGCGAGCTCCATGCTCCCTCTGAAAAATAATCGTGCCTACACCTGAGACACTATAATTCTCATCATTACCCATCCCTATGAGTATCTAGAGATGTTTCTCCTCCAAAGTACTGAACAAACTTTTGTCACCAGTCATGTGGAAAGAAGCTCCACTGTCAAGAAACCAACCACTTCCCACCATGGATGAAACCATGCATGCGAAGAGTGTGAAATCCAACTCAAACTATGAAGCAAGTGCCTCACCTTCAGATCCTTCCTCGGATCCCTTTTTGGACTTCTTCTTTGGTCAACTAGTAGCATAATGGCCCAAATCATGACAACGAAAGCATCTCACCTTCGACTTGTCAACCTTCTTCCCATCATTGGAAGAACTGGATTCGGAAAGAGAAACCTTCTCCTTCCCCTTCTTCGCCTTACTCGCTAAGGCACAGTTCTCCTCATCATGCATAGATGAAGAACTGTCTCTGGTGCGCCGTCTAATCTCCTCTTGCACAAGATCTGACCAAAGTCTCTCCCATCCTGGCAATTTCTCCCTTCCATTCACAGAGTCCTGGTAGCTATGCCAACTCTTAGGAAGGCCAAGGAGTGCTAGACTCACCATATCCTCATCCTCAACAGTTACCCCCATACTTCCCAGCTCATCCCGGCATTGGGTGAACTTCGTGAGATACTGGGGCATACTGTATCCATTCTCACACTTAATGTTTCTGACTTTATCCTTGAGCGCCAGTCCATAGCTCAAAAACTCAACCGCTTCTGATCTAAAATTCGTGAGAACAAAGTATTTCTCGTACAGAGATCGACTGTATGGGCATTCACCGGATATCTCACCTTCCAAAAGAAGGATGAATCCAGAGGCTACCTGGCCCGATTACAGACTCTTCCTGAAGAAATAGAATGTAAACACTTCCTGAATAGTAGATCTAATGATCAACAGCTCTGATACCATGTAGAAATTTTTTCTACAGATCATCTAGATCTGATACCATGTAGAAATTTTGAATAATATGAAACTTATGCAATAGAGATTATCCCGATTATACACTATTGCAGAAAACATGCATAATGCATAACCTCCTCTACGTTGATCATCAATTTATAGAAGCAGAAACAATAACATGCGCACATAGAAGCATCAATCGCACATATCAACACAGTATTTTCTCGGGGAAAGCATATCGCTAAAAACCCCAACTATATGTATATTATATTGATTGAGAACATGTAACAAACATAGTACAATACTCCTCACAAGTATCCAACACTATCTCCACCTGTTACACACAATATAGCTCAGATCTGATCTCCAAATCTCCCCCGCTGCTTTGCATGCCTCCACTGCACAATCCTGCAAGAGAATGAATAATAATGGCTGATCCAAACTCCTATTTACCTTGTGAAAATCACCCACACTGTAAATCACGTGAGCACAAGCTATATTTCACTTGGTATTGGCCCACACTACGTAGAGATCATTGGCATAACTCATGCATGTGCACAATCTCATGCACAACTGATAGCAATCTCAACCTCTAACACCTGTCTCCACTGAACTGTACATGCACTGAGTTAACTGATGTATTCTTCAGTTTCATTATGATTTAATAATTAGTGAATTAATTAATAACTAATTCACACAACTCATCACTTAGTATATTGATCAGTTAGACTAAATACAACTAGTTCAACTAAGTCAAACTGAACACAACTCCATTAACTGCTCATCTAACTCCACAAAACTCAACCACATGAGTTCTAACTGATGTCCTGCATGCAATAGCTCAATTGATCCACAAAGAAAGCATATTTCCTTCTGACAGCTGCATGTGCCACATCTGTAGCTCAAACTGAAGTGCTCCAAGAGGATAAGATAAAGTTTATAGTCTAAATATTATTATGAGACAATAATATTTGACTTTTCTATTTTTGACTAGCAGTCTAAAAATAGAGTTTGATCACTCCTGCTGTGATCCAAAAATAGACTTTGCGCCATAAATTGCCTGCGGTCCCACTTAGTGAAGGTGACTCCTTTCCACTAAGCTCCATCATCTTGTTGCATTCTCAACAAGCATTTCTTGTTGCACACTTTTCAACATATCAAAGGTCTTTAGGTCTTCATATGTCCATGCAAAGACATCCTTCTATTCTTTAAATAGTTTGAAAAATGTAGCCTTTTCTTGCAGAGAGCACCCTAGGGGTAGATTGACATTTTTTGGGTCCTTTTCGGTCCCAGGGTTGACCATTTCATACTTCATGGACGAGCTGTGTGTTTTGCAGTTAGTCGGTTTCTTGAATTTATCATGCAAGTCATACAAGTGCTCCATCCTAACCACTGATTTTGGAATCACATTGGGCTGATCCTTTTCCTTATCTTCCCTTTCATTCATAATCTTGTCATGCTCCTTTTCGTTGATGATTGCACTCTTGAATGTCTTCTCGCAGTACAGGAACTCAAGGATTTTCTCATCATCTTCGAAAACCTTCCAATTCGAGATGTTATCAGGCATGAACGGTCTAAAAATAAATTCAACAGAACATTTATTTTTCTTCAATCTAAAATTGGGAAAAATTTTAGCAGCCATATTAGCCATCAGATTAACATCTTGGTTTTGGCCTCGAGGTATGTATGTAATATTAAAGGAATCAAAACTGTCAATTAAGTCCCATACCTCATGCTGGTACCTCATCAGGTGTGGAGAATTGCAATGTATCCTTTTCCTTTCTTGATCTACGATTATCTGTGAGTCACCAAAAACTTTAAGATTTTTCACATTCATACCAATGGATTTCTTCAGGCCTTGCAGCAAGCCTTCATATTCCGTTGTGTTGTTGGTACATGCGAACTCCAAATGGCTGGCCATTAAATGTTGGTTCCCTTGTGGGTCAATTAGAATACTTCCAGGACTTGCACCTTCAAGGCAGTTAGAGCCACCAAAATAGAGTGTCTAGAATATTGCATCTAATGTTACATCAATTGAACTACTATCTAAGAAATTAGTCCTATCATCTACTATAATACATGATAGCTCATCAATTGGATTATGGGAGGGAATTTCCAACTGTGCATGTGTGTCAAAGTTTCTTCAACAGTTTCTGCATGAAACTCTCCAAAACAGGTTTTTGTGGCATAAACATTGAAACTATAGTTCCCAAGGATGGAGTTGGTAAACATTACAGGTTCAATGGGACCATTTAGTTCTATTACCACATACTTCATGTATCTTTCCCTATCAACTCTAAGCATATCACCTTTTCCCTTCTGAGGTAACAAGAAATGGGACCAATGAGTCGAGAAGTATCCATTCAATTTCGTTGACCAGTCCCTGCTAAGCAGCATTACATAGGCCTCAAGTATATCGACTACCACTATATCAATGACTTGTGTGTACTATGGTTTAGCAGCCATCCGAATCAACACATACTTCAATTCTCCAATTACTTTCACATTTGTCCTATCCAATTGCATGATCCGAGTTCCAGTTTTTTCAGGTATGCTTGAAATCTTTTAGCAACAACATAAGGCATAACGGTGGATGACGCCCTGGAATCTACCAAGCAATTGTGGATGTTCATGTTGAAAATTTCAAACGTGATGAGGAACGGTGGAGACATCGATTTTGATTTCCTCCCTATCATGGTTGCGCTGACATCTTGGGGTTTCCGATTCATTTAGATAATGTGGCCTCCATAGTTGATGGTATTTGGGCTGCACTAGTAGTACTAACAGGTTTGGACATTGGATTCTTGGTTTGGGTGCTTGAGGTGGTGGGGGTTTTGCAGTTCTGCTCATTCATAGCTTTCAACAAAAAATCTCTTTGCTACGTTAATTTTAACAAGTCAAAATATGTGATATTAGCCTTAGACTTCTTGAGATCATCTACAATATTGTAGTCAATGTTATAAATGGGATAGGGCAGGTACACATACCTGTTTTTCCATTCTTAGATGGGAGTTTACCATCTTGAGTCACCTTAGTTGCAGTGGGAGATGTCTTTTCTTTCTTTGGGTGACTTGCAACAAGGGTATTCTTGGATTGACCGCCAGGCTTACTCTTCTTGACAGGGACTCTGGGAGTGGATGCTTTCATAAGGCAAACATCTTGCCTTGTTCGGTCTAAGGGATTTGTCGCACCTGGAAGCGGCCCTTTACTGCGCCTGTGGATTTCATTAACGTTGATTTCTGTAGTGTTATCTCCCTCGTCATCGTTCTCATCACTATGGAAATCCCACAGCACATTAATTTGGGTTTCCTCATCCGAGGGTTCTTCTACTTGGTATTCCTCCTCGTCTCCTTATTCTGGTTCGAGCTCCAGTATAGGTTCTTCTTTATTGAGGAGCGATCCAATAAGAGCCAATTCTTTTGTGTTTAAAGCCCCTTCATTAGGTGGAGCAGGCAATGCAAGCTGACCATGACCACCTTCTATTTTCTTCCAATAGAAAGGTTTGAAGGGTTTTTTATTATTATAATCTCCTCCCTTCCCACTTGTACTCTCTCCAACATTTCTTTTCATATCGATGACTGTGTTTGTTAGTTTCTTAATGATTCGATGCAAACCTTCCACATCTGTGGCATCCTTTTCTTTGGTCTCAGCCACTTTGTTGCCACTCCCACTACTCTTCTTGGATGATTGGGAGGCTTTCTTCACTTCAGTTGTATAATGACATGTTGTGAGGTTGATCATTTCATTTTCAACTTTCACCACTTCATCGATAACACCTTGTAAGGTTTGCACATTACTCCTTTTAACCCACATCACTATAGGGACAAGGAGAGTAGGGACATAGAACTCCATGAGCTCTTCATCAGTAGGTCTAGCGGTGGTTGGGATTCTGTTGAATAGAGTGTTGAATCAGATGTTAAAATCCTTAACTTTCTCGTTGGTTTCTATTTTCAGACGGGATAGTTCTAAAACTAAGGCCGCAGGTGTTTTTTCATCCCCAAACTTGTCTAAAAGGCTTGCTGAAAAGCATCCCAAGAGGTAATCGACTTTATTCTCAAACTAAAATACCATGTGGAGGCTACACCAGTCAAAGTAAAAGAGAATAGGCAGCACATCACATCTTCATTGGCAACTCCCAACCTGCGCAATGCTAGGAAGAAAGAGTGAATATTGTTATCGGCGATATCTCCCTGCTTAGGGTCGAAATTAGGTAACACTCTTTCTGTATTTTTGGGTAAGGGATGCTACTGCCCGGGTACCGCTACAACATCCTGTGCAAGCCAGGGAGGGAGTGCTCCTAGAGGAGGTGGGGGTTGATTCCCGGAGGAGGAGGTGGAGGTTGATTCCCACCCGGAGGAGGAGGTGGAGGATGATTCCCATTAGGAGGGAGAACGTTGGCCATACTATGGAAAGGGAAGTTTTGGTTGGAGGTTTCTCCGTTAAGATTCTGAAAATAAAGTGAGGAGTTACCTCTAGAAGGGGAATCCTCAAGAATTTCTTCCCAAGGGGTGTCGATACTTTGCAAGGATTCTAGCACAATATCTTCGATAGAAGTGGCTGCTAATGTATCTTCACTCAGGGTAAAGATCCTTGGCTTTCTCTTAGTTGTCGGAGGTAAAGAGTGAAAGATGAGAAACTGAGAGAGGGAATGAGCGTAAGCCTGAGTAAGTGCTCTGACAGATTGTTCGTGAGTGACAGGATGCTCCCACAGTCTCTCTTCCTTGGGTGACCCAGAAATAGGACTTAGAGGGGTTTTTGTTTCTTCAAAATGAGGCTCTTTCAAATGTGTGGTAGGATCTCTTCGACCTTTACAATCCATACATTAATCCTTTTGAATCCACGCATGGCACTTATAGATGAAATCTTGAAAAGCTGGAGAGGGCGGTTTAGGCCCTCCTTCTAGCGCCAATTTGTTGACATGGAAAATGTGTGCGATGCCAACAAGGGGAACTAACCCAATCACAAGCCCCAATTAGACCTGCTTTCGTTTGGAATGGCTAGCTCTGACGGGTTTTAAGGGACCCCGTAAACTGTTTGAACATGTCGAAAGATTGCTTCCGGGAGGAAGACTTCAATTAAATTAACAAAAATAAAACAACTAACATCTATGTATTAAATCCTATCTATACTAATTCTAACTACTCTAATCTAGTCCTAGCTATCTTAATCTATCATGTAGAAGCATAATACAGAGGTTTAAACATCATATATATGTTCCGCGGGGGCATGACAAAGAAGATTAAACATCATGTATAGATTCAAGTCCAAATGAATCAATCAATGAATTCACAGCTGGACAAGGCTGTATTAAAGCTAAATTGCAATCCAATCACTCATATAGGAATCCACATTCTTTTATGAAATTAAACTTGCAACTGATGTTTAGCTTAGTTTCAAATCAGAGACCATTCACAAGTTAACCATGAAACTGAATCATATTCAATTTAACAAGACTAATAATGAACTGTAAGTCATCAATATGAATAAATACAAATCACATTTACATTCATGCCAGTAACAACACTCTGATCCAAAACATATAAAAGAACAATTAAATAAGTCTGAAGCTAAAGGCTCCTTCTTCCCCAAAACCGTCCTCCCTATTCATCATAAAGAAAAAATGTTCTTCTTGAAAATCAAAAGTCCCTTCTCCTCTTTGGAGGTAATACTTATGCAAACGCTCCATGACTCTAGGTCTACTCCACCTCTTCATCTTCCCTCTGTTTCAGATATGCAAATCGAGTACACAGAGGTAGGATTGTCAGTGTGACTGCTGGCACGTAGAAAGCATAACGACCGGGTTGATTCCTTTCCTGAGGAAGAGCATAGATGTTGGTGAAAAGGGTGATTGTCTGTTGCCTTCCCATAATGAAGACCGGGACAAATCTGCTTACAGAATGTACAGGAAACGCGTGGGATTCCGACTCGGAATGCTTGCAGCTAGACCCTTAAACGCAACGCTTCTGCATACAATGGCCCTTCGAATCCCCTCCTGCGTCCTTTGCTTCTCACCTGCAAGGATAGCTATCATTAGCTTGATGATTGTGAAAAATAGAACAAAAATGCTTAATCAAACGTAAACGCTGCCTTCATTCATTTTATAAAACCATGGAACAAGTGTGAAAAGGATTTATGCTTGATACACAGTCAACATATAATTTCCCGCTCAACCCATAGGCTTGGCACAATTTTCGAGGGCTTCCTTTCATCGCAATCGGGTATCGGCCCCTTCTTAGGTCACAAGACCCATGCCTTCCACCGCCCTGATGCACAATTGCACTATCAGGACTCCATAGGCCCACATTTTACATTGAAAACCTGATTCTTTGTTATATTGCAAATTTTGAAAAACATGGGAAAACACTAAAAATTTTGCCCCAATCACTTAGGCCCGACCTCAAACTTTATGTAATCGGGCATATAATCATTGTCGGGTTCGGCTCTCGCCTCTCCACAAACCGCATGACCCCGGGCTCTGCCGATATGTGATAAGCGATGGGGCTTCTGGACCTTATATATATATCGTGGTTGATAAGACCATCGGGTTCGGTAGGTGGAAGCGAGCTATACATACATGGGCTCTGGTAAAAGGCTAATAGCGATGCACACTATAGCTCCAGACCCAAAAATATATGCATTTGGGTTAATAAATCCTGTCGGGTTCGGAAACCATGAATATGTTGTGTTGATTGTAATAGGCCCTGAAAAGGATTTATGCATGCTTTGTGAAGGATTTCCACTATAAGGCATTGTGATGGGAATAATAATGCGATGAGGGTTTTGAGGGGTTAAATAAATCCTGATAAACATAGGAATGAAGGGCTTAAGCGAGGGATTTGTTAAAGGGATTTACCCATTTGTGAATGGAAGATTGGGCCCTCCATAGAGTTAAAATTACTGGGATGAAATGGATCATTCAGAGAGACAATAGATCAGACTTATAGGGGGCCCATTCAAAATTTGCTATCAGAGCATGTTTTAGTAGGGTGGTAGTTGTGGCCAAAACACCACTATAAACCAAGGCATGCCTTGAGAATTTTTGAAAATATATATTTTCTTCAATCTAGACCCGAGTTTGTTTTTCTAGAAGTGTCATTATCTTTGTTTGCACTGTGTTGTGTCTCTTCTAAACTCAATTGATTGCTTTGTTAATAATTTTTGAGAATTAGGTCTTTTTGAAGAAATTACTTAGGGTTTTTCTTGGTTGATTTGCTGATTGATCAAAACAAGATAGATTGTCCTTTTGCTTATGATATTCTTATTTTGTTCAATCAAATACACTGGTTAATCCTTAGTTGTCTCTTATTTGTAGTCAAACTCATTTTGAATTGCAAATTAGGGTTTCTTGAGACCTAATGCTTTTATGAAGGACTTGTGGTCATTTTTGCTTTTTAAAGGAAATTGTTGCTTTGATCTTGGAAATTTCTCAATTATAGTGTTATTATCATTAAACCAAAGCATTCATAGGGAAAAATGTGTTTTCTCCAACCTCTTGATTGATTTCTGTGTGCTTTAAAGTTTTGAGTGATTAGAGATAAAGAGTATTTTGGCCTATTTAATGTTTAGGGAAATTTGGAATTTGGTTTGTTGACTGCATTTTCATTACATTATAGTGATAATGGTTGTTTTAGGAAAATTGGAATCGTTGTGAGTTTTTGCAGTTCATTTCTAAAAAATCAAATAAACTCTTTCTTTTCTCTAAAAAGGATTTCATCGAATTTGGATGCTGCTATTTCATTTTTGAGTGCATTAAGATTTCGAGTCTTGTCATAACATCATAAGTTTTACCTTCATCACCTATTGAGTAACGAACAACTTAATGATACAACGTTAATTAAAATTCATCTAGAATTTTACATTTTTTAGGGTTCTTTTCACCTACAGTAGCTGAAGTGTAGGGCTTTGGAATAGGGAAGGAAGTAAACTTTCCAAAGCTACAAATGGATAATATAATCTTGAGTTAGGGAGAGAAAATCCAATTATTTCTGTTTTTCTCTGGGAAGCTCTTCTTGTACATGAGTTGAGCACGAGATCGTGTTGAACCTGGTGAAGTGATCGTACCCACTTCATCGGCCTAGATATAGTGATTTGCACATATTAAAATGGTACCGAAAGGTACTTGGGTCACTCAAAAGTAAACCTCCAATTGATCACGTGGAGGAGCCTTCAAGGGGATTGAGCTTGTTACTATGCCCTTGCGTGTATGTTCGATTTGCGATTGTGCCCCCAGGTAAAATTATTGTATTTGGTAAACTTAGTGACTATAAGCCTAGGGCTCTACCTAAGGTGGCGACAGAGGGAAGGCCCTGCTGTACCTGGAACAGACGTTGACTAGAATCACGTGGACCTTTTGGAGGGTAATCTTTACTCGAGATGGTTTATAGCAGAGTTACTTGCACCATAATGTTTCATTAAGTAGGTTGTTAGGGTAACTGTTTCCAAATGCTAATTTCTATAAATATTTTCACCTTGATCATTACAACGTTGGATTTCATCACCAACTAGTAATTATTGATATCTATGAAGAGTTAGTTTGTATGGTTTGAACTCCTAGATTTTTAGCGCGTGTTACTTTCTGTGTTGTTTTTTTTTTTTTACTTTTTAGAGACTTTAGGTGTAATTTATCAATTGAAAAATTTTCATTGTGGCAAAATTACCAAGAAAATCATGTAGAATACTCAGGGACCCCCATGAGTATACACTGAATTAGTTAGAAAATATTAAAGCCGAAAAATCCAAATCATCAGGGTCCAGAACTACAACATAAAATGAAACTTATACTATTATAGACTCTTATGTAAGAGGAATCGAAGTTAATAAACTGATAAAATCTACTATTTTAGGCCTTGAAGTAACCGAAACTGAATTTGATCAAACTCAAAAATTAACATCACACTCAGAAGGAATTGATTTACAAATTACTGAACTCGTTCAAACTGAATCAGAGACTGGATACGTTTAGATAAAAATCCCATTTCTGAACTCGATATTGACCAACCTGAGTCTGATATTTCCAAGCCTGAGACTTATACATCTGCTATATCACATATTCCAGATCCTCCACATTCACCGCATGTGAAACTTATTATTACTAATAGTCTCCCTCCCGAACTTATTATTACTGATAGTCTCCCTCCCGGTCTCATTGCCATTGAAGAACTTGTTTTGGACAAAGATTAAGAACCAATAGTTTCTACCAGTGAACCTACATATATCTCAGAGCTTTTGTTTAGATCTATTCACCCTGACCCTTGGTATTTTACACCCTTGAACTTTTTAGGACAAGGGATTCTGTGATACACGACTCCTTATTCTAGCATACCAGATTTTGATTGGTCTATGATGGCTTCTAGAAGTACCTCATCAAAACCATCTATGTTTTCTACCTCTCCGGAGTCAACATTGTATGGTGGTTTTCTACCACCTGGATATCACTCTCTTATGGGATCTTATTCAGGAGCTTCTTCCTCGAACTCATCTTCAAACATGTCATTTGGTGTAATTAACCCTACTAATGAAGGTTTGACATAGAACAATTTATTAATATGATTTCTAGTAATGTTGGTAATCTACAAATCAACCCAACAAGTGGTTATTACCCGCCTGGGGGGAAACCGTCATATCCTCCACTCGGAGGACAATATTTTGGTGTATCTTACCCTACAACTTGATCTGGATTTAAATAGGAATGCAACAAATTACAGAGATAACCATAAATACAGAGATGCAGTGGAAATAATACATCATTTCATTATTGTAAAACTCTGAAATATGCTTACAAACAAAAATGGAAATAAGCCAGCTAGGGCAATGGTAGCTTATCTTTGAGAAGAGATGTGGCGGATACATGCCTTTGAACTGTGTTACAATGAGGCTCAAAGGCCTATCTATTGTTGAGAAACAATGGAAAAC
Organism: Pinus tabuliformis; assembly: GCA_031772625.1. NCBI lineage: Eukaryota > Viridiplantae > Streptophyta > Pinopsida > Pinales > Pinaceae > Pinus > Pinus tabuliformis. The sequence continues at coordinate 1,210,631,684 of CM062817.1, read as the reverse complement.
CCTAAACATCCAAAAACCTAACCCTAGAAGATGAAACGCCAAACTGTGGGCCCCATTTGGGTAAATTGGTATATCAACTTCCTGGGGTCGTAACTTTGGAATATGATTTCTGTTTGATGCGCATAATATCTCGTTAGAAATATATATCCAAAAAATACAACTTTGGGAAGAGCAACATCGGTCCATTGACCCATGTTGCTCCCAGTTTTCCCAAAAAACGTCGTTTAGGGCCTCAAAACGGCTCAAGAAGTTCAGGACCTGAAAAACTGCTAAAAATAGTAAACTATGCTATAATTAAGGAAACTGAAAAGCTGAAAGAAACAATGGTGGGGGTCCAAGTGGACTTGGTTGGTGGCCACCAATATCCACCTCAATCATTCCTCCCCCCTTAGGAAGAAATGGTCCCCATTGCATTGATTTCCTCCATCAGATGAGGAAACTTCTGCTGAACTTGGTCCCTAGTGAGCCACTTGCCCTGGTGAAGGAGTTGGCCTGCTTTGACACTTCGATATAGTTGGATATTTTGTTGGTGAGTGTGCTTGATCTGTGTGTCCATGATCCAATCAGTTGCAGCTTGTTCCATGCAATCTAGATTTAACTCTGTGGGTGTGAGTTGTTCTACAATGTTGGATGTGTCTAGTAATGGTGGAAAATATGGCTGAAGGCTGTCCACATTGAACATTGGGTGCAGGCCAAGGACTGGGGGAATGCTGAGCTCAAATGCATTGTCTCCCACAACCTTGGTAATGGTGTAAGGACCATATCGGAGTGGTTTAAGTTTTCGATAGGCTCCAGTAAGGTGTTCCTTTTGCAAATGCAACCAGACTTTTTCACCCACTTGAAACTTGTGTGGCACCCAATGTTGATCATGTTGCTGCTTGTACTTGGCATTTGATTTCTCTAGAATGTCATGGACCTGTTGGTGAATATGTTGGATGTGCTTAATGAAGCTATTTGCCTTATTTGTTTGGGATTGGACATAAGCTGAATCTGCTTGAGTAGCTGCAAATGGCATGTCCACATCAATGGGACATAGTGGCTAGAATCCCAAGCCCACCTGAAAAGGGCTGTGGCTAGTCGAGCTGTGGAGAGCCTGGTTGTAGCTATGTTGAACATAGGGGAGGCTCTCATCCCATGTGCGTGGATGTTTTGAGTTGTACATGCGCATAATGTGTACAATCATCTTGTTCACAACCTTTGTCTGGCCATCAGTTTGAGGATGGAAGGATGTGAACTTAGTGTTTTTGGTGTCCAGCATCAACCAGTAGCTGGACCAAAATGTACTAAGGAACCTGCTATCCTGATTTGAGATGATAGACTATGGGATCCTAAAGTGTACCCACACTCGTTCAAAGAAGAGTTAAGTAGTGGCTTCTGCTATGATATTCTTCTTGTAGGCCACAATAATGGCCATCTTCGTGAACCTGTCAATGACCACGAAAACACAGTCATTTCCATGCTTAGTAGAAGGAAGGCTCAACATGTAATCCATGGAGATGGATTCCCAAAGTCGAATAGGGGTAGACAGCGGGGTATAGAGGCCCTGCTTCTTGATGGCTAGTTTGGCAATGGCCCAGGCAGTGCATGATCTGATGTACTTCCTGACATCCTGTTGAAGATTCGGCAAATAGAAATACTTCTGCAGTACAACCACCATTTTCTTGACCCTGAAATTCCTGGCGACCCGAATGTAGTGTGATTCCCAAATAATCTTGGCACACTTGCTTGAAGGAACATAAAGGTGACCCAGGTGGCATAACAGGGCATCCTAGAGGTGAAAATCTAGAACATGTTGACCCTCCAAGAGTGTCTGGTATGTGTGGCCGAATTCTGGGTCGCTTTTGTAGAGAAGTGGCCAATCATAAGTCTCGTGCCCACAAGAGTTGAGCATGGTGGTTAACGCCATGATTGTTGGTCGACTGAGGCAATCTGCAACATTATTGGTGCTTCCCTTATTATACTTGATATTTAAATGGAACTGCTGCAGGTATGTGGAGCACTTCTGATGGTGATCATTATGAAATTTCCCTTGGGTCTGTATGAACTGCAGGGGTCCGTGGTCTGTGTGGATGATCATTTCCTTCCCCAAAATGTAATGCTTCCGTTGTCATCAGGCCTGCACAATGGAATACATCTCTTTGTCATAAGTGGGATACTTCTGGACTGTGTTTGAAAGTTTCTCATTGTGATATGCCACTGGATGCCCGTGTTGAGTAAGGACTTCCCCAATAGCATAGTCAGAGGCATCTGTCTCGACCTCAAATGGTTGTTGCAAGTCTATTAATGCGAGCACTGGTGCTGAGCAGAGGCGATCTTTCAACTCTGTGAATGCCTTCTGTTGAGACTCAGACCAAAATAATTTTTCTTTCGCTCCTCCCTTGGTGACTTGACTCAAGGGCCAAGTGATATGAGAAAATACCAACATGAACTTGCGTTAGAAGTTGGTAAGACCTAGAAAGCTGCAGAGCTCTGTCAGAGTGGTTGGAGATGGAAAATATCGAATGACTTGGATCTTGGATGGATCCACATGCACCCCCCGTTCATCAATAATCTATCCCAAATACTAAACCTGGGTCATGCCAAAAGTGCATTTCTCCAAATTGGCACATAATTTGTGTTGCCACAGTGTTTTGAGAACCTGTGAGATGTGGTGGAGGTGCTCTTCCCAACTTTGGCTGAAGATCAGGATGTCATCCAAGTATACCACTACAAATGAGTTGGTGAATGGCTGCAAGATGTCATCCATTAGCCTCATGAAGGTTTTAGGAGCATTCGTCAATCCGAAAGGCATAACCAACCATTCGAAAAGGCCCTCCTTGGCTTTGAAGGCAGTCTTCCACACATCGGAGGGTTTGATTTGTACCTGGTGATATCCTGACTTCAAATTGATCTGGCTGAAATATTTTTCCCCCTTCAGTTGGTCTAGGAGGTCATCAATCCGTGGGATCGGGTACCTATTACGGACAATGATCTTGTTCAGTGCCCGATAGTTAATACTGAGTCTCCAAGTCCCATCCTTCTTTTGTACCAACATGATCTGGCTCCCACAAGGTGATGAACTCGGACATATGTGACCTTTCTACAATAGCTCTTGCATCTGCCTCTTGATTTCATCGTTCTCTAGAACGTAGTGCCAATAGACTGGTCTATTGGGCAGTGGTGCACCTGGGGTCAGATCGATGGAGTGCTTGACCTAACAGTGCAAAGGAACCCCCGCAGGGGAGATGAAGATGTCCTCATACTCTTCCATGACCTTGTCCATCTGTAGTTGTCGTACAGAGGGGCCCTGTCTAGAGGTCATGGCTATCGTCTTCTTCTTTACTTTAGGGTGTATCATCAGTAAAACAAATTTCCCGTTTTTGGAAATGAGCTTATTGTATTGTTTTGAAATAACCGAAGAGATGGCGGTAGGCGGTGCTACCTTCGGTATCCTGTACAACTTATTTCCTAAAGTAATAATAATAACACAGGGCCTTGATTCATACACAACATGTCATTTCCACAAGTATGGTTGTCCTAGTAATACATCACAAACATCAAGGGGAGAAACTTCACACAATACCTCATCTGTGAAGGGCTTGATGTTGTATGGAAGGTGACACTGCTGGCTTACACGAAGATCCCGTCCTTGGTGAAGCCACCCAATGGTGTACGGTTGTGGATGTGGTGTGGTCGGTAAGCGCAGCCGCTTCACGACCTCTATCTAAATGAGGTTCTTTTGGCTCCCGCTGTCGACAATGAACTGTAGTGGGGAGTCCTTTACCCACATCTGGGAGTGGAAGAGACATTCCTCCTACTCTGGGTCTTCGGGTTCCTCCTTCTAGATCTTCATGGTGGAAACAATGGCGTTGGGCTCCGCATCGATAATCTGCTTCCCTTTGTCATTCCCCTTATCAGGTTTTGACTCAGAGTTGGAACATGCATCTAATTATGAAACCCTTAGCTCAGCCACCAGTGACTGCTTGGCCCGACACTCACTTGTGCTGTGAGTGGAGCTCTTATGGAACTCACACTACTTTCCCTTGTCCTTATTCGGCTTCGCGAAATTGTTCTTTTCTTGCAACTTTGGTGGGTTGTCTTGGGCTACCCTGCCTTGGCTTTGTGCTTTGTTCTGTGGTTTGGGGGCACCTTTCCCTTGCTTCAGATTTGCAGATCCAAAGTCTCGCTTCTTTTGTTTAAACTTTTGCTCGACCTTGGCGACATATCGGTATGCCGTGCCAAGTGAGGAGATGTTCAGGAATTCTATTTCTTCCTGGATGTACTTGTGTAGGAAGCCACGGTATTTGAGTACCAAATGCTACTCTGAATCCTTGATACCCAACTTTGTGTGAAGGTTATGGAAAATATTAGTAAACCTAACACGTCTTGGTCCCTTCCCTGCTGCAACGTGGTCCACTTTATGTATTGATCCTCATAGCTTCCGATAGGGTAGTCCTGCCCCTTGGTGGTAGTCCGGAATGAATTCCAAGTGGGTGCAGCTGAAAATAGTGAGCCCATACTTTCATCCTTCTACTTGTAGTAGGTTTCCCACCAATCCTTGACGTGGGGGGCTGCTTTGAGAAGAGTGAAAATAATATTCTCCTGACTCAAAAAATCATGAACAGAAAAATACCTTTATAGCAGATTTAACCATTTATCTACGACATATGTGTCTATTTAACCCTCAAAGATGGGGATTCAAAAATTAACTTGTACCTTAAAGGGTGTGGCATTTCCAGAGTAGCTGTTAGAAGCCGATACGTCGCCTCTGGGTAGTTGTTGAAGGATTTGGGAAAAGCTGCTCATCGTCGCATTCCTTTGCTGCTCGAGGGCTTCTTCGAGCAAGATTTTGATAGTATCTCCTGCCCCCTCATATTTATTTTCATCTGCCATGGGAGGTCATCGATATTTGCAAGGTTGGTCTTGCAAAGGTTCGACCAGTTCAAGCCTTAACTCCTTATATCCCGACCTCTTTGGGGACATGCAAAGAAAAATAGAGAAAAAGCAGACCCCTCTGAAACCACTGATCCGGATTTAAAGAGGAACACACAAAATTATAGAGATAACCATAAATACAGAGATGCAACGGAAATAATACTTCATTTCGTTACTATAAAATACTGAAATATGCTTACAAACAGAAATGGAAATAAGCCAACTAGGGTGATGTTAGTTTATCCTTGAGAAGAGATGTGGCAGCTACATGCCCCTGAATTGTGTTACAATGAGGCTCGAAGGCCTATTTATTGTTGAGAAACAATGGAAAACCCTAAACATCCAAAAACCTAACCCTAGAAGATGAAACGCAAAACTGTGGGCCTCGTTTGGGTAAATTGGTACATCAACTTCTTGGGGTTGTAACTTTGGCATACGATCTCCGTTTGACGTGCACAATATCTCGTTAGAATGATCTATCTAAGAACTACAACTTTGGGAAGAGAAACATTTGTCCATGGACCCATGTTGCTCCCACTTTTCCCAAAAAACATCATTTAGGGCCTCAAAACAGCTCAAGAAGTTCAAGACCCGAAAAACTGCTATAAATAGTAAATTGTGCTACAATTAAGGAAACTAAAAAGCTGAAAGAAACAATGGTGGGGGTCCAAGTGGACTTGGTGGATGGTCATAAATATCCACTTGGATCACAACTGGGGGAAAGTCCCTGCTGGGAATTACCTTAATTATGCTCAAATGCCTCAAACTGGTTTTGGTTAGCCTATTATGCCTCAATCTGCCGTTGGAATGCCTTACCCTAGAATGAATACAATCTGGAACCCTTCGTTAAATCAACGTCAATTCCAGTTGCTTCTCAAGTTCCTTTGTATCAACCTTTTCAACTTATTGGACAACCTATACAACAAATACCTTTTCAAGTCCAACCGACTGTACAGGTTAATCCATTGACACCTACCCAACAACCACTTCAGCATCCTATCCCGTGTACTCCTTAAAACTTGATACAATTTGCTATACAAATGGCTGTTTAGATGCTAGGTTCTGGTTCGCCTCAAACTCCCATTCTAGGAGTGTCGTAGGTAACTGTCCCACTTGTATCACAAGTTATGGTGCAACCCCTTGTTCAATATTTACCTCAGGTATCTTGTGTTTAATATATTCCTACAATTCCGTCAATACCTCAAATACTTGTTATACAACCTAATGTCCCATATATGCAATTAGCATTTCAAGAGTCACCTTTCCAAGGTTTACCCTAGAGTTAGATTGTTCAAGGTCCACCTTTCCAAGGTTTACCCTAGAGTCAGTTTGTTCAAGGTCCACCTTTTCAAGCTCAATTTATCCAAGGTCAACCTTTGCAAAATTAACCCTTTCAAGGATAGTTCATTCAAGTTCAAATGAGTTAGAGTCTCCCTTTTCAGAATCAACCATACCCAGGTCATACGTTTCAACAACCTATACAACTGCAATATGTATGACTCATCTTTGATATCCTGGGTATCCTCCTCCCAGTACGGGATTCGTCCCTCACGGTTATCAGTATCCATATCAGGATCCTAACTTCCAATTGCTCTTCATTACAACTTTGGATTTTCTTGCCCTCTCTCGATTAACTAATGATCCACTTCTTTATTTACCATTTTGGCTAGCCATTCCTTCTAAGTTGCCCAACGATCTTCCTAAGTTTGAAGGTAAGTCAAGTGAAGATCCATCTAGCCATATTATGACCTATCATCTTTGGTGCGCGTCCAACTCATTAATCAATTATTCTATTAGATTAATGGAACTTAACTGGTTCAGCAACCAAATGGTATGTATAATTTCCACGCGCTTCCTTAAGCACATTTAACACCCTTGCTACAATTTTTTTGATCCATTTTTAGTTACTCGTTTGATATGATAATGGAACTGAACTTTTAACTTCTTTGAAGAAGTCAATGTTAACCCATGTCTCAGATCACATTCATGAATGGAGACGAAGACATCACCTAGTTAAAGTTTACATTCCAAACCAGATTTTGGCTGAATGGTTCATAAAATCCCTTTACCGGTAATAACTAAAGATGTGGCCAAGGAGGTGTTGTAACTGAAGAGCAAGTAATTTCTTGTGCTCAATACCTTGATCTTGTTTATACTCAGTCTGGTACTTTTTATGAAAAGACCCTAGATTTACCCCGACCTAGTCAAACTAATCCAGCCCGTACAGGATCACATGCTGCAGATGGCATGATTGGTTATGTGAGCCAAAAATCTAAGAACAAAAATAAAAATTCTAAGAAAAATCAGATTTTGGCTCTATTTGATTCACCTGAAGAATATCCTTCTCCCAAAATCACTTCGAAAATTAACGCTGTAGAGTCATCTACCAACAAGGTTAAGCAATCCAGAAATAAGAAAAAGGGAAAAGGAAAAGCTAAATAAGATACTAATTCTAAGGAGAAATCAAACAAGAATGAACTGTTTGATGAAAAGAAGAAACCTCGGTATCCTTGCCTAATTTGTGATGAAGATCTTTACACAAAGGAGTGCCCACATCATGCTGAAGTTTCCAAATTTGTCACCCACACATGTTGTTTTGAAGGATCCTTTTCCTCCCCAAGACAGTAAAATGGTTTCTCATGACCAATCCTCCTCATTCACATTGAAAGATATCATGATGATGTCTTCCAAATTTATGGTAGAAAAGAGATCCAAAGACTACATGTCAAAGATTCTTGTTGAAGATGGAGTGACTCCAGTCTAGCCGGTCAAAATTCCACATCTACTCCTTCTTCTGAACTGTTACATATTGAAAAACCAAACCTTGACATGATAATTCGTTTTCCTACTAAGGGTATGCTTCAAAAGTAATCCTTTAATCCTCATGCTAGGGCTGCTTAGAACTATAACATCATCAAAGATTTGGCTATGTCACCTTCGGAAATGTCGGCTCTTGAAGTGCTGCAAACTTGTCCAGCACAAAGAAATTTATTATTATTAGCCATAGGAGCAACAAATCCTCATGAATCCAATTTGATCGTTTTTGATCTCAAAAATCATGTCCCACATCTCTTGCACCAACTAGCTTTTCATATACTAGTTCATGTGAAAACTCGACGAGTTTTTGGAACAATGATTGACGAAGGAGCATAGACATGTATTATGTCCATTTCCTGTTGGAAAGCATTGGGTTCTCCAACAATCAATCAATCTCTCATGACTTTGAAAGCCTTTTATGGAAGAGGTTTTCATCCGTATGGACTTTTAAATGATTTGCCAATCGAATTAAAGGGAAAAATAGTTGCAATAAACATTGAGGTTGTTAATGCTCAACTTGACTATAACCTTTTGCTTGGTCAGAGCTGGAGTTATGCCATGGCAGCAATAGTCTCGTCATATTTTAGGATGATCATGTTTCTTCACAAAGGAAGAATTATGAAATTAGGCCAATTATCCTACTATACCTCAGACCCTAATTCCACTGGTAGTGTGCCTTTTGTTGGAAAATCAACGACTCTATATGAAGAAGTTGCTGTTGGTATTCTAAAATACTCATCTTTGATGGGAACTTTTACATTCCCTCCACTCAATTTCCCTCATAATGATGCCTATATTAACTCAATTACATCAAGTACTTTTGAATCGGTGGATTCGTGGAAAGTACCTTCAGAATAAAAAATGATGTTATATGGAAATGAAATTCCTCGTAGCCCTTTTGAGTTAGCATATGACGAAATTCAATCCTTTTCCAACTCATCAACATCTGAAGACAATATTATTGATTAATATTCTCATTTGTCATGCTTGGAACCAATCTCTATGCCTGATCCTTTTAACACAATTTTTTTAACTGATGAAGGGATTATGGAAGTTATGAACTTGGAAGAAATGGCATGGAATGATACTCATCATCATTCAACCTTCTTGCCATCCTTTGAAAAAATTGAGAATAATTTCTCATTTATGTTTTCACCTGAGACCCTTAGTGATCCTCAATGTCCAATATCTACCCTTTCTTCCAGTTCTGAGGAGAATTTAGGCAAGATATCAACAACGATACCCATATATATCTCAATGAAACTTGGGATAACTGAAAATATTCATATAGGAGCTTCTTGTTCTTTAGAAAAGATTCAAACTTACAAAGCCCTATTTTAGGAATTCCGCGACATCTTTGCCTGGTCATACAAAGAAATGTCAAGAATCAACCTAGCATAATTGTACATGAAATAAAAACTTACCCATAAGCTAAGCTCGTTAGATAATGATTACGTCCTATACATCCACGAAAATCTGCTGCTATCAAAACTAAGGTTGAAAAATTGTTGAAAGAAGGATTCATCTACTCCGTTCCTTTAACCAATTGGGTATCAAATATTGTGCCCGTTAATAAAAATTAAGGAACTATTCGAGTATGTGTTGATTACCAAGATATTAATAAATCTTGTCCTAAGGACAATTCTCCAACTCTGTATATCTACCAAATTTTTGATGACTGTGCCATGAATGAAATTTTTTCCTTCATGGATGGATTTTCTAGCTACAATCAGATAAACATACTCCTCGCCAATCAATATAAAACCACATTTATATCCC